>JAWWLV010000045.1:5932924-6001521 GCA_035041135.1 Platyrinchus mystaceus
AAAGCCCCTGTGCATCAGAGAATTGAAATAGCTTAACCAAATAATTAGATTAATTGATGGCTTTGGGATCTCAGAAAAGCTGTGCACCCACAGTTCCCTTAATATGGTGCTGTAAGACAGCTGCTAATTGTGCCAATAATTTAGTAGGTAATGAATGAAGAATTACTGTTGCACTAACTTTTTAGAAGTAAATCATATTGCCTTTTTGATGTAAATGTTTTTAATAGATAAATGAAGCTCAGTAGCATATATAGCTGTTTGATTCTGTTTCCTAACCAGCATTTTGGATTTCTGGTGGAGTTTATTACAGCTCACAATGTGGTGGGCTTGGCTGTGGTGGTGGTGGCAAAATTCCAGACAAAGTGGAAATAATTGCCTTTTTTCCCCCCTGTTTTAGGCTTTGGGAGAATCCTTAGGACGTGGTGATGACCACTATGATATGGACATCATAACAAAGTTCTTGAAGGTAACAAACTCTTTTGGATTAATTGTTCTGTAGCTGTGTCATATTTTTACCACCATGCAGATACATTTCATGAATAGAAGGGTTGGTTTAAGCTGCCTGAGGAAAAACTCACACACTGTGCTTGAGATGTGGGGTTTTTGACCTGCTTGGCACTCCAGAGCCTTTGTTAGTCACAGCAGTGACTTCTGCTAGACCGGGGAGAGAGCTCTTGGGAGAGAGCAGCATTCTTCAAAATCTGGTCCTGCTTTTCCAGACAAAATAAACACAGTTTTGATTTCCATGTGATAATTGAGGCACTTCTGTGTAGTTGCCTGTCTGTAGTCCTGTGGCATCAAAACCTTCTAAGGAGTTTCCCAGGAACAGTGAAAGCTGAATTGGAATATCACCCGATACTGTTACGTGGAATAAGAGATTTTTAAAGGAAGTCCACAGGTTGAAGTGGATAGCAGAAAATTGCTTCCTTGTTTCCTGGCAAGAAGCCTGTGTTGCCTCTCATTTGAGTCGGCCAGTCCCGGTGTAACTGTTGTGATGATCAAAGTCACAGCGAGAGTTGAAGCTTTAATGTGTGCGTTTACATTCAAGACAGGAAGGTTGTTCCTGTCCCTCCTCACCGATCCTTCTGAAGGAGGCTCTGAACTCGTTTTGCCGTGGTGGCTTAACCTGCTCTTCCCGTCTGCTTTGCTGGGAAGTCACTAGATGGCACCATGACACAGTTGTGCCTCATCCCTTGCAGTTCCTTCTTGGAGTTTGGGCCAAGGAGCTGAACGCCAGAGAGGACTACGTGAAACGGGGAGTGCAGGGGAAGCTGAACAGCGCCACCCAGAAACAGACCGAGTCCTACCTGAGGCCACTCTTCAGAAAGCTCCGGAAAAGGGTGAATCACCTCTAAATGTCACTTTAACCCAGCATTAGTACCCTTTCCTAAGGCAGTGTTGTCTTCTCTGGAGGAGAGGGGATAAGTGAGTTGATCAGAGTTCCTGCCTCTAGAGCCCATCAGGCTGTCTCTCAGCCTAGTTCTGACTTCATCTTAGTCAGGGAAATCTTCTGCCTAACCACTGCTTTTCCAGATGTTGCTTAAAGCATCACCTGTTCATTGGGTTGCAAACATGATAGGGAATGGGGGTTGCATTTTGCACTTTGCTACCAACTACCAGGTGTAACCACTTAATCTCTTCTGCTTCAGATCCTTCATCTAAATAACAAAGATGTTTTCCTTTATTAAAGTCCTCAAGCAAGGGTAGTGTTAAACTTTGTATAAATGCTGAGTAGGATGATTTTCCTGAGCTGCTATTCTGAAGTAAATGTCTTTTTTTTTGTTTTCTTTTTCCCCCTTCTCCTGTAGACACTTCCTGCAGACATCAAAGAATCAATAACAGATATTATTAAATTCATGTTGCAAAGAGAATACGTGAAGGTACGTTTGTTTGCACTCTTCCAGCATGTTCATACTGTCTGGTTGTAAAAGATGGAGTTTATTGCTTGAACATTCCAGTGTTTTTAATTTTGAAGATACATAGCTGGAAATACAACATCTACTCAAAAAAAATGAAAAACTGCTGATAAATGTTAGGCTCCAAGTAGTGTTTGATCCACAGCCCAGTAGAAGATCTTTTGAGGTTCATGAAACTGCATTTCTTTGCAAACATAAAGAGAATTTTTCTGAGAGATGGTTTAAGTTGCAGAGGAATCCTCTATAGGAAACCTGATATTGTAAGGTTAAATGAAGGTATTGAATGAATAGTAATAGGTGTTGATTCATTAATTATTAATTAATTGAGGTGAACTGAGTTACTGAATATGAGATACTGTCCTGTTCTTTGGCTGTGCTCACATTAGCTGGCCTCGTAAGGTTGAGGTAAGTTAATTAAAAGTTTTTTGGACCAAGGCTGCTTACTGGAGGAGGCAGAAGTACTTTGGGACACAAGATCAAAGGCAGTGTTAGGTTTTGTTTGTAGTTGCCTCCCGAAGTGGAACTCAGATACTGTTAGCATTTGCTTAAGCAGCTCGTGCATGCAGAGGAAATGGATCTGTGTTTTGCCTTTAAATTTCTAGGATTTCTTACTGTTCTTTTGAGGACTTGGGATAATTTGTCAAGTAATCAAGCAAACCTGTTTCTGATACTGAAAAAAACTTTAGATGGCCTAAGGCAAGTTTAATCCAAATCATGTGAAACTAGAACTGAACAAATGGGATATATGATAGTGAGGTTTTGTTTTGGGGCTCTTTTTTTTCTTTTGGTTGTTATCATTATATGGAAATTCCCTTTACAATGCCTTCTCAAAGTAAGGTGCATGCAGGGATGTGGTATATCTGTGGTTAATCAGCTGTGCTCCTTTATCCTGGAGATTCTTGGCTTCAAGTAAATTTCACAGATTTTGGAGGACTTGAGTGCACATTTGGAAGTTTTAGTGTTTGGGTTTTTTTTTTTAAATTAGGCTAATGAGTCTTGTGCTTTTAATGATACTCATATGCTTTTCCATTTTGCTTCCTGAGAGACTTGTCTCTTTTTGCCTGCTGTTGTCTTCTGTGCTTTTTTGCTTTGTGCATCCTAGTGAATACTGCCAGCAACAAATTCTTACTGCTTTGTTAGTTGGAATGCTTGAAAGATTTTAATTTTGTGTTGACAGCAGGCAAATGCCAGAATGCAAGTTGCCCACTCAGCCTTAATTAACCCTATTGTGACAGTGCTGGAAGAGTCTTTAATTGCATGTCCACATACTGTGTTTCATGATAAAACTGTATTTAATTCAGCAAGAAGGTGTTTGACTAAGACTGTTCAGATTCTGCCACACATCAGTGGTGACTGTGTCCTGTCCCTTCTCCAGATTTACTTTTAGCTCTGTCTGCAACCCCCTGCCTTGTTTATTATTCACCTCCCAGTTTGCTCAGTGCCAGTTGGAAAGAATCTGCACCCACTGGTCATGATTGCTATTTCTTATTGTCTAGTTTCTGAATAGGAGGTGATAAATGAAGTCTTTATCAGTGAGTTTTGTAGCTGCTCTCTAATAGAGAAGGAATGTCCTGCTCCACATCCTTGAAGTTGTTTGTGTAATTGTATCTATAAACCCAGTGTCTGTCCTCCTCACTTGCTGGTTCTCAGTTGTCATGATTTTTTTTTTTTTTAGCTATATCCTTCTCTTCCTTTCTCCCTTCCTTTCAGTTAATTTTCCCTTTGAGTTTTATCCCTGTTCTTCCCCAGGGATGTTTTCTGCTACAGCTTTAGAAATGGGATCTGCTATCTTGATCAGGAAATTTCAGATTGATTTACTGCTGCTACAGCTCTGGTCATAAACATTGTCACAAATGTGCTTATTTAACCCGAGGTGGCTGAGTTGAAAACAATCCCAGTAAAAAGTGAATAAAACCAAGGAAAAAAAATTTAATAAACCCCAGTTTTAACCAAGGTAACCAAACTGCCTTATCCAGTGCTTTTTTTTTTGATCAGTCAAGTCCATAGTCCCTGCTTCCTTCAGAGTTCATGAATCGTGTTGGGAAGGTGTGTTGTGTAATTGGTTGATGTTGTGCAATAAAACCCGAATCAGAGAGACTGGAGTGGGTGTTTTACTGTGTCTGGCAATGCAAAAATGCTCTGCTCCCTGCTGCTCTTCCTGCTTTTGCTAAGAGTGCCTGCACTTACTTCTTCTAGGCCAACGATGCCTATCTCCAGATGGCCATTGGGAACGCCCCCTGGCCCATCGGTGTCACCATGGTCGGCATCCACGCGAGAACGGGCCGGGAAAAGATCTTCTCCAAGCACGTAGCCCATGTCCTGAATGATGAAACCCAGAGGAAATACATACAGGTAATGTTGGCTTTGGAAATCCAACAGGTTTGCTTTTGAAGTTGGGGGAATCTTTGAGAAATATTAGTTTCAGGTGACGCGGTAAAAGAGCCCTAGAAACAGACAGTTGTTTTAGTTTGGCTCAGGAATAACATCCAGTTAATGGGTGGCTCATCCTGGACCTGA
This sequence comes from Platyrinchus mystaceus, assembly GCA_035041135.1. NCBI lineage: Eukaryota > Metazoa > Chordata > Aves > Passeriformes > Tyrannidae > Platyrinchus > Platyrinchus mystaceus. The sequence goes on from JAWWLV010000045.1 coordinate 5,937,358, forward strand.
AGGTTCTTCAGTTTTGAGCCAGGAACAGTGCAGTGGGTTTCTCTGAACACCAAAGCAGTTGTGAATCATGCTTGATTCTCTTGAGGTCCTTCGCTGCTTAACTCGCAGTTTAAACACCATGCACAGAATTTAATACCATGAAATACGGTCCTGACTATTTCTGCAACTAGATAAATGCATTCATAAATTAATTCAATTTTCAAGCATGTCTCTCTAACAATGGGGGCTCAAAATTCCAGGTTTAGTTCCTCCTGTGTGTTTTCACACTTGTGTTGTGAACTTTTGGTTGTGGAATTAGTAGCATCAATTTTTCTCCTCTGACCTTCCAGCATAGTGGATGGACAGGTCTGAGGAAACAAGTCTTCTCTCCTTGTACTGTTAAATGTATTTGCCTTTTGCTGGTTGCAGTTTTGTAGAGATAAAGACCTTCTGGCTTAACTCTGAATCCTCCAGAGCAGCATCTTGGAGCTCAGAGCTTCTGACAGGGGAGGCTTATGGAAATGCCTTCCTGATGAAGAGGCAGGACTCCTGTTGCTTTTTATCTTCTGCAGAAGTTTGCAAAAAAATTGCTTGCAAAATGCAACTTCACCTTTCTACTCTGAGTCTTTTTGTTTTGGGGCTACAAGTATAACTTCTGCTTTCTCTTCAACTATGGTCTTCAGTATCATAACCTCAAAAATTATCATTGTGAATGACAGAATCACAGAATATGCTGAGTTGGAAGAGACTCACAAGGATCATCGAGTCCAGCCCTTAGCCCTGCACAGGACTGTCCCCAAGAGTCACACCATGTGCCTGAGAGCATCATCCAGATGCTTTTTGAGCTCTGCCAGGCTTGGTGCTGTGCCCACTGCCCTGGGGAGCCTGTTCAGTGCCCAACCACCCTCTGGGTGAAGAAACTTTTTCTAATATCCAACCCAAGCCTCCCCTGACACAGCTTCAGGCCTTTCCCTCAGGTCCTGTCACTGTGCTCCCAGCAGTTATGTGAAGCTAACATATTTCTGATTTACAGCGACCCTGGCATCATAACATCCCAAACAAGGAGTTGTTCTGGTGCTGGGACATACTTTCCATGCTTGCCTGTGTTGGAAAGGCCAATGCATCATTTTTCCCCTAGTGAGGAGCTGCTTTCCATGATGAGTGTCTAATGACAGGGACAGGACTCTGCCATCATGGAGTGCAATGTCACTGCTAAATTGCATTTCAACCACAGCAGTTTGCTTTCTTCTTTGTGAGACTTTTCTGTGTGACTTGAAAGAAAATAATCACAGGGTTTCTGTCACGTTGGTTTTTGACAACTGATGCCTTGAAAGAACTGAAAAGTCCACATTCTGCCTTTCTCCTTGATTGCTTCTTCAGTTTGCCTCTGGAGTGTCACGTGTGGTACCACATTTCTCCTCCTGAGAACTGTTTGCTTCTTTTCTTGGGTGTGCAGCTTGTTTTGGTGTCAAAAATTGTTATTTGCTCTTTAGAATTACTTCTTTTAAATATATTTTGTTGTGGTATCATTTTCTTCTTTGGTGATAAAGAGGTGTTAAAGCATTTCTGTGATCCTTCACTATGAATCTTACCACATTTCTTTAGTTATGCACCAAGCTTCTCTAATTTTGGCCAGAACTTGACAAATTGCAGGGAGAAAGGTTAATAAAAGTTAAATGCAGAAAGCCACACAAAAAAAAAAAAAATCCCAACCCCCAAAATAGCAATCTGTTCTTATTTAATTCTTCTTGTTAAGCTTAAAAATACTGTAGGCCATTAAGTTTGTTTGACAGCTGCAGCTTTATTACAGAATTGTCCTTGTTCTGTTAATTCCTAGGGGCTGAAGAGGCTCATGACCATTTGCCAGAAGCACTTCCCAACAGACCCATCCAAGTGTGTGGAGTACAACGCTTTGTGAGGCTCTGCTGGGGCCAAGGCGTGACTCATATTTTGGTCTCCAAGACCCAGAGAGGATGGAAGAGGCAGAGTCTGTGCTTGGACACCAACAGGAACTTTGTGAAAAAGCAGAAAGCAGATTTTCTACAACTTCCTTTTTACAAGCCCCATTTATTTAGGTTTATTTTTAAATCTGTGCTTTATGCTGAACAGAACCAATATACAGCAAAGGAGGTGGGTTTTGAAGAGGTTAAGACCACGACAGTGACCAAGGAACAGTGCACAAGAGCCTTGCTTTTATTTGAGTTTGTTATTCAGACTGAACTGTTTCCCATATTTTAGAGCTTTAGTTGAGACTCAGCCCTGCAAGGAGCATATGTGGAGCTTTTTTTTTGGCTGCTTTTGCATTGGAGACTGATGTGGGGAGATGATTAGAGGGAAGCAGTTGAATCTGAAGCTTGGTTATTTCTGTAAATATAAAGACTTTATTGGCTAATCTTTCATGTGGTATTTATCAGGAATAAAAAAAAAGGTTTGTATATTTCTCAGCCTCAGTGCAAAGAGTTTTTCATCTTGAATGCATCTGATTTGGCTTTTTTTTTTCTTTTTGGTAATGACATTTTTAATATAAACCTTCTGGGCTTGGGGGAAGTAATCTTATGGCTCTTGGGGCTTTCAAATCCCATTTTTATACATCTGGAGAAAATTTTAGTCTGCTGGGCATTGCAGAGAAAATAATTAGGACCTCCCATGACCACGAACAGTATTTCTAGCAGCCACAAATCTTTACCATTGTGCCTCTTGACTGGGAAGAAATGCACGGGAATGATGATCCAATTCTGCATAAACAGTGAAACATTGAAACTTTGTTAGCTTTTAGCAGAACCAATTCCTGAAGAAATGTGTCAACATTCTAGTGTGTGGGTTTGTCTGGGTCCTTGCCTTGACTGGCAGAGTGGAGCAGGAGCTGGTGCCCTCTCCTCAAGGAATTGCCCCCTCTCCTGTGGGTGTTTCCAGTATCCCGTGGCACAGTGAGATGTGGCGCTGGGGGATTTGTGCTGGCAGCGAGTTTGGAGGAGTATCTTGAGTAACTTCAGGTTCTTCTGGAGACTCTTAGATTCTGAAGTGCCTCTCTGGACACAGGAGATTTTCAGCCTGGAGTGTTTGACCCCAGAGAAAATGTCAAGAGCTTAAAACAGTTTAGAAGTAATAAAAGTGAGGCTGCCGAGACCTCACCGGTGCTCGGGGAGGGGCCTCTGGGGAGTAGGTGGGGGTTTGTGGGGGGAAGCTGGGCAGATGTCAAGAGCATGGAAGGGTTTCATTAACAGTGGTGTCTGGTGATTTTTTTTTTTTTTTTGCAGTGCTCTGCACAGATATTTGTTGGAGGCTTTATTATAACAGGAAACGTGTAACGCCGCAACCTTCTCCCTCTCCCCACCCAGACGGTTTCCTGAGCTGTTTCTAAATCTTCATCTTGACCTTAGTTTTGAACTCTGTAAATAATTGAGGGACAATATTGTCCCTTGTTCAGAAGAGCTGTAATTTCCCTGGAAACTGCAGCGAGTGAGTAGCCAGGGGATGGTTTAAGGAGCATTCTATCGTCTGCGTTAGGGGGAAGTGGATTCCTTGGGGCATCTGTAATAGCACTACATAGATTTTTTTCCCCTCCTGCTTTAGAGCCAATTATTGAGGAGAGTTTTAATGGTACCCTGAGTGCCGGTTTGAGTGTGGATGCGCCTCCTGTAGGGATGTCAATTTGGGGTTGGAATGTTTCAGTCTGATCAGGGTTTAAAGAATGTAATCCAAGCAATGTGCCTCCTTGCTGACAGTCCCTGAAATACAGCCGCCTCGCTCGAATGAATCCCATGACGGAAGAACTTTATCCCCCTGCAATTCATGGAATGGCGCTGCACGGGGAACTGAGGGACCGAGGAGTTCTTTCTCACGGCAGATCCGTGTAAGAGTTTCCAGCTGTCCGGCACGTGAGAGCCAGCCTTGGTCCTGTGGGATTGTGAGCCGGGGGGACGCTGTTACGGCAGCTGCATTTCATCACCGGCGGGAGGCTCTTTGCAGCCGGATGGCCCCAAATTGCAGCTACCAGACCGTGATCAAATAGTTAATAATGCCTCTCAGCCAAAAAAATCCCAAACCCACCCGAGTCTGGTTTAGGGACGAGTGGGTGTGGTGCAGCTGTCACACTGCTCAGCGGCTTTTGTGGGGAGGGGATGTTTCAGTTTAGCATTTCAGACTTTTCCCTGTGGGCTTTTCCAGATGTTTATTTCTGATAATTCCAGCATTAGGCGGAAATAATTCCGCTGAATCCGAAGACTTGTAGCCTTGGGATGAATTCATGCATTTGCCATAGCAGTGTCTGGAGTGGTTTTGGGAATTCAGTGGCCCCAGCCTTTTGTTGCAGCCCCTGACCCCTCCCCAACCCCGGTGGTGGAAGGGGCTGTGCGAGGTGAACTCTCAAGGTATGTGGTTTAAAATAATACCTGATACAGGTGTTATGGTGCCTGATGGTACTTAAATTTGACTCCCTATTTGCTGGTTGTCTGTACTGCTGGAAAGGCTCTTAGGGCAGGTGTATGTGGGATCAGTTTATTTTAATGGAGGAACTGGGTTTTCCTCCTGCTGGCTCTCATAGAATCACCACCATAAATCCAGTCTTGCCCAAATAATGAACCTGGTTGGGATGTAAAAGGCTTCACTTCTGAGGGGGGGAAGGGACTACTCTGACTCCTGGACCCAGGGGATGAGGACACAATGTACCTTCCAATAGGGCTAGCATGAGAGTGGCAGTGCTGGTGTCAGATCTGGAGCAGGGTGTCCCAAAAGCTGCTCCTGAGGTGGTGTAGAGCTGGAAAAGGTGCCTGCAGCACTATGGGAGCCACTGGCAATAAATGTGAGCTAAGGTCCCAGAGTTCCAGGGGTACTTGAAACCTTGATCATGGCTGCTTTGTCCCATCCCAAACCCTCCTGGGGATTTGCTGCCCATGATGGTCCTTCATGCAGCAATGCTGCTTGATGGCTGGGGGGGCTGCCTGGCTCTGGGCTGGTGCCACTGGTGCCTCCCTGTGGGGTCTGGGGGATCAGGTGGGAAGAGGCTCCATGGACAGTGGGAATAAAAGGAAAGAGCTGGAAGCAACTGCGCTGGGAAGTGTGGATGGATCCCAAGTGAGTGTGTGGCTGTTTGTCTGCAGTTTGGGACAGCTGGTGGGTGGCTGCAGGGGTCACTGCTGCCCACAGAGGGGAAAACTGGTATTAAGTGACATCCCTAACCCTGGCAGGGGTCACTGCTGCCGGCAAAGCCCTGTCCTGAGCTAGAGCAGCCTCTGTTCGGGTGGGTTCCCTCAGGAATTCAAGGAGCAGGCAGTTCCTTGGAGCACCAGGGAACGTGCTGGTGCTCAAGCCAGTCCCACAGCTGTTGGCATTGCTGCAAATGGCCTTGCAGCAACTTGGCATCCAATTCATGCAAGTGAGTGTTAATTTTAGTTATCTCACGTTATGTGTGTTCGAAGTAAGGATTATACCCATGACTGTTTCCTGTGGTGGTGGGGAGTCCATCACACCGTTTTTTTCCTGTGCTCGGGAGAACGTGCAATGGAGCGAGCGCGGATCTGCAGAGCACAAGCACTGAATCCCAAGGGGTCTCTAAAGGACAGGATTTTTCGGGGGGAATGCCCCGTGTTTCCTGCAGTCAGGCCCCCTGACAGCCGAGGAGCGGGTGCCTCACGGACACCCTGTGACACACATCTCGCAGTGGTGGCGCTGCAGTGGCCAGGCAAGAGCTGCCCGTGTGCTGAGCCCTCCCGGAGAGACCACGGCAAGGCTTCATTTTGAAAATGCTTTAATAAGGAAGTGTTGACAACACCGTTTTGCAAAATGTAAAGGTAACTATACAAATTCTTAATACAAAAAGAATAAATTAAAAGCAGATCTTTTTTAATTCTGCAACTTTTTCTACAACATACATATTTTTTTTTCCTTGATTACAGTTGAACAGAATCCAGTAAAATCATTTTCCATGCTCTAAAGTTCAATTTCAGGAGAGACCTAATTTTTTTTTCTTCTTTTTTTTTCTTTTTTTTTTTTTTTTAAACTAGAGAGTCCATTTTACACAACCTGTAATAAAACTATTAACATTAATATATATGTAAAACTTTACATCTAGTTAACTAAGCAGTAACTGGTCATCTGATAGCACCTGAATGGGGATCGGCTATGCCTGAAACTAAAACTAATACAGAGTGAAAACAAATTGGACTGTTTCAACATTTTCAACACTCGACTGCATATAATACCATTTAAAAATAAACCCTGCCTCCAGCACAGCCCAGTGCATGGACTGTCCACTGGCTCCTGCCCACACAGAGGGAGCTTCAGACAACGGAGACGAAGAACGCGGTTGTGGCTTTATGGCAGACGGAGCCTTGAAACATAAAAAAAGTAAAGGAGGGGTTAAGTTGGTAGTCAAGTGCTCATCTATAATAGCTATGTATATACCCCTCCGTGTTATACTTAAATATGTTAATCTCATATGATTAACATTTTATGTACATTTGTGTTTAATTGAATTGAGCTAAACAGTAAAACCTGTTTTACTTAATCTGTCTTTACTACCAGACTGGCTGCTCACCTGTGCCTCGATTGCAAACCAGAAAAGCAGAACACAAAGCAAAACTCAATCCGTTTCTAGAAAGCTTTTTCTCCACTCCAGCCTGTTTGCAATTCAGGCTAAACATTTTATTTTTTTCCCCCCTAATTTCAGGGCTGCCACCTTTTAACCTTTGCTGCAAAACTGCAGAGCTGGTCTTGGGGGAATTAATGTTTCTTCCTGTAGTGCCCAGAGGCCTCATAGTGCCGCTGTTGTTGAATTCTTTTTAATTAAAAGAAGGTACACATTAAAAAAAAAACAACCCAAACCACTTACCAGGGAAATTAAAAAGAAAACAGACAGTTGCTCAGAGCCCCTAAAAATCCTCGGGCTAAATTACTTGCTGCTGCTTAATTTGGTCCTTATTTAATCCTTTCACTTTAGCTTCCAAATCTTATCAGTAAATGTCATTAATCAGTACTATCTCTTATCCAGCTAAAAATCCAATTAGGAGCTTGAAATAATTCCCATGTTAAAGACCACAATGCACAAAGAGATGGTGAAAACAGCATTTTGCATGTCCAGATAAAGGGTGCAATCTCACCACTGGCTGTTCTTCCAGAATTGGAAACAAGGCTTCAATTACTGTCACAGGGCGTCACACTCCCGGGGTGAAGCTTCAAGGAGGCCCAGAAGCACAAGGTTTGTGTGGCCACCTTTGAAAACCCCTGGCCAGTGTTTTCTGCCTTTTTTTTCCATAGGAGTAATTCATTTAGGCTTCATGTGTGAACATGAAAGGGTTTCCTTATCATAGAATCATAGAATGGTTTGGGTTGGAAGGGATCTTAAAGATCATGTCGTTCCAACCCCCTGCCATGGGCAGGGACACTTTCCACTAAACCAGGTTGCTCAGAGCCACATCTAACCTGGCCTTTTGCCCCATCCAATCCTGACTCTGCCGTGGATTTCCCTGGACAAATGAACAGCCTTTCTGCCTGTCACTGTCTCATTTCTGCAAGGCCACCCCCTGCCTTACCAGCCATGCGAGGCAGCAGCACAGGGAACTGAAGCCAACATTTCTGGTGTGAGTTGCAGAAAGGTATTAATGTTTAGAAACCCCATCGTTTCTCAAAACCTAATTATGCAGAACCCTTCTCTTTTAAAGCCTGGAATGCAGTTTTCCAGCAATTTTAATACTAAAAGGTGTGGCAGCCCCCCAAGTTGCTGTGTTTAATTTGAAACGTTTCGCCCTTCTTTGTCTGGTAGATGCTGTTGTTATTCTTGGAAACACACACACACACTCTCTCTCACACACACACACACACACTCTCACACGTTTTTTTGTTTTTCCTTTTTCCTTAAACTAAAGCTAACTTCAGTTTCTGCTTTTCACAAAGTAACCCCCTCCAGCCGTTTCTTTTAATGCCTTTCCCATAGGAAATCATCGTTTGCACGCACAAACGGGGGAAGGCCGGGCGCCTCCCCCCATCGAGTGGCAATAAAAACAGCATAGCACCGCAGTGAAGACTAGACGTGCCAGCTTCAACATCCACCTAGATTGTGCACTTGTTCGTTACAAAAGTGTCTTTGAGGCCTTTTAAAGTTCCATGGCTTGACATGTATAAAGCATTGCTCAAGAGTGTGTGTAAACTTGCGGCTCCTTCCATGACGCGCTCGCGCGATTCCTTCTGGCATCAGCGGGCGGCTCTCGCTCGTGTCCAACGCCTCCCGCAGTCGCTTCTCTTCCCTGTGGTCTCGCAACGGGAAGGATTTGCCTGCCTGCTGGTTGTCCGGCCCTGCTCCGCTGTGGAGCCTTCCTGTTTCCTGACAGACCGGTTCTCCCACACAGCAGCACGCGGGTGACGAGCCCTTTGCTACAGGGGTGCTAACGAGGGGAAGATGAGTGGAACCGATATGTTGACTCAGCTCTGCCGTGTCGATTCGACTGCGGTGTGCTCGCCCTTTGACTTCACCTCGACGCTTTGTGCAGAAATCGATTCGAATTTATCGGCTGTATCTGTTTGCAGAAAGGTGGGTTGGGTTTTTTTTGGCAATTTTTACCTTTTATCAAAACAACCGGCGCAACCCCCAACCTCTCTGTGCATTGGTGGGCACCCTGTGCCAGCCACGGAGATGCTGTGAGTGCAGTACTCGCCTCTGCTTTAGGTAATGCCTTTGTAAACCTTGTTTGTCCAGTTTAACAGTAGCTTTTAGACAGCGATGCTGTGATACCAGCCCAGACCTCTGGTGTGTCTGCAGCACAGGGGGTTGTTTTACTTGCGTATAGGTGGGCTCCAAGCGGAGAAGGAAATGCCATTTTACAGGAGATGGCCATGTTTGCAACCGAGTTAAAAGGAGGGAGATGTTCTTGTAGCTAAAACTTGTGAGCAAACTCGTCCTGCAAACGGTGGTGTGGTGATTTTTGGCAGTGCCGATCTGATTGTGACACTGACACATCTCTGGAGCGATGGGATTTTGCTGTTTCTTCAGAACAGATGCACTTTCAGGACTCTGGTATCCATTTCTCAGCCTCTGTCCCATCCCCACCCCCTTAAAACTAATTCTGTTGGCTTCAGCTCACAGGTCATGGAACTCTTACTGCTGTTACGTGCCGTGGAACACTAAGATTTGATGTAAGTCTCGAAAGGCTTCCATTCTTTCAAAGGAAAACCAATTTTTAAACTGCCAATTGGCTGTTCAGGTGTCTGCTCCTCTCCACCCGCTGCTGTGGGAGGGACAGGCACCTGCCTGGCCCTGGGATGTGCTGCGCTCCGTCGCTGCCGCCGTGGATGTCTCAGGGCCCGTGTTCCATAAATGTCGCCTTGAATTGCATCGTGAGAAAAGTGCTTAGAGTTGAAGCTGGTGCTGGGTGACAGTGCATCTGGGTAAGGCAAATGAGAGGCAGTGAGGTGATCTCAGAATGGCATTGATGTGATTAACTTGAGGTCAGGGGTTCACACTAGAGTCCCAGGCTTGGCTTTTTCCTGCCCATACCACTGGACATCTGCTAATTCTGGATAGAGGGGAGAATCCAGGAAACAGCTATCATTGTAGTTCCTGGAGGAGAAAGGAAACTTTGTTAGGACAGTGAGGCCTCCTGAGAAGTTCAACTGTCAAACGTTGTATTATGGGTGGAGAGGAACACAGGATATTCAGACCCCACTGCACTCTGCAGGTACTCCCAAGCTGATATCTGGGGTGGGCTCAGCATGCAGGACTTTGCTTTGACCCTGTTTGCTCTTGCCCAGCAGTCCCATTTGCCCCAGCAACCCGCCTGGTGTGAGGAGGCAGGAGAAAGCTGAGCTCTGACAGCTTCTGCGCAGCCAGGGTGCTCTGACCTTTGGATGCAGGAATGGCAACAGGCAGAGCTGCTGTGCTTCCAGCCTGAGGGCTCTGCCTTGCTGTCCTGCCCGGCACTAAGCAGGGGTAAGGAGGTTTTCGGTAGGATGTTTGCCAGGGAGCAAGTTCTAATTGCAACTCTCTAGGCCATGGACTGCGGCCATCCAGTGGGAATGTGGGAAGAGGAGGGTGGTTGGTGGTGCTTTTCTCTGTGGCACTGCTGCTCTGGGCAGAGGCTTGTGCATCACCTGGCAATCCCAGAGTTACGTGGCTTTCCAAGGGTGAACCAGGAAGCAACTACTGAGATCATGCCAGGTCTGATGTGGAAAGGACTGTGTTCTGTTGTAGGCAGCCCAGTCCTCATCTTGCAGGGCACATCTCCTAACAACCTACTGCTTCTTCTGTTGCCTTTGCTGAGCAGACGAGACAGTCCACGAGAATTTTCTTTGCTATTTATGTTAAGAGCTCTGATCAGGATCAGCTCCTGGCTTAGGCTGTGGAGCTCCTTGTCAGAGGAAAGCACTGAGGTCAAAATCTGGATCTTTTGAAAAGTGGCTGCTCTGTCTGCACAGCAGTAGCCAGAACCGGCGTCTCTTCCTCACACTTTGATTTGAACTGACTTCCAAGCTAGAGATTATTTTGAGGCTAAAAGTGGAAGATGCATTTTCCTTTTGTATACTGTGGGATTCTTTCCTCTGCTCCCTCCCCACCTCACAGGACTGATTTCTCATTTGATTCAGTTCCTGCTTCCTATGCCCTGTTTTCCACCTGGTTTCCCTGGAATTGGTCTGGGAGGAACCTGAGCAAGGGCACCATCATTTGCATGTTAAAGAGCCTTTTGTTTTCCAGCACTGTGCTGGAGTGTGGAGGTTTATGAGATATCTCTAGAAAGCTGGGCTTGAAATACTTGACAGATACCAGCTGTGAATGGTTGTAGATTCAAATGAGAGTGTCAGACAGCGATGGCAGTTTAATTAAAATAGAAAAACTCTGAGGGTTTTATTCCCTCCACTCTTCCCCCCTCCTGTCTTCCCACAGGAACGGGGCCAGGGTTGCTCCTTGTTCCAGGAAACCTCGATGCTTAGAGCCCCAGCTTCGCAGTTGTGCAGTAGGGAGGGAGGAGGGAGGAAGGGGCGCTCGGTGCTGGGAGCTCAGGCCAGTCCTCCGAGGCTCCCGCCTACCCCAGCTCGTCTCCCTGCCACACTGCTCCCAGACTGTCCCCACAGCACTTTGCCCACCCTGCTCTGAATTGTCCCCAGCCACAGATTTGTCACCCCCTGATGCTCTCTGTGCCTGTCCAGCCCCTGCAGGAGCACAGAGCAGGCTGGCCCCAAGTCCCTTTCACAGGGGAAAGTGCCACAGCCGCGGAACTGCTGAAAAGGCACAGAGAGCCGCTTCGAGACGCTTCCAAGTTGTCCTTCCAAGAGCTGAAGGAAGCCTTGTTGGCAAACAAATGGGCACAGAATTAAAGGGCTGCTCCAGTGGGACAGCAGGACGCCGGTTATTCGCACTGTGCTCACGGACTGTTAAGGCAGAAGGAGGAAAGAACAAAACGTTCCCTTACTATACCTCTATTCATCAGTACTTTGGTGGGTTGGAGACTGAGACTCATCCATAGTGGGTGAGTTGTCTGTTGCTTCTCTGAGCAAAGGAGAGCAAAAAAAGGAGGAAAGAGGAGAGAGGAAATGTTAAAGAAAAGAAATGACACAGACATTGTTACGAGCTTATTAATCCAGTGGCGAAACAAGTTGATGACTCATCTTTAGAAAAAGTTAGTGACACAAAAACATGTTGGGGAGAACTGTCAATCTGCTGAGTTGTGCTGGGTGGGCACAGCTGGCCCTGCAGTGGGAGAGTCTGTGCTGTGCATCTAATGCCACACTGTGCCTGCTCCTGCTGTAGTTATGCACATGCCTTGGGTGCTATGCTCAGCCATGAAATAAGTGCTGATTTGTCTCCAGTTCTTTTTGCACTGCTTGTTGGTGCAGGGCCTAAGCTATAAATCCAGATAAATTCACTTTCACCAGCTGAGAATTTGGCTTGATGCAATTTTGCTGTGAGAGACAGGATGCAGGACTTATCTTGAATGGAAAAATAAGAAAAGCTAGGATTATCCAAACAGTTGTTTCAGCTGGCTGCTCATAGTTTTACTTCTGGTCATCATGGAGATGTTTAGAAGAATTAGGATTGGGATGGAGACTGAGACTGAGTTTAGACTCAAACTCTTAGTTGTGGAAATGTCAGTATATGGTAAACATAAGTGCCATTTTGCCTGTCTTGCTATCCCTTGACGTTTTGTAAAATGGGACCAGGAACACTTTCCTGTTCTCAAGCTGAAAGCACATGCAAAGACCATGTGAGGCTGGATGTCAAACGTGTGAATTTAAAATCCAAGTAGGCCTAAGGGGTTGTGGTTATGGTTCTCCTCATCTCCAATTTGAAGTGCAGTCACAAGCGGTGCTGGAGTAAAACCAGAGGTCAAGCCTGGTCATAGGTGACCAGGGTAATTAAAGAGCATGAGATTTTTCCAGTGGCTGCACAGTGAAATATTTGCAAAGTTACCAGTCCCAATTCATGACTCGGGGGATCGGATCCATTTTCCTATTCAAGGGATTAGGGTATTTTGAGGACTGTAGTCTCAGTTCCAGCTGATCTCACCAAAATCTCATCCCACAATCTGGGATGTGCTGAGTTAGTTGGGATTTGAAAATGACCTTTATTTTGTGCGGCAGGACAGAATTACAGGCAATTGCTATAGTATACCCATGGGAGCTTGCAAATGGCTGTTTGTTTACTCCTGGAACTCCCTGCCTTGCAAAGAGGTGCTAAAGAACCCAATTACTATATTTACATGAGTGATGGCTACCTCTGTGTAATGACTCACACTTCGGTGAGGCACCTTCAGGTTAGTGGCAGCTGAAAAAAGATACATTTAACAGTCATGAAGACCCATTGCTAGGGAAAACTGAGCAGGAAAACGTGGTTGCTGCACACACAGGCATGACAGGCACTGAACCTTGCCTTTGACGAGGCCTTGGTGTAGACAGCCAGCATGATGGCTGCTAAAAAAGATATATCAGCTATTTCAACATATGACAATTGGAGGAAGGAGACTGTCCAAGCAGGAGGAACCTGCAAGGCTTCTTTCCCTGTGGATCCAGCACTGCTTGGAGCGGTGCTGCTGGGTGTGGATGGCACAGCCATGTCTTGTTCAGCCCAAACCAGAGCTCCACCACCAGGAGAGCATGGATGGCAGACTGGAAATGCTCTGTGCAGGTGCAGGCTATGGAAAATGTTCCCCATATCTGTGCTCTCCCTGTGCTTGTGTGTGGGGAGGTTTTTCCCACGAGCACTGAGGTGGATTCTCTAACCTGATCCCACGGACACTCACCCAGTCTGCCACGTGAGAATGTGGTGGGGACTGCCCGGTGGCGTGGCTGCGAGTTCACTCGACGGCGTGGAACTCCTCTGGCTGTGAGGTAAGGCAGCTGGAACACAACCAAGGGTGGAGAAAAACAACCAGTGAGGTGAGGGCACAAGGGTCAGGGTGGTTCAGAAGAATTATCTGGTCAGACCAGCAGAAACATGTCTGGCCATGAGTAAACACTGCCTGGGACAGACCTCACCCTGTTCCTGGGTGACTGTGCCCTAACGTGGCACGGGAGACCAGCCTACTGCTGACACTGCTGCGTGTCACGGGCTCTGCAGGAATGCTGCATTTCAGCCTGGCCTCCAGCTGAATACAGCCACCCTGACTCTCCTGAGCCTGCCTGGGAGACACCACGCTTCTCTCAGCATGGTAGCTTGGTTTTGCTGCTGCTTGGACTCCATGGGTCCTGAACTGGATGAGCTCAGCCTGTCAGGCTCAGCCTCCTGCTTCCAGGGATGGTGGGAGATGCTCTGTGTCCCTGTGATCCAGAGTTGGCAGTGGCCAGAGTCTGGACAAGCACACAGCTTCATGTGCAAAGAAGGAAGGCAGTTCTGAAGATTTCAGAAGCTACAACCACCTTTCACCATGCACTCGTAAAAAGCTGAAGTTTGGCTTTGCTGACAGTCCACCATGGGACCAAAGAAAGGCTTATCTTACTCCAATGAAGACAGAAGCAAGCTGGACTAAAAATGGGCAGTGGTTCTTGGGGGAGTTTCCTTGGTGCGGATCCAACTTATAAATCCACCTAATCTTTCCTCCTCCTCAAGTCCACACAGTGCTGACTCTCTGAAATTAATACATGCCTAGAAGTCTGGTCCTCTTTGAAGGACAGTGTGCAGTCCAGTAGAACTATCAGCTAGGGCTGATCAGCTGAAATGATGGAGATTTCTACCTGGCATCCCCTTCTGAGCTGTTAAATTCTTTACCTGCTGCCAAATGACACTGGAAGTGAAAAACAAATTTTAATCTGCTCCTTGGAGCTGACAGCCCCTAAGGTCAGTGTTCTCCCAGGGCTGTGACTGGGAACAGACTCTAAACACAAACCCAATCTATGCTGCCAACTGGTCAGGACAAGCTGAGCACACTTCCCCCTGTGCTGACCAGGTATCACATTTAAATTTAAAGACCCAGCTGAGTGGGGGAATGGACTGACTAACAGTGATTTTCACGTGCTTTCACCCCAATCCCACATCTTACTGAACTGGTATGGTTTCCAAAGCCTACCAAGGCAAAGCTTTCCAGTGTTCAAACATTTTCTGTTACTGCATGGAACAGAAATGCCCACTAACCAAAGGGAAGAAGACAGACTTTCATAGGAAGACACAGGATGGTTCCAGCAGCTGCTCAGTTATATCTTGGGCCACATCTGGTCCTCCTATGAGCTTTGGCACCATATAAATCAGCCTCTTCTAGGGCAGCTGTCAGTGGCCCGTGAGGAGTCTGTGTCAAACCACCCCTGGAGCTGGCAGAGACTACAGGCCCCCACTGGGGCCAGTGTGGTGGTCACCATGGTCCAGGAGCCATGCTGGGATGTCTGAGAGCCAAGAGCCAGTATGGGTGGACACTGGTCAGCCCAGGGAGGCCATGAGAGCCAGTGGCAAGGCCGAGGCTGAGGTGCGTGGCTCAGGTTTTGAGCAGTCCTTGATCTGTCCACAGTGGTTTGTCCAGTGGTGACTGATGGCCAGTAAATATTTAACCTTGGACTGTTTCACAGCACATTGTGGCCTTCTCAGTGTAATGAATTTGACTGTTTTCTTACCATTAATATTAACAGCACAGAGGAGTGCAAAGCTCTGTACATGACACAGAGGCATAATACTGCACAAACTTCAGCACTCTGAATTTCAGGATATTGTCAGCAGAGCCATTGGAACTGCATGGGAAAACCAAGTCTCAGCAGTGCACAAAGATGTCATCGCTCAAACATTTGTGTGGGGGGTGGAGGGGTTGGGATGCCCCCACTTAACCTTTCTCATACTTTTTTCTCACTGAAGACACACATTCTCCTAGTCTGTGCTGAACCCCTGCTTGCTTCATCGTTCTCCTCACTGTGATTATGAAGAGTGATGCTCCCCATGGTTTCATCACCTTCAGCCCCTAGTGCCATCACCCAAAACCCCAAACTCCGAGGAAAGATCTGGCAATAATCAGTCTTCAGTCCCTCCCTGTCTTTTGAGCCCATCGTTGCAAAGCGATGATTTCTGTGGAAAAACATTCCCACTCAGTGAGTGCCTTGGACAAGGCTTATCACCCAGTGTTGTGCCTCCAGGCTTGGTGAGCAGCACGTGAAGGACAGAGAACATGCTGTGGTCTGGCACTGCTCTCCAGCTGGGGTGTAATTCCTGGCACGAATCTGGGCTGCCCCCCTGTCCCTCCCACCCCTTCTCCCGGCCTGGCTCTCACCTGATGTCGCTTTACACATCTGAGGCATTCTCGTGACCCGGCTGTGTGCCACAAAGGTGCTTTGTGAAGATGTGCTGTACTGGGAGCTGCTGTCCGAGGAGGTGGAGCTCGTGTGCGAGAGGCGGCTGTGCTCCTTGTGGGAGGCCGTGGACCGCTGGTACCAGAGCCGCAGCTCGTCCGACACCGCAGTCCTACCCGAGCCTTTCTCGTGGCCCTCCCTGCCCAGAGATGGAGTCCTTATGATTTGGGAGCGGGAGGGGGTGAGCCTGACCGAGTCCACTTCATCTCCGTGCCAGTTCTCCTTAAACATCCCCCCCGCCGTGTAGGAGTTGGAGGTTTTGAATTGTGCTTTCACGCTGTAATGTCCCTCCTGGTCGTTCTCCAGGCTCCGCACCACCACGGGTGTGGAGCTGCCCTCGATGTACAGGGGGTATTCTTTGATCCTGTACTGGGAGGAGGGCTGGCTCTGGCTGTGCAGATAGACACGGTGGTGTCCCGTCCCGTTCCTCGCAGCCAGGTTGGGCATGCTCCCTGAATTGGAAGAGACCAGGTTGCCTGCTGATTTGTGCCTTTGCCTCTGCCGTTCTCTGGCTTTCGACGGGGAATCCTCTGCCAGGGTGGAGTAGTTGGGGTTCATCTGAGCAGGGTAGTAGTGCTCAGAGCTGGAATGGCTGGTGCAGGAAGAGCAGTCGTCCATGGGGTCAGAGCCGTTACTGCTACGAGTCCTTGGGGTGTAGAAATCGGGGCTTCCTGTCTCATTTTCTGAGCCGAGGAGCTTTCCTTGTGACTCCAAACTGGAGCTCCGGTGCCTAAAGTGCTGAGCTAAGCTGTGCAGTCTGGTTGGGCTGATGTCTACTGACCTGCAGGTACCAGGAAAAAAAACAGGCTGGTAAGTCAACAGAACAAAGCACTGCCCATCCCTGCCTGCACACACAGGC
Source organism: Platyrinchus mystaceus (assembly GCA_035041135.1). NCBI lineage: Eukaryota > Metazoa > Chordata > Aves > Passeriformes > Tyrannidae > Platyrinchus > Platyrinchus mystaceus. The sequence continues at coordinate 5,953,940 of JAWWLV010000045.1, forward strand.
AAAGGAATATGAGGGCAGTGAAAACCTGGATCCCTCCAGAACTGCGCAGGGCTGCTGCCTGCAATGCAATCTGCTTCCCTGCTGTAGGGTTTGGGGTGATTAAGTCCTATTCTTGTTCCTCACCAGTTCCTTGGTGTGACATTCAGTCTGCAGCACCGTGAGGGACATGAACCCTTACTCAGCCCCCACAGAGGACTGTGGCTTTCCACCCTGGGCCAGTCTGAAGGGTGACACCTGGGGACCTCAAGCCCTGGCTTTGCTGGTGCAGCTGCATGGCAGAGCTGTTTGAATCAGCACCATCCCTGTGCTGCCAGGTTCACCTTGTGTCACCTCTGCAAATCCCAACACCTCAGGCCCCAGAGGTGGTGAGATTTCCTTGCAAGGGGCCCACGAATGCCCTGCACAGGTACAATCCACCTCTGTGCAAGAAAGACAGACAGACAGACAGACAGACTGCTCATATTTAGCCTAGAATGCCATTGAAAAAGTCACCTCTTGTCAAGCATCTCAGTTTTACTGGGGCCCAGCCATAGGCACATGCAGCACTGTAAGAGGGTGACAGCCCTCCAGGCAACCACCCCAAATCACAGTTTACAAGGCTTGATTCATGGCCAAGTCTGGGTGGTCTCTATTCATCCCGACTGTTTGAAGAGCTTCACCCATCCGTTCAAGGAACGGGAACACAGCCCCATGACAGATGGTCAAGGCCAGGGCATGCAGCTCATGAATGAGCCACAGACTGAGCAATGGTTGTTTCAGACACCCAAATGGCGCCTACCTGGTCAAGGTCACTTCTCAAGCCCTGTGCCAGGCTCATTTCTCACACAGCTTGGCTCCAGTACTTAACAGACTTTGCACTCTTGAAAGGTACTCTCAGCCAATAACTTGTAACAAACTTAGCCCAGGCTCTTAATTCCTTGTACTGTCTCTGCCCGAGGCCGATGTATTGGCACAACTCTTGATTTATGCTGAACTAAATGATGATGGTACTTCCCCTTAGGGCAGGACACCAAGCAGCACACAGCTCTGGCTCAGCTCTGCTCCCTGCAGTGTCCCCGGAGTTTGCCACAAAAGGAGAAGAGCAATGAAGCTGAACAGTTTGTAGAAATCCTGCTGAAAATTGGAGTCAAATTGGGCCACACACATCAAACTGCTTCCCTTACACACTTCAGCTTTTTCCTCTGTCAACCCTGGGCTAATCCACTGCCACCTGGATCCCCAGGTGGATTGCTTTATACAGCCTCTCACTCTCCACATGACATCACACACACGCAAACATTTTATCCATGAGAGAAAATTAACACTACCCAACATTTTGTATCAGACAGGAAACAACATGTTCTCTCCAGCTGGATCCATGGAAGAGTTTACTGCAGAATTCAGCAGTAGCAGCACCACATGTGTTTTAAAAGTGGCTTGGGGTTTGTAGAGCCTATAAACAGCTCCTGAGATGAAAGGTCCCAGCAGAATAAAAGCTTGATCACTTTGAGGGAGGGACGAGGGGCAGGATTGTGTTTATCTGAAGGGATTTCAGGATCTCAGTTCAGGAGAGATTCCCTACTGGCAACAGTACATGACTCTCTTACGTGAACAGGACTGGTTTATGTCCTGTCCTGAACTGGGAATTAATTGATACCCTGGGGGAAGGATAAAGCAAGGAATATTTATTTCAGGGTAAGCAAGGGAGATTGGAGCCAGGAAGACTTACCGTGTGGAGTGGACGTAGTGCGGACTGCGTACCCGTAGATCCGGCGTCGACGGCATGCTGGACTGAGAGTTCCAGTGGGGAAGGCTCCGGATGGGGCTGTTCTGCAGAGAGCTGCTCCCTCCCGCCTCGGCACAGCTCCCGGTGCTGGGGAACCGCTTGTGACTGCTGCAGAGGAAACATCCACTTCAGTTCCAGTCAGGAATTTGGGGAAGTGACTCCCACGCGTCTTTCCAGATCTCGGGCATATGCCTGGGATCTCGAAGGGGTGAGTGGGAGCTGGGTTAGCTGCTGCTCTGAGCTGCATCCCAGAGCCTGTGCTTCTACAGCAGCCAGAGGTCAAGGCCAATCCCTGTCAAAGCCCTCAGATGATCCACCACCCTTCCCTTTTAAACGTTTCGTAGAACAGCATTGAGATACCAAGCAGCAATCATGTGGCTGCAGCCTATCTTTATGACCTGCATATTGGCCAAAACACCTAAAGTCTTACCTATTGGTAAGGGACGGCTTTGTAAATTTTGGAAGGGCTCACACCCGTCCCTCCTGAGAGCAGTGAATACCTCCGTGACTTCAGGGTATCTGGCTCACCTGGAATGGCTGTGCGAGGAGCGTTTCTTGACCTTCTCATAGGGCTCATCCAAGGATGACTCACTCCACATCTTGGGTTTGATGGGGGACTTGTCATAGTCGTTGCGGTGATAATGCATCTGGCGGAGCCCCTCCAGCGACTGCGGAGGAGGAGGCCGGTTGTGCAACGGCGGCCGGGGAGGGAGTCCTTTGTGTGGGGACTGGAGAGGAGAGATTGTGCTGGTGACCTGAGAATCCTCTGTGAAGAGGAGAAGGGAGAGAGGTGATGGATGGCTGTGTGACACCTCCAATGGACGCACAACCCCGAGAGACACCATCGCATTTCCAGAGCCTGTTTCCTTACCCTGCTTCTCCTGGCCGTGCTCAGGAGCAAGCTGAAGACCTGACTTTCAGAAATGCACTGGCTGACATTCCCACTTTGGGAGAGAATGGCCAGAAAGAGTGTGTGATGCATTAAAGCAATCAAAACCTTAAAGGTAAATAAGGGGGCATTCTGGGACTGTCCTTTGAGATAACTCAGAGCAGTAACCCCAGCAATACTCACTGCTCCAGGCCTGATGTCTCACTACAGGCTGGAGTGAAGGGAAACCAAGCGATTTTGCTACTGGGATGTGTGAGGGGGTTATTACACAGAACAGTTATTCCATTTTGAGTGTCAGTCAGGAGTTCACACCTCCCTCCCTGCTCTCTAGAACATACAGCAGCCAACATACCATCCTCGAGAACAAGGGCATCCGAGAGGGAGCTGTCTTCACTGGCAATGTTTCCTTCTGAAAGGAAGAGAATATAAAGATGGTCAGATGGTCCCAAGAATTGCAGTGACTGAGTGCTGAACTGCACCATGATCTTTGTCCACCGAGTCTTAGCCTTAAGCAGTCACCCACATCTGCCACCTCACAGAGCCGAGAGGCAAAATTCCTACAAACAACTGACTCAGCCCACTCTCAGTCTGGGAGTGCAGAGCTGCAGCCAGGTCTCTCAGTAGCAGGCTGCCTTTCAAGGAGCTGCTAACCCTTTTCAATTAATGGGGATTAAGACTGAGTCACAACAGAGAGCTAAGATCCCCAGAGGATGCAAAGTGGCATGGTGCCATTATGAGATTTACATCTCGGGCCTTAAGGACTCTGGGTTTGATATCCACCTTCTTAAAATGATTATCCTGTTGCTAACTAAAGGCTCACATTAAGTACCAGTTCTGTGGAACTCAGGGAAAGGCTTTCTGAGCATCCTCTGCAGCAGCAGGAGAAGCTCTCAGGTCCTTGGTGTGCAGACATTTGAGCTGCCTCCCCCATTCCATGTCCTCTGTTATCCCTGAGTGTGGTGCAATTTGGTACCCAGGTCACAAATACAGCAGCTCTAATCTCAGTTCCTGCCACAAAGGCACAGAAAAAAGCTTTGCAAGTCAAAGGGAAAGGGCAAAATCCGCAAGGGAGAAAGAACCACAGCAGAAAGTTAATGGATTTCATGAAAAACCAATCAACAACCCAGTAAACCATAAAGTGCCCTGAGAGTTACATTGTAAAAGAAAAAAAAAGAAAAAGAAAAGAAGTATTTGAACACAGCAATGACACTGCTCCCACTTTGATTTCACAGATGCCTTTCAGCTAGAGAGCTCACCCCAATCTGCTAACATTAATTACATTTGTGCAGCACCGCTCCGGAGGAGATGTTAACAGAGCGATTTTATAGGTGAACAAAGGAGCCACATTCTGCTCTCCTGACACGTTTCTCACCCACGGCACAACCCTGCTTCCTGTGCCGTGACCCAGCACATCCCTAATGCATGGCACACACCCCAACACCCCTCTGACAGCACCCCTGGAGCCCTCCAGACAGCAGAGGGAACAGGAGGGAGGGGAACTCTGTGCCTCAGGGTAAGAACTTTGCTCCCTGCGCTCTGCAGACCCCCCGTGACGCTGTGGGCGCCGAGTCCCACTTACCATCTATGATCAGGGAGGCCCTCTGGGTTGGCTTCTTTCCTGATTTGATGCGATACTCGTTGATGGCATTCTCGATCTCCTGCAGCTTCTTAAGTGCATTCAGATAGGATGTCTTCCTCTGCTTCTTCAGCTTCTTGCTGACGTTCGGGTCGCTCGCCAGGCGCCGGGCAGCCTCCGTGATCTGGGACTGAATGGCAAATTCCCTCTCCAGTCGCTCCAGCTCTGCTTCCTGGGGGAAAGGCAAGAGGATTCTGGTTACCACCAAACTCTTTCAGCCCATCTATGGGGAAGCTCTCCTGAACCTGACCAGTGGCCTCCAATCAAGGCTCTCCATCAGCAAAGCATCCACAACCATGCTGCTCCCCTCACCTCAAGGTCTCCCTGAGCACAACTTCACCTGCTCACATGAGTGCCTGGAAGCACAGCTGGTGGAAGGGATGACCCATACAAGAAGGACACGTGTGCTCCAGCCCTAAAGCCTGCTGTGCTGTTTGGCTTTTCATGCAGTTCAATATGGCCAAGTTCAACTGTGCTCTACTGCTGACACATTCATCTGTTTACATCCACCTATGGGTAACACCTTCCCCCCACCTGCTCCTTCCCCCTGACTCCTATCTCCATATTTGAGTCCCATTTGGTATCAGTGCTGCATATTGATCCAAAGTTACAGCTTTAAACTTCTTGACAGGTTTGCTTGGCACCCACCAAACACTTTGGGGTAGAAAAAGAGATGGGCTAACTCATCCCCTTATTATTATATTAACATATGGCTGTCAAAATCCAGAGGTGAGTATGAGCTGATGTAATTATCGGCTGCTGCAACTGATTGCACCAGAAAATTGTCTCCTGACATTGCAAGCCAGAAGGGTGATCTCAGAGCCAGCAGTGTGTAACAGCAAGCTTTCTGTATGCCAGAAAGAACCAATGTCTCCAATGTTAGCCCTTGCAGGGTCTCAGCTGAGTTTTTAAATGCAAGTAGGTGTAGCCTGGAAGCTACCTACAACTTTTGGTTATCCTCCAAAGTCAAGGGATTTAGGCCAATTTATGCCAGTGCATAAGCTGATATTGAGCTTCCCGGCCTGCACTGGGACTCCAAGCTGTGAGTTTCAAAGGTACTTGCTAATCTGAAACGGATCTGGCTCCCTTCCCCAGCTCGATGGAGTTGAGTCTGCTAGAAAGGGAGCACAGTACATTGAAAATTAGGGAAAAAATGACAAGCTTTTTTACTTTTAATGAACGGTGGGACAGCCATATATTCATGGAGATCCCCATTGTGCAAATTCAAATCCTCTCTTTGTTTAGCAAGCAGCGTGTGCTGTAAGAGCTGATGCTGTGGGATTTATTCAGACTGAAGACATTCTCTGAAGTTTTTATTCTGGGCTTCTGGCTTAAAAAAAAAATCCCTTTGCTATCAGCAGTGAGTCAGCATTGCCTTAAAACTATAATTATCATTTCCCTCACTTCACTGAAGACTGAACCCACCCCCTGTCTTTTTAACAGATCCCTTTTTGCTTTGAAGAGTTTATAAGATCTATCAGTGCCAGATTTATTAAAGGTGAACTTAACAACATGGAGTTTTAAGGCCTGGAACCCCATTCATCATCATCTGGTACTTCCCACAGTCAGGAATTACAGACCAGGTAAAGGTGATTACCAAGAAAAACAACAGGACCCTTCCCTGTAATTCTTGCACTGACAAAGGCCTTGCTGAAGGTACGGTGAGTTTGATGTGAGCTGTCATTTCAAACCTTCACAGATTCAGTTCTAAATCATTCCGTATATCGTAGGAAAAACATATTAATTTTCCTCATGGCCATAATTGTCTATTTTCTTCCAGTGAGGCCCCTATAAATAAAGCCTTAGGAAATGAGAGCTATCATCTGGCTTCAGATTGAAGTGCCTTACTTCAGGTCCTTGTCACAGTTGGTAATTTCAGTCCTGGATTTACGTGGCTGAGGGATTATTTCACCTTTTGCTTTAAATTGATTTTCCAGTGTTTGCACTTGCTGAGAAACACATGAAAATCATCACTGGCCTCTCTAAATGCTCTCAAACTGGCAGCCAAATGCAGCTCAACATCATTCTTTGAGAACAGAAATTTATGGTTTTCAACATAGTCTTACAGTTTGACAGACGAGAGGAGGTAGAGAAGAGCTGAGTCAGCGTGTTTGGATTGCTGGTGCCAAAAGGCAGAGTGCCTGCAATGGGGAGGAGCTGCTTTACCTTCCTGCTCTCCCCACCTAACCCTGCCACTGGAGTAAGGAGATTCCTCACCCGCTGGCCCCAAAAGCTGCCTTGCAGCAACAAGACCTGGAGAAGCTGGAGATCAGGTTATAACTGAGCAGCCAACAGACTGCAGGGGTTTTAGGAGTAATTCAGCTAAGCCATGCCTCCCTTTGAAAAGCTTAATTAAATGTGCCAGTTCATGAATATTTGACTTCGCTGGAATTCCTCTCCCAGGCTCCATTGAGGACAAAACTAAAGAGCTCCAGCTGTTTATTTTTTCAGCAGAAGGAAAACGCCAACAAAACGACAAACAGTTAATTCCCTGGCTGAACCGAGCCTTAAACCACACAGTCACACCAGCTTCAGTCCCTCCTCCTACAAAAATAAAAAGGAAACTCAAGACTGGGATATACACAAGTGCCTTGCAAATGTGCCTTGCAGACAATGGCTGTTCTGTGAATCCGGTCCCGCCTTACAGCTGCTGCAGGCCTGTTTTCACAGCCACGGTTCAGGGCACTGACCCAGCACACTGTGGGAGCAAGGGAAGGGAACAAACACTCCCTGGCAAACTTAGAAAAATGTAACTCCAGCTCCCCATAGGTAGGGATGAAGGCTCTTTTGTTTAAGGACCGGGGAGCAAAATGCTTTTATCTAGCTATGGCAGGGATAAGATGGATAACAGTGATGCTTTTCTCCCTGGTTAGCAGTCCTGAATTTGAATTGCTACTGAAGTGGAAAGCAAGTGTGGCTGTTTGCAATAACACAGGCAAAAGCAGGGCTCAAATGGCTCGGGGGGCTCCTGGTGTGCTCCATGCTCACACAAATCACTGCACTTGGTCACCAGAGCACCTGCACTGCTGTGGTCCAGTTGGTCACCCAGGCTATTTGTTAGTTCTTGCAAAGCCAGGGTGAACCTCGAGGGTTTCACCTTTACTCTGAGTCTGAAGGAAAGCCACCAACTCTCTTGCTGCTTCCCCATTCTGACGGATATAAATTAAAGGCCAATTACAGTAATTTAAAGCAAAAATGACCTTAGGGACTGATGGCTCTTGTGTGATGCACAGTGGACATCTTAGAGACCTGAGGTGGGGACATGGGTCTGGAAGGGAAGGGCACAGCCTCACCTCTCCCTTAGGCAGGATTTTCTGCTCATCCAGTTTAAAGGCAGTTCCTATTCTTCTCCTCACAATAGGTGGCTCCTCCCCAGGATCCAGGGGGTATTCTCGTGGCAGCTTTCCTGTGAGCTCCTGTAAGTAGAAAGTGCTGTTAGTGCTCTGGGAAATCCTACAGCAGAGCAATGCACAACACTGCTCTTGTGTGACCCTAAAATGACAGGCATTCATTAACAACATATCCAGTTGAGCCAGCTGATAAACACACAGGAGAGCACCCAGCCCTGCAAATTCAGAACCTGTAACTGAGGGTGGGGACCTTTTCTTTAACCCGTCCATTAATACAGACCTTTGTGGCCTGCCCTGGGCAGGTCTGTAAGCACTGCCCATCCCTAGGGCGTCAGGGCCTGAGGCTGAGCCGGCTGCAGCACATAAAGCCTTCATCTCTGCTGCAGGGTGAGCAGGAACCAAGAGCTCCTATCTGCCGAGCTACTTCTGAGGGGGTGAGCAGATCAGAGAGCCTTCCTGCAGGATGCAGGTCTGCTGAGTCAGAAAGCCATACTGGTAACAGCTGTGCAGGTTATGACCCGCACAGAAAAACATTCCCACCTGATTCATGATGTGTCTGAGAGGAATGCAGTGAAAACGGCCACTAAAAGCAGTGCCTGGTACCTCATTACCTGTCTGATAACACTTCATGTATCAGAGCCCCTTCCAAACCCCAGTGATGTCACGGGCAGCTTTGGAGCAATTATTAGCTGATGCACTGTCAGACTGATGGGGTTATTTGCAAAGACTTGTTCAAAATCTGAAGCAAACCCCAAAGAACTGAGGAATATCTGGAACGCAGGAAGCAGCAAATGACACTACCGATGTTAATGCTGGGGGTTTTTTCTCCTGGACTACACAATACAGCCACACAGAGCCAAACTGAAGGCATTCAAATGCCTACAGAAATAGGCAGGAGCCTGACAACCAGCACAGCCCAACTCCTTGTACTCAGAAGTCTCCCCATGAAGGACAAAAGGCTTTTGTGTTCCTTAGCATCAGCCTTGAGAGGATCCAGCTGGCAGAGTAACCTAAATCATCTGAATCCCAAAGAACGGCAGCTGACCTCAATGTGCATGTGGGTGCACAGCCCCAGTCCTTGCCTGCCCCGGCTCCCTAATGGGGTTTTTCTTTCTACTCTTTTCAGGTCACTAGGAAACGAGGACCTGGCCTTTTCAAAAATTTCCTTTAAGCAATTCCCAGCAAAATGGGTTTGCAGCACTGCTCTGTGTCGACGTGCACAGCCCTGTGTTGCAGGAGGCACTGCTGCAAGGTCTCAGAGTCCTATTTCGCACTGCCCCTCCAGCCCTGTGGGGTTATTTCAGCTTTTCTTCCAAAATGTGTTCCTTCTACTGAGATTTGGCTCTAAGCACTGCACCAAGACACGTTACCGTATTCTATCCTGAGGGTAACAGGGATACTTTCTTTATAACTCCTAAGGTAATATGAAGCAGGGCAGTGGGGAAAGAGTTAATATCTTCTGTAGAATGCCCAAGATCAGAGCAGGACAAAATTAATGTGGGCTACCACGCTGCCTCCATAAGCTAAAAAGTATTCACAGGCATGGTCGTGAAACCTAATCTAAATTAATAAGTAACTGGAGTAGTGATGGCCTGAAGTAACCTGATGCCAGTATTACCAATGGCTCTGGCCATGCTTATTTGATTATCTCCCCACTTTTAACCCTTTTTTATCTCCTGGTTGGCTGCCTTCTCCCTCTGCTTTGGCCATTCCCATGCCAAAGCAGAAAGGATGAAGGGCAGCCTGAGAGGAAATACTTTCAACTACCGGCTGCTGATGGATGAGCTGTAGGGTTGCAAGGCAGGGTCAGATTCCAAGTGGCCATCAACTGCATCTCTCGTAATCACCTACAGAAAGCATGAACACTTTCTACCAGCTCTTAAGCTGCTGACAGATGGGCTCTGGCCAGCCTTGCTGCAACACATTCAGGAGACATTGCTCATTATCCCCAGCTCCATGCCTCAGTGGGGCTTTTGCCTGCATCCCAGTTGCCTGCCAAATGCCTGAGGTTGCATTGAAGACAGGACTGGGGTTAAAGGGAAGGCACTGGGCTGTGAGCTCCTGCAACTGTGGCACAAGCACATCTTCCCCTGCATCTGGTGCTGCTGCAGAGATTAGTAACCGGCTGTCAGGGAGCGTTAGCTTAGGGTAGTAAATTCCTCAGGGAGAAGTAGAGCCCTCCAGACCTTGACCATCAGCCCCTGAAGAGCTGTGACTGCTTCCTGCAGATGATCTCAGCTCAGTGGACCTACAGACTGGATCTGGTCCTGCAACCTTTATCAGCACAAGTTGTTTGCTGAAGTCAACCAGGGCTTTCCAGATGGGAAAGGATGGCTCATGTGGAGTGAAGGGTGTGAACTGGGGTAGCAGAGACTTCCTCTGACATTTCTGGTTGAGAGGTCTTTTCCATAACTTACTCTTTTTGGCATTAAAATTATAGACTAATTGAAACAAAGTGCAGTGAGAGCTGAATCAGTGACCTTTTTTTCCCCATTTTTGTCAAAGGCGAGATACACATCAAATATTAAGCAAGAACTGGCAGATCTCCGTGCCACTGTCTGCAGCCAGCTTCCTGTTGTGTTACACATCACAATTTGTTGTTAAATTCAGAGACTCAGGCCTGGTAAACATAGGAAGATTGCTGAATGACCCAAGAGTACACTGCTGCTAATCTGCACACACAGCTGCAGCAGGGTTGTGATTTCCCCAAACATTAAATGGATCTCTGAATGGCCTCCTGTGTGCTCCAAAAATGAACTGGCAAGTGAGTGGGAAGGTTATGAGTTCCTGAGATGTCCTGCGTGTCCTGGGATGACTACAGCGGTTCCTCTGCAAGGTCTGCCACCACGCTGCCAGAGCTTATTGGATGAAGGGAATCTACAGGGAGCAGGTGAGACCTTGTGTCTGTATGAAGGAGTGGGCTTGGAGAAGAAAAGCATATAAAGTCAGGTCTGCTCCAACAAGAAAGTGTGTCAGTCTGGCTTGTTTTTGTTTTTTTTTTCACAAATGGAGTCAAGTTTTTGAGAAGCTATGACCAGTACATAAAACAGCCTTCCTAACCTGCCATTTAGATAATATTCCCACCAAAATTAACAAGAAGCCTGGCTGAACAATTTCAAACAGCAGACATGGATACTGAGCACCCTCCTAGCCCCAGGCCAACTGGGTACCCAGCTGATGTGGGGTCCCCTTCTCTGGGGGGGGAAATGTCCTGGACATTGCAATCTGGAGTTGAAGCAGCTGGACTTTCCTGAGGTGACTGTGGCAGGAATCTCTTCTCCTGACCCCACACCACCTCCAAACAAGGAGCATGCTATAACAACGCAAACAGCAAACTGTTACAGGTTATAAAATGTCCATTGCCTACCGCTTCTCGCAGGCACAGTTTCTTTAGCTCTTCCAAGCGTTGGCGCAGTGTCTCTTCCAAAGCTTCTTGCCTGGATTTCAGTGCAGCCAGCATGTCCTTCTTGGCAGACTGAGAACTATCTGACTCTTGGGAACCTGTTGATAAACAATGATTTCACTAGGCCAGCTGACAACAGAATACACATCTGGAGCGCTTGTAATTTTACCAAAGCCTGGATGCAGTCCTTCCAAAAAGAAATTGGACTATGACATGAAGCAGGTGTTCCCCAGTCATGATTGTTTACAGCAAATCCTTAATGTTTAAGTGAACAGTCAGAGATTGGACAGTGGAGCACATTAAGACATTTGTAATCACTATCCGGAAAAATAAAAGCATCAAAATTATTCATCTAAAGATCCTAGAACAAAACCACACAAAATTCCCATGGAAGTTCCCAGTGGCAAGTAACAGTACAGTTTACAAAGCCCTGGAGACGCATTTTTGGGAAATTAAGCCTAAGAGGAGCCATTTGACAATACAGCCTACTTCTTAAGAACTGCAATTATCCTAGTAGCAAACATGTAATTCAATCCACTTATGGGGCCTGTTCTATGAAAAACTGTAATGGAACAAAATTACCTAGCAAGATTCCTGTAAAACACACCGAAACAACAACCACCACAGGTCCTTCTGGGATAGTAGCTGTTTCTTGTTAAGATGTAGGTCGAGAGATTTAAACTGAATGTCCAAATGGTTTGACTTTTCAAGTGGCAACTACCCAGAAACTTCCACTGAAGTAAGTCCACGCATTGAGTCAGGCTGTAGCTCAGATGTCATGACAACATTTCTAATTTCAGCTCTTTGGGAGAACTTATTGATGAAGTAACCTTATCCTTTCCCCCCAAATCCAGTAAAGGATGGAGATTCTCCTTACCCCTTCTTTGGCTTCTGCTGTATTCATACAGGGGTAGGACCAGATGATCTCTGAAGGTCCCTTCCAACCCAAGGCACCAACCCAGACTGGGAAGGAACTTGTACCATCGCTCCCTTTGCAGGTATGATACAGGACCCTGTGTGACCCCACACTCTTGGACTGGCAGTGAGATCCCCCAACCCACCTAAAATGGCACTGAACAACTATGTGAAGGCAGCTGGATTGTTCTTGGTGCTTCTGTGGGATGCTGCAGGGTTATGCCTGCAGAAAAGCCTTTGACTTGGCAATGCTTCCAAAGGTATTCCTCCTAGTCCTCAGTGGACTCAGCACATGCTGTTCCAGGGTGACTCTGGGGGGCTCTCCTGTCCCTCTCTAGCAACGGCACAGAGAAAGCAGACCTTTATTATCTGTAGGAATCAGATACAACAGAATGCTATATGGAATTTTCTATGCACCTGTCAGGTGGGAGTGAGAGGGGGCTCTCTTGGCTGCCAAGCGTTCAGTGAAAACACTCAGCCCAAGCATGTTGGAAAAGCTGTTATTTCACAGAGCTTTAGAAGGAACCTGGGAACAATTCTTTGTTTTGGCAGCAAAACAGTGAAATTTGTGCTTTCAGCTTCATCTTTCATTGCTACTATTCCAGTAGACCATTAAAGCTAAACTGAAAGAGGATTGAGGCAAAAAAATGCCACAAAACAGATCTGCATTGGCCCAGGGGGAGCAGAGATTCTTTTCCACCAATATTTTCTGCAGTTTTCATAGAGGAAGACAGCTGGCACTTACTCTATGAAACACCACCCTGCTTTCTTACACCTTTCATTGGGCTGTCCCAAGGTGGGGGCAGTGGAAAAGGTCTCTCTAAAGGTCAGCCAGGTTGAGCATTACCAGACAATGTAGGAGAACCTCATGGTAAGATGCTTGTTTAGTTGCTCTAGTCATCCTTGTTTGAGTTGGGTTTGCTCTCATAGAGCAACAACACTCAAATCTGCACACACATCTGTGCTGCAAGAACTTGATGGGATCTTCCAGCAGAGCCCTGTATTTGCACTGGCAGGGAAAGCCCTCTCCAGCATTTAGTAATTCTTAACAGTAACACTGGTGAGCAGTTACTAGCAAAACTGAACTGCTGAATTTCTTCATGGACTTGTCAACAAACTTCAGAGTCCTGGTAAAAAGTTGCTCACGATTCCACCAGATGTTTCAAACCTTTTTTTTTTTTCTTTTATGACAACTTTAATGACCTACGTTTTCCTTTCAAGTGCTCTTCCCCTCTCCTTCCTCTCTCTGCTCCACACCTCCACGCCAGCCACGGATTTATTTTTAAAAGCTATTCGTTTTTGCACTGTGGGTTGCCACAGCAGCTACACACAAACATTTAAAAGCATATGAACAGCCTAAAGCCTGGCCAGGCGCCTGTGCTGCTTCGGGACATGCCGACAAGAAGGAAACGAGCGGCTTCTGGCCGAGCTGGTACAGACCCAAGTCAAGCACAGACAGTTCACAGCATCTGCTCCAGCTGTGCTTACCCTGCGTGAGAACCACGCTGGTCTCACCCCTGATGCCATCGGTGGCAGTGCCCACTGAGTGCACATTTTGCCATCTTTTTCACCCCTCCCAGAAAGCAAAGGAACTGGGGGAGATCTGGAACTGCACTGCTGCATGCTGAGTGAAGCAGTGGGATTACTGCTGAAGCCAAAGTCAACCACTCCTTGGCACTACTGTTTGTTTGTTTTGTTTAAAAGCTCAACTATTTTGGGGTGTATTATTAGATTTTTATGGGTTGGATTTTATTCTTGTTCTCACAGGTAAAAAGCAAATGGAAACTTGATCAGCCAAGAGAATGAAACCCACGTGAGATGCTTGTAAATGAGCAGAGAACAGTGCTCTGTATTGCTGGGGTGCCTACAGCTTCCATTAGAGGCTCTTTATTTATAAATATGTATTAATCCAGCCTTGGGCAAGGCTGTGACCCCAGACCCACTTCTAAACTCAGCGGCAATTGACCCAAAAATGTCAGGACAAATCAAAAGACCATAAAAACAACCAAAGAAATAACCAAAGACCAGCACAAACCAAATCAATCAAGCAGATACTACCTTAAATCAGCCTTATTAAATATGATGCTCACTGAGTTACGGATGCCCAGTGCCTTCCAAAGGGGATCATCAACAGAGAAAAATCAGTCCTGAAAGATCAGTCCTAACACAAGAGACTCCTGCTGCAACAGAAATGGGTAACTGGGAGGCTTTCTCAGGTATTTTATTTCCCATAATTGTTTAATGCAGTAAACAGGAGAAATGTTGCTGAAATAGGTAATTTTCCCATACAACATTTGTACCCTTTCTGTGAAAATTATTATTCAGACTTCTTCCCATCTGCTGTACAAAGATTTATCAAACTCTGCATTTTAACACATATTTGATGTCCCTAAAAGGGTTGTGAAAACACACTAGGTAGTAAGTACAGGGTCTTCTATTTGGTGGGCACCAGGAACCTGCTCAATTAGGGGCTGTTTTTATGTGTATGTGCCCTTTCTTCCTTAGCATACAGGATGGAACACAGGTCTTGGTGACCTAAATGTCCACTTAATACCCTACTAGTTTGTGGAAACACCACTCATCATCTGACACCCACTTGGCCTCTCTGGGCAATTTCTCCATCAACTGACATTCAGGAGAACACAAGCTGTGAAACAGGGGGAAACATGGTCCTCCCTATCCAATTCACTTCTCCAGCAGAATTCATGGCTGAACCTCATCAGTGCTAACAGGTGTCTGATCACTCCAACTCTGGTGAGGTCAGGACAGCCTTGGTGATGCTGATGGAGACATCCAGCAATTGCTTCAAAGGATTTGACCAAGTGTGGTGCTGTGCAGGTCTGCCAGGGTCCTGGCTACCAGGTGTTGGCTCCAAGACAAGCTTTGATTTAAAGCTTGTCAAAGGGATGAGACCAGCAATACAAGCCACCACTTTGCAGAAGAAAGCCCTACCAGTGACTCACTGTTTGTCCCTATTGCCTCCAGCTATTGTAGCAGAGTGAAGTCAGCTTGGGAAAGGGATGAATGAGAAGGCTGAAAACAAGCAAGGAGGACAAAGGGGATGTGAAGAGCAGAGAGAGCCAAGTCTTGGTGATAATAACTGTGAGGGGGGAGGAGATGCAAAAAGGTGGCCAAGGAACAGCAAGGCAAAAGCATCCAGGCATCTCTTCTCTTTTTCATTCTGGAAGTCTCCTGTTCCAGGAAAAACACATCTAAATATGGCAAACCCTCCATGCTACATCCGGCTGCTGGCTCTGGCTCACTGGCGTTTGTTTGAGGTCCCCGTGGAGGGCTGTCCCCCGAGCGGGAAGTTTCCCCCCACGCCTGCTCCGTGCCAGAGCTCGGGCTGACTCACCGCGCCAGGATGTCGGTGCACAACAGCCCTCAGCCTCAGACGGCCGCTATCTCCTGTTCTCCGGCCGCTGCCCGGCACTTAGGATATCCCCCACGGCGCGCAGGAGCCCAGCTGGAGCTGCTCCGCACAGGATGCGCTCAGATATCCTGTGGGTGACTCGTCTTCACGAGCCCCTGCCGTGATGGAGACCATGTGGGTGCTGTTTGTCCGCTCCGACACCCGCCGGGGCGGTCCAGCTGGGATACGGCCCCGCCGGACGGACCGGCGGGGGCCTGGGAAGGCTGGCTGGGCTCTGTCGCAGCATTTTCAAATCTAAACAGGCCCCTGCACAGGAAACCTCCACTGCTGCTGGAGGAACGGGGCTCAGGGACCGGAGGCTCCTTGAATGTGTCTGCAGAGCTAAAGCAGCGGTGCTCCTCTGTGGTGTCTCCTCTGCCCATGGAGATGGGCAATTCCATTGGTCTGGAGTTCAGTCCAACAATAACCCAGTGGTTACAGCGTTCCTCATGTGCTCAGAGCCCTGCAGAACTCTTATGGCACAGGCTGCTCCAAAGGAAAAATCCACCTTAGACCTGGCTTCATTTTGTTCTGCTGGCTTTGATTAGGGCTTATGCCACTGTAAAAGCTTTTAGTCACAGACAAGTCTTATCAAAGATGTCCAGGGATGGCCCATAGATCCTGGACAGAAGATCCCTGAGCTAAATCACAGCAGTCCACTGTTCTAAGAAGGCCCTTTCAGGTCCAAAATGAGGACAAAAGTTATAAATCCAGTTTGTCAGACATGAACTTGTGAGCATCAGGTATCAAAATTACAACTCTGAAGTGGACAGACTGAGATCAAGAACCTGGGAAACACGGATAAGCGGAGGCTTTGGCCCTGAATTGCTCTGATCATGAGAAAGCCACTTCCCAGTGTAAGATTCCATCTCCCCTTGGCTGTGTCTTGAGACTGTAACTGATGTGGGGCAGGATCTTTGCCAGACAGTGTGACAGCTGGAAATAACAACAAACTTCTTGCAGACTTGCTGCAAACCCAGGGGAGACATGCCAGTTTTTGCATGTTCCTCATGGTGCTGACAGCCCCTCCAGTGAGGAGTGAGACAGAGGGAGGAAATGACTACAAGTAACTTTCAAGAAAAAAAAGGACCGAGAACAGTAGGGAAGTGGGGGCACACAGAGACTCAGACCTGCCCTTGTGATTTCGAGTCACTTGAGGTATTTATAGCCTGGAAATCTACTGTGGCCACTTAATCATTTGCACTTATTCTCTCCAGTGTGCAGGCTGTACTGCGATGACCCATCATTGTTGTGGTTGTGTGCCGATAATCTTTGGCACAATGAGAGGAAACACAAAGGCTGGGACAGAGCCACTGACTGTGCCCAGTGGGACAGGCAGTGAATGCCCCCTCCTGTCCAGTGGGACAGGGATGGGTCACCTCTGCCAGTCAGGCTCGAGGGAAGGGGCTCTTGGAGCAGAGGGGTCTGAGTGACTGTGAGGAAGCAACCCAGGGTTTCCGATTCCCCAGTATCTGTCCTCTTCCAGATGCCTTCTCTCAATACTTCCTTGCAGCTGCTTGTAGGTTCTGGAAGGCACACAGCAGCAGCAAACCCCACAGCTGTCCTTAACATTTTGTGGAAAGCTCTGTCCTCAGTGCTGGTAGGACAAAAAAGGCAGCTCTGAAGACAGGAATCCAAAGGGAGCCGTGCTGGTCTGGCACACCAGCAGCACCTTGACAGAAACAGGGGTTCACACAGTCCTCCTCAGGCATCCAGGTAGAGAGATCCACCCACCCAGGACTGAAATGACTCAGCAGGTCAATGAATTTTGCATGGGTCTACTCACTACTGTAGTTCTGCTGAGTCTACAAATCCTGTGCTCAGCTAGAAAGGATTTGAGCAGGGAGCACAAAAATATAGAAATAAAAGCATGGGCAGCTCCAAGTTTGGAATTTCCAACCACATAACCCCGCTAGGTGCTGGCCCTACAGCAGGTTTTCTGGGCCTGATTTTCTGCTGGCTTTCACCTGGCTACTGCTCTCTCCAGGTGTAAGAGCAGAAGCAGACCCTCGTGTTTTTTTTCCAGGAACACAAAAAGTCAGTGTATGAACATGGAAACAGGATTACTACCAAGTAGCTCTCACAAACTTGGGAATGGTGCCCAGGAGGCTGGGATCTTGGAAAGACCTTAAGAACTTTCTTGGGGTACTTAACATTATTTACTTTACAGCAGGAGAGCTGGAAAAAATGCCAAACAAACAAAGAGTTCCAACAACCCGACACCAGTCTGGGAGCTGCTGAGCTACTGCAACTCCCTAAGCAATGGGAGGCACAGACAGTGGATTGTATACTTTGTCAGGAAGACCTCAGGAGCAGAAAGGCAACTCTGTTTGCAGGCAAGGCAAGGAATTGCACAGCAGGCAGCTCTGGAGCTCTGTAAGTACCACACATTTTAACCCCTTGCTGAACATTTTCCAAGCAGGAAAGTGCAGCTTGTAAGAGACCTGAGGGATACATGCTGTTACACATCTCAACACATTTGGTTCTGATAACTTGATGTGATGTTTAACAGAAGATTAATTGACTGAAACTGTTAATTACAGTGATACCAGCAACCTTGCTCTCCTGAAGACCTTCTTACCTAAGCAGCTTCAAGCTCTTTGCAAACTATCAACCCCGGCTTTGTGTCCACAGTGACATTTATCACTGCTTTACACACAGCTTGCCCGATTCAGACTGACAGCAGAGGATCAAAGAGATACAGAAAACCTCCTGACTACCCTTCTCTGGTCCTTCTATCCTTGTGCTTTAGCTCTCCTCTGTATCACCTTCCCCTGGGTTTCTTTCACAGTTTCTTCCTCACACAGGAAGGTGCTCTAAGCCACAGAGAGAAACCTCTACCCTCTACTCTCTACTGGTTGGTAGAGAGTGCTAGGGAATAGCTCTGTTGGGCCTGGGACACCAGCCAAATTACAGCAACAGAGGCAAAGCAGATGTGCACTCTGTGAAGAAGACACCCTGCCTCAGCACTGCTGAGGGACACCACCAGTTCCCAGCCTCAGTTTCCCTCATGAGCTGCACTGGCTGACTGCTTCCTCACTGCTGGCTGGGCACTCCTTCACAAACCCATCTGCCTCGGGATGAGCCGGGTGCCAAGGGATGGCCAGGGTAAAAACTGTGAAGAGACACCAGGTTTCTGCTGGAAATTGAGAGGTTGGAGATGACATCCTGGAGGAAACAAGTGGTGGTAAAGAGAGAGGGGGAGGCTGCTGCCTGTGCTGTTTGTGGAGCAACATGCTGAGAGATGGACAGACACCTGGACAGACAGAAAGGCTGAAGGGAAGTGACTTTCATTTCTGCAGTGCAGCTTCTGGCTGCTCCCCATTACACTACGGCCATGGCCCTTCCCACCATATTCCCTCTAGTTAGAGGATAAAGGACCTACCTGATGACAGAAGACTCCCGCTGCTGCCGCTGATGATTTTGCCTTTACTCCCCATGTTGGCCAGCTTCGAGGTCTTGAGCGTTCCAGTTTCGGTCAGGTCAATCGCAATCTCACTCAGGCTTCTTGCAGCATGAATCTTGGACTGGAGGTGGACACAGGAGTTAGCAATGGTCTAACACTTCTCTAAAGCTCACAGAAGGAAAAAGACCTTTCTCTGTGGCAGGAAACAGGCCTCCACAGCAAACTTGGATTATTTTACAAGAATAGAAGCAATCTGGCACAGATTGCTGCACTTTTTACATTCTTAAGTGGGTACAATTCTGGCATCGCTTCCTGTTGTTTGGGTTTTTCTCTGCTTTGCTATGCACATTTCTGCCTCTTAAACAAAAGATGTATGGAGTCACTGTTTTACCACATACAATAAGAAACATTCAGAAATGCCTGCATAATAACCTGAAAAGCTCAAAGGCTAAAGACCATCTCTAGCATCTAAAGGAAGGCGGGAGGGGCCTTTATGAATCTGCAACGAGCTTTGGACCAAGACACGGTGAGGATATGGCTTAAAAGGGCTGTCAAGAGAAGCTAGAAGAAAATACTAGCAGGAAAACACATTCAGGTTTTATTGTCCAGACTAATAAGCTACATTCAATGCCCCTGTTGTGAGGGACCTCTTCAAAGCATCAGCTTTACTGCAGTAAGAAACAACAGCCAGCTAGCTCAGTAACATTAGGGCCCATTGTTCACCACCAAATGTCAACAAGATTGTTGTAGTTTGTAATTACAATAAAGTAAACATGCATAGTGTGTAAACCTATAGAACAGAATAGAATGGACCAGAATAGAACAGAATAGAATCATTTCAGCTGGAAGGGACCTCCAGCTATTATCTAGGCCTCCTCCTATCTTAGGAGGGAATGAGTGGACTTCCTGAGATGTCACTCTTTTTCCATTGGCTATGGAAGGTTTTGAGACAAGATGATGCCTGAAAAGTTGAGATAACTCCAGAACTTTTTCTCTACTGAGCAGTGAGCTCAGATGTGGTCATGTTTCCAGAGCCAATAAAGGCAGAAAATGTTCAGGGCAAGGAGGTCAGCAGCCCTGAGCACTAAAATGAGCACGGCAACTGCTTCCAGGGTTGGGCTCACTCAATCCTAGTGGCTGCCTTGTTCCTGCCATGCAAACCCCACTGTTATTAACTCATCATCCACCTCCAGTCTGTTCTCCTGACAGCTTCTAGCAGGTGCTTAACATGAGCAAGAGGATCAAGAACATTGATCAAAGTTGCTGAGGATGGCCCTTTCAGCACAACCAGAAAGAAGAACATAACATACAAAAGTCTTGGATGGCCACAAGAATTTTTCAGTCCTTTTTCTGACCAATACAGCCTTAGGATCAACTTAAAATAGCAACTGCCACATCAGAACAACTCTCTCTAGTCCTCTATCTCATTTCTGACTTGGGTTGTCTCCAAGAACTTAAAAAAAAAGTAAGGAAACTTTTCATTAAGCCACTGTGGAATTATCTGTCCACACGGAAAATTTCCTCCTGCCTCTTTTGGACTAATATTTAAGCTCTGAGCTCTATTATATGTATTGATTGTTGAATTCACTTCAGGTAACAAACCACGTTAACAAGGAGAGAACTGACAACCAGGGAGAAGCTATTTATCTCCAAACCTGGAAATCTGCTTCTTGCTGCAGACCCTCATGTGAACCCCTCAGTCACGGATGGAGGGAGCTAGAGCTCAGCCCATCACCCAAATCTCACAAGCCTTGTGCTGCTGAGCTTCAATTAGCTTGGCCTCACAGGGCCACTGACCTGTAATTTTGATTTCCCAGATGTGCTGTTGGCACATCTTGCCAAGGCTCTCCAACTGCGTGAAGAATTTTATCCAAGAATGTGGTGAAGCCTCAGCTCAGGATCACCTGAGTGTTCACCTCTGCACCTTCTCAAGGCCAGAAGAGACTCAGCCCCAGCCACACAGTTCAGGCCATGGGCACATCACCACAGTGCTGACAAATCAGAAGCTGACTGACATCCACCAGGGCATGATCTGTTCCCACTGGAAGTAACATGAAACAGGACTACAAGGAACGCTTGCCATGATGGGATTTTCAGTATTACTTCACATCCTCAGGAAGAAGAAACCATTTGAACAAGAACTAAGGCTGTATTGATGGCTCAGTGCTTGCCACACTGAGCTTCTTAGCTCTGTTACTGATGTGCTGTGGGGCTCTGGGTAAGACACTTAAGGTTAAGTTCTTAGTGATCCCCTGCCTCTTTTTGCATATCAGTGAAATAATAAGGGAAGGAAAATGTCTCCCTGTTGCACACTGTATTTTTAAGATTAATTTAAGACTGCAAATGAAGACAGCACTGGGAAAGCCTTATGCTGAAAACACCCTCAGAAGTATTATAATAATGTAATATTCTTGGGTATTTATAGGCTCCATCATTACCATTCCGAGGTACACAAATGCCTCACAAGCCTATTTCCACAACAACACCAATAATAGGGCATGTGTTCTCACTCATTGGAGCCCACAGGCTGAACTACCTGCCAAGATGTCAGAGCAGATCAGTCAACCAGTTCTGACCCTCTTCAGCTTATGCTGCAACCAGTAAGACACTTCTCGTTCCCAGCAGTTCCCCCCTAAAATCAGCTCCAGGACAGCACTCTTTAGCTTCTTGGATCAGATGTTTCTGGTCAGAAACAAGGCCTGTGAAAAATGTTCTCCAAACAGCTCTGGAAGGTTAGTTCTAGGTGAAGAGGAAAGTCACTGCTTTTATCTAACGAGATTTCCTGCTACTGAAGTCTTGATAAGGAGCTTGAGCATGAACTGCTGTTCTTGCTGCAATGCCAGACCTTTGGAAGTTTGACTGCCTCTGTCCCGCTGATTTATCCCCTGCAGGTGTACATATGCTGTATGAAACCCCACATGGATGTAGGGTTATGTGTACCTTGTATAACCCCAGGAACAGCCATACTGATCAAACCCAATGTCTGCCTGACTCAATACACTGAGTCCTTGCAGCAGATGTCTTGGGAAGGCACAAACCCCAAGTCTGCACAGACAGACCCACCCCTCCTGCTCTGTGAAGCCTTGGTTTTCCTGTATTTGTAGGACAGTTACAGTGAGAAGCCCTACAGCTTATTTCCACTCATATCCAGAATGCAAATTGGGGCACACTCTGGCCCTACCTGTCTGACTGGGCCCCAACCAAACTGCTGAGTGAAGGCAATGAGGCTGCCAGGTACTGCTGTGGTCCTGGCTGGCACACCAAGCCAGCAGTGGCTGGAAGTGTGCCCGACATAGGGCAAATGAAAAAACAATGTAAGACAAAGGCCTGGCACCCCTGGAGCCAGAGAGAGGAAAAACAAACCCACAGAGAGCAGATAGGATCAGCAAAGCAGAGAGAGCTTCCCTTACAGAGGGTACAACTCAAACCTGCTGAAGCCCTAGAAGATTTTAGATCTGACTGCAGTTGTGCTAATGGTGCCCTGCACTAAACAGCAGGGATGTTGCATCTCCCGAAAGGAATACGGTTAATTTTCCATGCTGCTCAGTCCCTGCTGCCTCTGCTCCCTACAGCAATGCCAATCAGCATCGGGTGGTCTCGTGCTTTGGACAGGCTCTCAGCAGCAGCAGGAATCAGCCCAACAGCTCATTCCACACAGGCCACTGAGCAACATCCAGCGCGAGGCCTGGGCAGGCTCTGTGCTGCAGACAACGGTGGAAAGCTGGATTACACGCCATTAGCACTCCCCTGAGCCCTGCAGTCCCTCCAGGCTCAGAAATTTTAAAGCACTTAGCACAGACCTGCCAAGTCTCATTTACATGGAGGGAGACTGGCTCATTCATGAGTCATTTCAAAGCACGGGGCCAAATTGATCCCCACCACTGTTCTGACGGGGTCAGAGGGTGAAGAAAAATCCATAAGTGAAATGCGGGAGTAGATGGACACTAGGGATGAATTTATCCCTCTTTCTGCTGTGCTGGGGCTTTGCTGGAGGTGATTTTTTGAAACCCTTGGCCTATTTTCTACCAGTTCACTCAGCCAAAAAGCCTTGCACTTGGTGGAACGTGCTGTTGAAAATTCCCACAAAATAAGACTCCTTGAGGTTTTTAGGCCAAACGTTTGATTGACTCAGTGCAGTCAACAGAGCAAAGACATGCCTTGAAGTCCTGCTGCATCTGTCTCCCCACAAAAAAAGGGAAGCTGACAGGAGTTCTGCACACTGACAAGTTTGCTTGGGAAGCCGGGGATCTTTTCAGTCTCCACGTTACGCTTCGATTGCAGGGAGAGAGAGACAGATCAGCGGGGAGCGAGACTCTGGGAACCCGGAGCTGGCAGGAGTTCAACACCGAGTGAGGCTGCAAAGACGGCTGGGACCTCTCCTATAAAAGGGTCAGTATCGAGGCAAAGCTGATTTTATTTCTTTTTAAAATCAAGTGAAGGATTTTTTTTTTCCAGTGGAGCTGTGCAGAAGGTCCAGATCCAACTGGTGCCCATTTATGTGAGGAATAGAGTTCAAGCTTTTTTTTATCACTGTGTCACATCTTCTGCCTTCTAATCTACATCACTGGAGCAAAGGCTCAGCTGCAGTGAGCTCCAGCAGGCTTTTTCTTCTAAGTTTGTTTTTATTTTTCTTTCTTTTGTTAAAATGATGTGAAATGCCAAGTTTGGACATGAAAGGAAGGAGTATCTAAGTTCTGCTTTGAAGCTGGGGATTCAGTTGAAGTGGGGCCTGAGATTTAAGGGGCTGCAAACCCATGTGACCTGAAACTCAACTAAATGTTTGTCTAGGCCCTGAGAGCTGAAATCAAGACATTTCACATCACCCCACTCTGGGATATGATTTACTGGTTTTCCACAGCGAAGCCCACATGAGTACAGTGTCCCTGAAGTGACCAGCAGGATGAACTGATCAATTAAAATTGATGGATCTATCAATATTGACAGTGTCACGTCAAAGATGAGGACATCTGACTAAAATACCAGTTCCTTTTAGAGAAAGGGACAAAAATATTTGTGTGCCTTAACTTCAAAGCCTCAGCATGACCACCAGGATTATTTTGACAAAGCACACTGACATGGTCACAGACGTGACAGGTTGACAAATGAGGGCTGGTGGGTGGTGCTGTCTGTAGGAGTGTGAGAGAGGGGAGATCAGACTGAAACACAATCTGCCAACAACAAAAGAAGTCACTGAAGGGAAGTCCTGGGCACTTCAGAGACCCAGTTTCTTACTAAAGAAATAAGAGGAGGAGGGAATCTCCTTTTGTTTGTTAGTTGCTTGTGGCCTAAATACCTTGCAGCTAGATCAGCAAATCCATCTGGCTAAAAGTAAAGAAAAATAAAAACTGTTTTTTTGCTGAGTTGCCAGAGAGGACTTGCACTGCCCTGATGATTCTGAGCAGAGAAGGGGAACAGAAAAGCATCCTGTGATATTGGGCGAGCATGCAATTCTGTCCATATTCACAGCTGGCACTTAGGCAGGGGTGGGAAGTTGGCTACATCTCTAAATTCAATACAGCTCACAGCAGCTGAGGTGGAACCTGGATTTTTGCATTAGATGGGACATGGCCAAAGTGAGTGTGACCACGTGTTCTGCCCAGGGCATCCAAAAGTCCTACCCACTCTTCAATAAAGTCACAGAATTCATGATGGGGAAAGCAATGTCAGAAGGGTTTAGAATGGGACTAACAGCGCATTGATGGACCTTCACAAAATTCCAGCAAGCCAACTCAATTCATTTAACTGGAATTAAAAATAATGCAATAAAGAAAAGCAGGAAAAATAATTATTTTTCTGCCAGTTTAGTGGGCTGAACTGGCCCATTAAGGGACCTGATGGGGGTCAGGGCCTGAGCAAGGAAAGGAGCAGCCCCTGCCTGAAAATGCTTGCAGTGCTTTCAGCAATAGCAAGATGTTAAGATTGTTTCAGCCATTTGGAGGAGAATCACCTGCACATTCTGCCCTTTCACCAGAGATGGGGAGCAATGCACCTACCCATTCAATACTGACTCTGTCTTCTCGTAAAGTTTTACACCAGTGTGCTCATATGGAGAGGTAAGTCTGCATGAGTCTGTCTCAAACTGATCTCAAAGGGATCAAAGCAATCTCCTGCTGCTCTGGGTATGCCTGAAAATACTGATGAAAGGAATTAGACAACACACACTCCTCTGATTTCAAGGTGACTTCTTTTGTGTACTGCGTGGCCCTTTGTGGAGCACCAGATTGAGACAGTTCCTTGTAAGGCCAGGCTGTCAGCCTCCCGCCCCTCTCCTAAAATAATATCCCTACCCCTCATTTCTAGGAACATACAATAGTAAAATGCAAGGGACAGCAAGAAAGATTCAGAAACAGGTGTAAACTGTGAAGCTACTTGGAACTCAGTTATTGGGAGCTGCCCTAACTTTATGAGAGAGTTCAAGACACGGAAAACATCCAGACAGGGATGTGACCCTATCTGCTTGCAAACTTTGGCTCCTGCAATTTGGCCACAGTTCAGTACAACTTTTTCCTCAATTCTTACTCCCACAGACATGAATTCAATATAGATTTTCTCAATCTGGCCAAAATCAGCAGATATTTTGGGTCAGTTTGCCTTTTTCTGATCTCAGGTGGAAAGGGAGGGCAGGAAAGGAGCCACCACCTGGTCTTGACCTTGCTGAGACTGTGAGGAGTGAGAAGGACTCACCCACCACAACACACACTTCCCACTCCAACTTGCTTACCTTGCTTTGCTTTCTGTCCAGGTAGAACTGGTGTTGACTAATGGCCATAGCCCAGATAGACTTGATTAGTGCTGGACAGGCGTACCACGTGTGCACAGCGATGCCACTATGCCCAAAAGTCCTCCTGGTCACAGATGCCCTGGAGAGGAGAAAAGAATGAACTGGGGTTACAACAAGGCTGCATCACAAGTCTTTCTGTGGCAGACCCTGTCACAGATCTCACACTAAAAGCTGCTGTCTTTACTGTGCACACCCTTGTGCTAATGGGAAAGAATGCTTAAAAACAGCAATAAATAGCTAATCAAGCCAGGAAAGCATTTACTTTAAGTATCTCCTCAAGATAGCAAGCTCTAGAGGACTAACAGAAAAGATGATCCAGTTTGTCCAGTTCTGACTGTATTCCTGGGTTTGGCTGAGCTGGTGCTGACTTGCTACATATGCCAAGGGTGTCACCAAGGCCAAAGCAGGTGTGAATGCTCTGTCTCATTACATGCTGAGACACCTGAGGCCAAGTCCTCACACCCTCCACTAACTGTGGCCTTGGACAGTGGCTCTCAAATATTAGGACCCACGCAACAATTAAAGATCCATAGGAACAATGGCTACTTTAGGGAATGTGGGAGAAATTTTTCAGATACCTCGATTTCCCCACTTGTAAACAGATGTAGCAGGACTTGCCAAGTGTATGGGAGAGGGGAGTTGTGAGGCTTGGAGGGGGCTGCCCAGTACCTTGGAGAGAAGAATGGGACTCAGTGATTAGCTGAGTGAATTTAAAAACAGGAAAAATAAGAGCTAAATGTTTCCTTTCTGGGATTCCCAATTGTTCTCAAACATTAGCAAAAAACACAGATTAGGTTTCCCCATGCTTTCACAGCTGTACGGAACTGCTTGACTATTCCTCCCCATCCCTTAACTCCAACCCCAGCAGCAGAGCCCCTGACATCAGCACACTGGCACATCCAGGCTCACAGCATCCTGGTCTGCAGGACTCCTCCCACTGCAGGGATGGAGAGCTGGCTGGAACAAACCATGCCACCAATCTACAGAGCCCCAATTAAATGAGGGCCTCCTCTCCAGCCTGTTAAGAAGAGTGTTGCAGTGGAGTCCAATTGTGAAATGATGTGATATGGTTACAGAGGCTCGCTCAGAATCGTGACACTTGTCCCTTTTACGCAGGGATGTGGATGCTGAAGAGCAATCAGTGCAAGAGAAAGCCTGGGGAGCAGGTGTACTACAGAGGGGCTGCCATGCAGGCTGGGAGGTGGCACTGCAGGAGGGCCCAGGAGCTCCACTGTGCTGTGCAAAAGATAGATGACTCTTTTACCGACACTCAGAAGTCCTCAAGCCTGCTAAGGCCACCTCCTGCACCTGCAGTGCCCACGTCTCCTCTGGTGCCTGTCAGCTACTGCCCTGTCCAAACTTGGAGGCAAACGTGGTGAGGGGAGGCACACAGTCAAAGAAAGTTGTGACAGAGCCAAGAGTGAAAGAAAACCAAACATGTGCAGCAAAATGAGAACTGCTGGCAATGTTCAGCCTGGGAGAGGGCTGACAGCTCTTGTGTCTCAGGGCCTTTTCAGTGCTTCAAAATGTGTTAAAGTCAAATTATGAAGCTACAAATCGGAGTGAAATTTTTGAGAAAACAGCAGTGGCCAATGCAAACAGGGTCTGAGACAACTGGGATCTCATGTTTCAGTGTTACCCTGTTCTAAGTCCTTTCCATGCAACTGTCCCATTTAGGAGTATTATTCTTGTGAGAAAATTCTGCATGGATACAACAGGACACTGGCTGATGGTGCTAATGAGGATGGTTGCTGAGCTGCCTCATTCCTGTCACTGGACAGGGAACGAAGGCTGTGCTGGGAGATGACCTTTAAGCTGAGGCTATTGAGAGAGAGATCCAACTCTGGATGCTTTATGTTGGTTTAAGGGACACAAGCCACTGTAGCACAGTGGCATGTATGGCATTAAGGCACTCAGACACGGGGTGAAGCCTTAATTCTGTCATAAACTTATTCAGTTCAAATGCAGTTACTCTAAGAACTCTTAGAAACATATTCTGCAAACCATTCCTCTTTGTAAAAGCAGTGATTTCCAACTTTTTTTTTCTCTTTGGGATTTGTACGTTTCCCATCAAAACTGCAGACCCCATTCAAAAGTCTGCAGACTTTGCTGGTCAGAGCTGTGGACTTGTTTTTCACAGCTGTCTTCTGAGGACCTGAGAGAGGTGGCCCATGGGTGTTTTTTCCATGACTTCCCTCCACGCACGCTGCATGCACTATGGAATTAACCCTGTTGATACCCCCAAAATCTATAGTTTCTCTCCTTTATGGGATAAGTAACTGCAGTTAAGAGAGGTTAAATGGCTTGCTGGGGACAGGAAGCCATGGGCAGAGGCAGGATTTAAAAGCATACATTGTGCTGCCCAGCCCTGGCCACAATCACAGAGCTGCGCTCGCTCTCCTGACTGTGGCTTCGCTGACTCAGGCTCTGGTTTGGCTACACAGAGAGGAATGTGGAGAGAGCACTGTGTTGGCTACTCCTCCGCCTCCACATGCTGAACAACTCCTCGCAGGAGTCCATCCCACTTGGCCAGGAGACTACACACCGAGCTGTGTTCCCACCACGCCACTGCAACGTGCCGTGCTGCTTTACAGCCAAGAGCACCAGTTCGACCTGGAGGGTGGTGCTCTGAATACAAAAACAAATCAAATGATTCAAAGCCCAGCCACAATAATTCCCTTGTAGCAAGAAAGTACCAGGCTGACAACCTGGGACAGGGCTTTATCCTCCTGGTGTTGATTCAGAGAAACAACGCAATGGAATAAAAAAGCGGAAGCTCTTCTGTGTCACTAATTCCTATCATCGAAACACAAATGAAACAGAAGAGTTGGTCTGTGTGGTCACGTTTCATGCATGACATTGAGTTGCAAGTATCATTGTGATTTTAAAGTCCCTGAGCTATTTCCTTTCTCTTCCTTGCAACTGCTCCTTGCAGGAAACAGCCATAACTCAGGGCATTTAGGGGCTCCTGGCTGCTGGTTGCTTGCAGCACGCGCTTCTGACGCCTCCGGAGGCTCCGTGAGGGAAGGAGTGCACCACCCCCAGCTCCTGCTGCTGGAAGATCTCCCAGCGGATTCTCGACTTTGGGAATTCGCCCTGCTACATTTCATGCGACTATTTACATGCTTAACATTAAGCAGATGCTTCAAGGGTCTGCCGACCTAGGGCTGCACAATGATGTGAGCTGCTCTATTCTGTTTTTGCTTTAACAAAATGCACCTCTGCAGACAGGCACCGCTGTACTGGTGTGACTGTGTTCATATCAGTGTAAATAAGCACAGAAACTGCATGCAAAATTCCACTGATAAAAGTACATATATTTGTACACAGATAAGCATGGGAAACAGGTGAAACAGGATCACAGCTGAGTGATCAGCAAAGCACACTACTACCAGCAGCACATCAAATCAGTCTAGGAATAGAGCTGGTCTCCGCCAGTTGTATCATACTTACACTGCAAGTGAGACATTGCTTTTAGTGAGAAACACTTACAGATCCGTATTCACACTGGTCACTGCAGTAACCATCTACTAATGCAAACACACACAAGGGGTGCTGAATGCTCTGATGAGATGCAGCACAGTCCCTTGAACTTGCTCTCACGTTAGGTTTCTAAAGTAAGAAAAGAAGACTCCCGTGCCAAAAAGACTGATGGGCTTTCATCCAGGCTGCCGGTAAATCTCTGGTTCCTTTCAGTTGCACTACTGAATATTTATTTACAAGGAAGCATGTGAGTACAAAATCTGGCGCCCAACTCCGGGCTCCGAGTGCAACACGGGGACAAGGTAAAACTCCCTTTAACTCACGGGGGCTGCTCGCACCGCAGCTGGGGAACCGGAGCTGCACAGTCCCGAGGGTCATAAGGTGCCAAAACAGAGGGAAGGAGAAAAAAATACCGCTGGGAGCCGAGGGAAAACATATCCTTAAAAACACGCACCCAAACACGAAATGTCCCGCTGGAAGGAAGCAGCGGCCCCCGGCTTGGCACCCGCTGTCCCTCTCTTACGGGCGAGTCCCGGCACAGCGGCGAGGTTAGCGCGGCTCGGCAAGACCCGGCTCAAGGCTCGGCACTGCAAAGCCTGGCTCATCCCGGCTCGGCTCATCCCGGCTCGGCTCATCCCGGCCCGGCTCATCGCTCACCTGCGCGGATCGTGCACCTCCACCGAGAACTTCTTCTCGCGGAAATAGAGGTTCTCCAGCTGCCTCCATTGAAAGATCTGCGGGGAGAATGAAGGGGATGAGGCGCTCCCGCGCGATCCCTCGCCCAGCCCTGCTCGCCGCTCCCTCCCGGCGCTGCGGCGGGGCTGCCCCGCTCCGCTCCGCCCCGGCCCCGCGTCCCGCCCGCGCCCCCCGCCCCGGGCCCGCGGGGCAGCCCCGGGGGCGGGCGGTGCCCTCCGTCCCTCCCTCCGTCCCTCCCGCTGCCGGCGGCGCGATCGGAGCCGGGGGCAGGCGGGGAAGGGCGTCCGTTTCACTCTGCGTGGCCAAGTATGTTTAAACACACGCAAACCCCGGGGGAAACCGGGATTCGGATAGTTTTTCCTTGGAGGGTGCAGCGGGTGTGCATCGGCCCTCCGGCACAGCAGCTTTTCCCCGGGTGGAGGAGATGAGACCCCGACGGGGGCGAATCATCCCACCCAAGTTCGATACCCAGCTCTGCTTTTATCCCGCAATCCACGTAAAACTGGCACGAGCATAAGCCCAGCGGAGTCAGTTTATTTATCCCAGGTGCTGGCAGGCTCCTGTTGGCGACGCCCAAGGCTCCAAGTGCTCCCAGCGGTGCAAAGCACGGCAATAAGCAGGTCATACCTCTGTTTTACAGGCTGCCCTGCCGAGGCGTCTCAGAGCAGCACCGGGACAAAGCCAACACTATCACCAGTGGGGAAACAGAGGCACAAAGCTGTTACGGGAGTAAAATGGGGCATCTCCTCGCCCCTGAGTCAGCATGGGCCAGCCCTGGGGTGTCTGCGTGCTCCTAGGCAGTGGGATGTGCTCATACGGTCCCTGTGCCCTACCTCTGCCGGGAAATAACCCCCATTTCCCCGGCAGGAGGGCTGTCTGACCACAGGAGCAGCGCGAAGGATGCGGTGATAGTGAAACACCGTGTCAGTTCTGCAAACAGCCCCACCTTCACCGCCGCGGACAGGTCCATCACCACCTTCTCCTTACGAATGAGTAAGCCAAAATCCAAACCTTGGCTTCCAGGCTGCTAATCCACAGGGAGGAGGCAGCTTCCACCCCGTGGGTATCTCGGACTTCGGCTTCCCTGCACTGCCCCGGCAAGCAGCGGAGCATGGGAAGCGTAACCTCGCTGCTGGGGAGCACAGCCATCAGACCTTTCCCTGATTTACGCTCCTTCTCCCACCACAAGTAGCTTCTGTGGAGTTCCTGTCCTACCCCCAAGGAAGGCGCTGGCTCCTGCCACGCCGAGATAAGCCGGGTTGCCGGTGTCAGCGCTCTGGAGATAAGTAAACAGGAGGCGTAATTTGATTTGCACTGATTAAGCTGCTGGTGGAGGTGAAATCGAGAGAGTAAAACAAACCACGGAGAGTTCCCAAAATTTTCTCCTCGCCAATATTTCAGGAGCAGCAAAAACTGTGCTCCTTTTCTTCCTCCAACAGGGTGTTTGGAAGGAAGGGTGGGGGATAAGGAGGGCACTGAGCTGCCCCATACTCTGGGGCTGTTCGCATTGCTTGGGGGTAGGAGAGAAAGTGGGCCAGGAGGGATGGGAAGCCTGGAGGGCTGAGTTACATTGCCCTTAGAGGATTATTTTATTCCTCCATTGGAAAAAATAATTGCTGCATATAAGTTGTAATCACCAAACGAAGCACAGAAACACCCACTATTTTACCCACTGAGGGAGGACAGGCACGGGGTGAAAGGGTTAAGCTGGGAGCTGAGGTCTGACTGAAGTCTGTCTCCTTTGCAAGCTCCCGGCTTCAAAGGCATGAAAAGGAAGTTTGGGGCCTAAACTCCCACTGACAACAACTGGGGTCAAGCCTGAGACTGCCATGTGGGCTGCTGAAAATATCCATCCCTCCGTGCTTCCAGATGCCCATCCGCAAGGCGGGGAGGATAACACAGCCGTGCTGCACAGCATGTGCAGAGGACGTGTTTGGGAAGTGCTCAGACATGTGGAACACATAAGAGTCTAAAAAGCCAGCAGATCACACCCACCAGAAAATATCCCTCTGTCCCCAGGTCCCCTGTTGTCATTTATGACTAAACTTCGGTGTGGTGCAAAAGGAATTTGAAACTTCTCTGAGCTGCTGGCAGCTGCTCTACTCAGATGCTTTCCTGACCATCATCCTCACCTCCTGCCCATCCTCCTCCCTCTGACTCTGCTGGACTGTTCCCTGTGCTCAGATTCTATTTTACCCTCTCTGCTACCAAATCTCACAGTGCTGTTTGTTAAGTGAAGTTCTGTTTCTCTTCTGTGATTAACTCCAACTGTCCAAACACACAGGGCTCTGGGGAAGCGGTTCAGATGCCTGAATGTAGGCATGGAGTGCCCTTTTCCATGCCCCAGGGTACCCTGCCTGGCCTCTGGCTGCTGCCCTGGGAGGGAGGGAGCCTGACATAGGTCCGGTGCTGTATCTGCCAGCCCCAAACAGATGTCTTGGATCACCAACAGTGCCTAAAACAGCATTAGACACCTACGTTTTGGGCACTGGAGCAGCTCCCCAGATCACTGCATTTTTATATTTAGTTTCTTTGTTTTTCTTGGCAGGGTGCATAAGGAGGCAAATCCAGACTCTTGGGAGGGAGGGGGTGAAAGTGACCCCACAACCTGAGTTTGTGTCTTTTTTTCCATAGTTCTGCTCTCCAGAATGCAGTTGTGTGTTTTACCATTGCTGTAACTGCCCTCCCTTTGCTGCCCTCCCAAATATTATTCTACAGTCTCCCACTCCTTCTTCCCACATTGATCTGAGAGGTCTCCCCCTTCCTATACATAAGGAATCCAATCTGCAAAAATGTGAATACCCACAAGAAAGTATACACTTTCCTGTTAGCCGATCACAACCCCTCCAGAGAAACAAAGCCGAAGGTCTCCCTTCAGCCAGACCTCCTAATGCAAGCAAGCTGTTCCCTTCACCAGTTACCCAGCTTATGCACAGTCTCAAATTGATGTTGTTAATGCAGTGACAGATGCACAAGGTGCCATTAGTGGGTCTTCTTAAAAGGAAGCATAATTTTTACCCATCAAGATCCTTTTACCACGCTGGTGCTTGCAACCCTCACTGGGGAATAGAGTCACAGCAGGGAGCTGGTCGTAATTTCAGCGGGATCTTGTGGAAATGCAGTGACAACAGATGCTTGCTGGCTTTGGGGCTGGTTTGAGTCAGAGCATCCATGTTCATGGCAGGTTTGCCTCTCCCTGCACTGAAGTTGGGTTTGGTTTTGGGTTATTTGGTTAGTTTGCAGGCTCAAATCCAATGCCTGCACTTGTGGGTGGGACAATTTGGATTGGCTTTGCTGGAATTGCATTAGAGGTGCGGTGACTTTGCCAGGCGAAAGGTACTTGTCCCAAGCAGGGACTGGGACAGCATCTCCACAAACACACTGGAAATGGGGCTTAGGAGAAAGTCCCTCAGTAACACAAGCTGGGAGCACAGTTCCCCTGCCCTTGAGTAGCTGCCTTCCCTCGGAGCCCGCAGACAAGGGGACAATTAGCGGTGTGCGCAGAGGGCTGAGTCTCTGTGATGTGGTGGTTTGCCTGCTGGGTTCTCTTCTGAGGTCAGCAGCTCATTTTGGATCATGCAGCACTGGGCAGCTTTCAGATGGAAACAGTTTTTGGTAGTGGCCATCATTACAGGCTGCACGAGATCATTTAATCCTCAATAGATACTTAAGGAAGTCTCCAAAGGCTGGCTGTTGAACACAGCTGCACACACACACATGCAAGTGAAAGGGGCTACTAAAAGAGGAGAAAATAATTACCCCTGTTCCCCCCTCCTCTGAGGGGACTGTCTCCACGGTGAGCTCTGTTTCATTGTGTCCATAAAACCGGAACTGACACTATCACTTGAATTTTTAAAACTGCTTTTCAACCCGCAAACATTCAAGGGAATAACTGTTCTCTGTCAGACCACATGCACTATTTAAAATGCATTGTAGTAGGTGGGAAGGCCACGGTGGGGAAATCAGTGCCAGAAATGGCTTCTGCAAAGCTGGCAGCTTAGAAGAGGAGCCATGGGAGAGAGCTGAGTACTGCACGGTGTGCTGCAGAGAATTCAGGTGCAAGCTACAGGAATTTTCTCATTGGAAACCCCTTCCAAGAGGCAGGCAAGCTTGCCAGGCACCAGATGTTTGTGACTAGTTACAAAGAGCTGCAGTCAAAGCCCTTTAGACGCAAGCTTCTTTTGTGAGCACACTTGTGGTTTGCTGGCTGCTCCCTAATTAAGCTGAGCCTGGAGGAGAGGAGGCCCAGGGATCTGCATCCATTTCAGCTATGTGAGTCTGGAGAAGGTTTTTTGCCATTTTTATTGACCATGAGGCTGGTGCCGTGGAGTTTGCACACAGCAGGAGGTAGGGACAGTGTCAGAGTAGTTGAAAAATGCTGGAGGCTCCTGATAAAGAAGGGGAGCATGTTTTGTGAATGAAACATCAGGGATTGCTTCTGGCTTTGTCACTCATGGCCTGGGTGTGGGGGGCTGAGTTAGTGCTAGGCACTAGGCCATGCCTTGTTCCTTTGTGCTCAGGGAGCCTTGCCTGAGCATCCAGTGGAAGGACCAGGCCATATATTTGGGAATCCTTGGCAGTAACAAGGCTGTCGTTGGCTCCTGTGTTGCCCTGCAGCTCAGGACAGAGAGGGCTGCTGAAGGGCAGCATTGGTGGTTGGTGCACAGTGCTCTCTGAATTATGGCACCTAAAGAAACATGCCCAAATAGTACTTTTTGGAGCAATTCCAAATCCCGGGGTTGGGGTACTGGCTCCCCGATACTGTTTGCTGCCTGCTGTGCCCAGAAGAGCTGGACTTGGCACTGAACTGGGGAGAGTGCTGAGACTGGGTGCACTGTGGGGACATGATGTGAACCATTTTTGCATTTGATCTATTAAAAACCAAAAATAAATGTGCAAGAGTCTCATTTTCTTTCCTTTTTCTGTGTGCTGAAGCACCTGAGCTGAGGCACAGGCTGAATGGGTCACCCAGTGATGCACACACTCTCAGGGGTTCCAGACATCACACTTGGTGGCTGTTCAGAATCAAATCATCTGCAGAGGTCTACAGGGATCTACCTGCTGTTTGCTCTCTTTGATGACCTAGAGGGATTTTCAAAGGAGATGGAGACAGACATTTCTCAGAGGTGCCCAGCGAAAGTACAAGAAGCAATAGACACAGGTTGCAAGGTTGCAGCAAGGGAAATTCTGAGTAGATATATTAAGAAAAACCCCAAACCCATCAGTGCAGATGGTCAAAAACTAGGACCGTGAGTAACACGAGTAAACTCTGAAGTTGGCCCAACTTTGAGCAGGAGATTGGACTAGAGACCTCCAGAGACCTTTGTGACCTATATTTTTCTTTGATTCTAAACATCTAATAAACGACCTACTGTAATTGCTGTTGGACTTGCTGACCTATATGGCGTCTCCCAGTCCTTCAAGTCTTGCCGCTTCTTAGATGATTAATGCCTTCTTAAATCACACTGTGCAGAAGGAACAATCATCCCTCCAAATGCACAGACTATCACCCGGAACTGGATGCTCTGAATGGCTTGTAAAAAAGGCAGGGAAATAATGTGGCACATTTCTAACAGCCCAAATGGAACCCCTTCCCTTGCCTATGCTATGGGCAGGAGCCAGCACTGGATGACATCCTGATACTAAAACTGGTACTGAACAATGGAACTAAAACAATGACAGTATTTTCACACAGCTTGCATGAGTGCAGCTACAAACTCCCAAGTGTTTTTGTCTTGCAGTTCAAAGACAAACCAAACATAACAAAAAAAATTTCCTCCTTGGAAATGTAATTCTCTCCCCTGAACAAACCAGCAAGCAAAATTCTAGGAGTTGAGTTATGCAGGAGGCCAGGGCGGAGGTTGTGAGCGGTCCCTTTTTGGCCTTAAACTCTATGGCAATCACAGCTCCAGCGGAGTCAATGGCCGTTTTGTCCCAGTGACTTCTGTGGGGCCATGGTTTCCGGGCATGGATTTGTGTTCTGCCTCAAGCCAACCCTGCTCCCATCAATCATACCTCTGTCAAACTAGTTAGAGAGAACGAGGAAGGATTTGGTCCAGGCAGAACAGCACCATCTCAGCTCAAACAAATGAGCTCTTGTTTCAGGGACAGATTTACCAAGAGATTTCCGTGGGCTGTCACCTGTGAATTAGTGTGACCCATTGCTGAGGGTGCCCCTGGGTCATGAGGTGGGGATGCTGCTGCACCATAACCTAGCTCTCCATCCTGCCACACTTCCATTCATTCCTGTATTTTTATTAGTTTGGGGTATTTTTTTTCCTTTCACTTCCCAAAACAAAAAAATAAAAGGTTTCCTGTGTGATTTGATGTGGGAAACAACCCCACCAATGATCTTCCCAGAGGCTTGCCATCCTCCCTTCCCCCATGGAATGAGAGAATGGTTTGGCTAAGTGGGACTTTCAGTGGTCTGTCAGCAATCCCAGCTCACTATCTAATTACTTCTTTGCCTCAGGCTTCAGGACTTTTTTTGCCAAACAGACAAACAATTTCTGGTCCAATTTGAGATCCCTTTTGCTGTGTACTGTTCTTATGGGATCACACCGCCCCAGCAAACAATCCTGGCTTGACCAAACACAAATTGCGTCTAGGTCTATATAATCACCACTCTGCATTCATTTCCATTATGGAGACACAATTCCCTATTAAATTTCAAAGTGGTTTATTGGCTCAGAGAGGCAGCAGAGCATCAGATCACAGAGGGAAGAGCTGCTATTTGGACAAAGCATTATTTGTCTACATAATGCAACTTGATATTTGCGTCTATAACTGTACACAGACTGGGACTTTGGCTTTATATTCAACCAAATATATATATCCACCTTCACTGCACATATATATCTGCTAGATGCTGTTAGATATTGCATTGCTGTCACCATGCTGTGTGTGTCTAAATCAATAGGTCTACAGAGAACCTTTTTTTCCTGATTGTTGTAAATTAAATCTTCTCCCTTTTATTCTCTGCAAGCAAATCAAAGTGTCTGGGTCTTTCTGCATTGAAGAGCTCTCTTTTCTGGCACAATATACTATGTATTAAATAAAGGATGCCTGGTCTATAGCCTGTGAATCAGCTGTGGCACCCTAGAAGGATTTATGCTGCCCACCAACCACTGCTGTTACTCTCTTTCCTAAGGATCCTTATGTCTTTTCTAGTGGCATGGCTAAGTACGAGCTCTGTGTTGGAGCCGAAATACAGGAACCACCATTTCCATCCCACACTGCTATGGCAATGCACATTATGAATTAGGCTGTGTGAGTAAAAACCCTCCTGTGATGCAGGGTGCCTGCTTATGGGATGCCATAGCAGCAGCAATCCCATGGAGATGGTGATGGGCTGCAGTGCCCGACTTCCTGAACCTCCTGCCCAGGCCACTGACTAAAGTTATCCACAGCCACTGAATAACGGGGCCCCTGCCTGGCTTCATCTGGTGATAAAAGTGCCCAGACCTTTGGAGCTGGGAGTCCTGGCGAGCCAAGAGACAGCATCAGAGCAGGGTGGGGCGTGGGGGAGCTTGCCATCACTTCAGAGCCAAGTATAAATGCTCAAGGAGGTTTCAATCTCGCTCCAGATCTCCACCCTAACTCCGGGACTCTGAGGTCCAATTTGTTTCACTTTGTGCTGTCAGAGTAATTTGTCTTTGCATCTTGTTGAAGTTCCTGCTGTGCGCTGCAGAATCATTTAAGACTTGGCTGCTGCTTTTATAGAGAATTACTATTTAAGACCCAAATACGACAAAACACTTAGAGCAAGGGAGTTTTACTTTGATGGGACTACTCCTATATTTAATGATAACCATGGGCTCGACTTGGCTGGATCATGGGATGGGATGTCATGCTGTAGCCTTTCTGAATGTAAATTCTCACAGAAAACCCGGGGGGCTGCATGTCCAATGGTATCACCACAGCACACCAAACCACCAGAATAGTGCTGTTCTCCTGATAAAGCAGTAGTGCCTTAGACTCTGTATGAGGGTTTGCAAGTTGATCAAACTACTTATTTAACGACATAACAGAAACTATTGTATGATTTTAAAAAGTTGTTTTACCTAGACAATCTACTGTCTGAAATCAGCCCTGTTTGGGAGAGACACTGAAGCAAATTTTTATCAGCTTTTATGAGGAGAAAAAGTGGTGATGATGACCTATACCTAACTGTTACTTCATGCCAAATTCCAGGCAACTGAACTCCTTCCAACTTGTTTTGAGCTATGAAGCTTTTGTCTTGCTCCACAAAGTTATTGTGTAGGTTAATGGCAGTTTCTTTGGTTGCTGTGATTTATTCAGTCTGCATCTATATCCAGCTCCTACAGCAAGGCTGTAGGATACTGATTGTGGGTCAGATGGTGAATGGGATTGGGAACTGATTGAGGTTAAGAGTGACTACTCTTTTTTTGGCTGGGTTCTGCTGAGCCAGTCTGATCCCTTCTCTGGAGCAGTTTCCTTCCCAGCTGCACACTGATACCAGGATGACTGAGGAAGGGGCCCAGGGGAGGAAGTGAGCAGTGGCAGCAGGACTGCAATGGGGGAGGAGGGTGGTGAAGGCCACTTCAACTGATATTGCTGCCAAAAGAAATGTTCACTGAGTCACAGCCCAGTGAGATGTCCAGCCAAATCCTGTGGAAATACTCAGTGTCAGGGACAAAATCCTGCTTTCCAGCCCAGTGTGCTCTGATACGATTTATTCATATCCCAGTGTGTTTGGCAGCTTTTTGGCACAGTGAAGGAAGTGGTAAGGCATGGAATGGTGGGTGCTGAATAGGGAAATGCCTGGTGCTGGATGGTCAACACCCCAAACTGAGGGCAAGCAGCGGCAAAAATGGTGCTGGTGAGAACCTGGTCCCTGTGTAACAGAGATGGAATAAGACATTTCAGCAGGGAAGGTCCTTAACTGTAGCTGCTCTTCAGCAGTTGCAGCTCTGGGTCTTACATTCTGATAAGTAAGGAAATTGGGTGAGCAGTCTCTTTCCATGAGAAGAAACAGCATGGTAAGGAACATTGCTTTGTGTATGTCTCCTTCCTCCCGTGCTCCACATTTCAAAATAGTAAACCAAGACTGAATTACTGCACTATAAAATGAGTTGAACCCGCAGTGACCTGAAGACTGGTTCAGTTTACAGCCAAGTCCATAATCCAAAAAGCATGAAGGATCAGCAATGGGAAGAGAAATAAAAGCTCAGAGCAGAAGGAGTCAGCAGGTAGTCCTTAACAGTCCGCTAATCACAGTGAATAATTTATTACAGCAATGCCACTGAGACTCCACTAGCTTTTAAACCATTATTTCCTGGAAATGGTTTCTGCTTCTTTTGTATCATTCGTAAATCTGAAATGTTTTATCCCTGTCTGCAATGCAAAGATGTTTGCAAGGGTCTTAGGAAATGATGACATTCCAAGAGGAGCCCAATGAGACACTAGTCGAGTACATTCTCTGATCCCACCTGATTCTGGATGCCCTAGAGAAAGTCCAGCCCTTTCTGAATACACCCTGTAGCTCAGCAGCATGCCAGGGAGAGGAGTGATACACATGCTCCATAGCTTTGACAACAGAAACCAACTTGCTGCCAAATCAAACACCCTCCTTGAACATAAGGGTTTATGACCGCTCTCAAAATCCTCTTTGAAAGTAACCAAGTCAATGTTAAAACCCTGGATGGAGGGTCACACTTTTAGTCCTATCTTTAACCCTCTTGGCCTCTACTGTACCATGTGGCAAGGAGCTGAGCAAGTGAATTGGGCTCCCTGTGACTGATCTGAATTTCATGTTTCTTTTGCCTTTTCGAGTGTCCTAGTGTTCTGTGATCAGTCAGGACAGAGACCAACTTGTCAGCTTCCTCCTCCCCATCATTCACTAGTCTGTACATTTTACATCAATCCCTACTTTACGCTTTTTTAAGTTACTGGTCTGTCATTCCTTCACCACAGGAAGCACAAGTTTAACCACTCTATCAGTGCAATTACTGACTTGACAATGCTTCATTATCCCTAAAGCAGAGAGGATCTATTTGTTCTGCCATAAAGCAGCTCTTAATTAGGCTATTGCTCCTCCTGTTTAAATATCCCATTTTGCCTCTGGAATTGGGAAAGTTCACTCTGTCTCTTGTTTGGAAAAGGCCAAGTGGCATCAGACAGCAATTTTTCACTTTCTGGACACAGTTAATGTGCTGATTACTTTGCTCATGCTTTTGACAAGCAGGTGATTTCTCTTTGATCAAACACTTAAAGCTACTGACTTTACTTGTGCTTTGTATTGCTTGGTAGGATAGGTCCAACTCAGCTCTTGTTTTTGCATGTTTAAATTGGAAGTCAATCTTTGCTTTGGATTCACAAAAACACTACAAACTACAGATTAAATTTTTCTGTAATGAGAATCCACAGAGTGTTGTGGAGAGTTTATGGCAAGGGACAGAGCGTTTTCACAGCATGCTGCATTTCATCCCAGATAAATGCTGGGAGGAAATGGCAGAAACTGATGTTTGTCTATCACAGTGAAGATTTTTGTCAAGCTACATTCATGGCTGACATTTGGGATGCCTCACATTTTTTTCCCAAACGTCTTTATTCCCTTTGGGTTCTCTTCAGTCAATCAGAGAATGTGAGCAGTGATAATGTTTATGAGTCTGAGAAAAAAGGTTTTGTTGCCACTAGCTTTATACAGAAGAAAATGGCATAACACTATATAGAGGTATTTCTTACAAAGCAACTGAACACTCCCAGACTCTCCTTTTAAGGTCACTTTATTTTTGGTGATAAGTTAAACACTTTCTCTGCCTGTTTATTAGCCATATGGAAGTCCTTTGGCTGACTTTGTTAATCATTCACTCTTCAGCTTGGAGTTAATCATTTACTAGCTGTTAGGCTGTGTGCACTAAGAAATGCCTTTGGGCTCTTAAATCAGTGGGAATATCTCACTAGAACAACAGAGATATGCCTAATGTTACTACTAGGGCGTGCAGATCTCACAGCTCTAGGCTACCCCACTCCTCCTTCGTATACAGGTCTCTGGGGATGGAGTGGAGTTACACCTCTGCCTGCTGGTTAAAATGGTCACCCACCACTCACAGACAAATGGTCACATGGGGGGCTGCAGTGCCTTGTGCTTTTTTTGTAATTGCTCTGCAATTCAAGCGAAAAACCCTCTAATGACCCTCCTCTGAAAACGATGGGTTTGGTCACCACAGCCTCAGCATCTTGTAGGAGAGTGGTGCTGACACATCCTTTATCATGAACACTGGATGGTGCTGACTGCTGACCCAAGATGGGCAGAGCCCAGCAGGACAATGACTGCTTTTTTTTTTCTTTTTTTTTGCCTTTTCAAGGCACAGTGAGCCTGAAGGCTGTTCTCTTCACAGGGAAGGGTACATCGAAGCTAAGTTTACACATTTACACAGAGGGAGATGGATTCTGCCCACCCTGGGTGCTGCACACTGCTGCCACACAAACCACACTGGTTCTACAAAGCCAACACTAAACTTCCAGAATGCCTCAGTATACGGTTGGCAGGACAGCAGCCATCTTTCCACACTTGATACTCCCTTCCTCTTGTTCTGCTGGAGCGATGGATTTTGTGAAGTACACTGGAACTTTCGTAATTATTTAAATATCTAACACTAAACTGATAAGAACCAAATCTGCATTTAAACAGGCAACATTCAAGTGGAAGTTTTTGACAGGGCTTGTTGAGTCTGTGACCTAGCCCTGAACATACAGAAGAAAAAGGGTAAGGCTCCAAGTGATGGCTTTGGGTGGCTTCAGGGATTCTGCAGCATTCAAGCATAGGCAGGAAGGAACATAAAAATAGAAGCACAGAGAGACATTAGTCTCTGCGGCCCAGGTACAACTGCATTCCAGTTTAATAGCCCTGCATTCCCATCTGAACCACCTAGGACTAGGTGCTAGATACCCATCTCAGCTGCATCCCCCATGATTCTGGAGGATTTAAGCCTGAGTGAGAATAGCACAGGCAGGATCAGGCTCTGGCCCTGCATCAGCCTCAATTCTCCTCTCCAGTCTCATCCAACTTGATGACAAACCTGGTTAGTTTTCTAGACACACATGGCTGATTTACTCCAGCAATTTAATAAAAACATGGTTTTGACTGACTGCTAATGGGATTGCCCGAGATAGGTTCAGCTGCTTAGTGTGGGTTACAGTTTTACTTGCAAACACAATACTCATGGAAATCTATCTAGGATGACATATAGAAAAACATTACAATCTCTCTTATAAGACAAGTAAGTTTTTTATCTGCATTTAATATAAATGTCTTGGTTTCAGCTGGTGTCTTGCTACAATTTGCTGCTTGGGTTTCTTCCAGGGAGATTTATTTTTCCATTGTAATTTTTCAATTTGTTTCTGGCATCGACAGTG
This sequence comes from Platyrinchus mystaceus, assembly GCA_035041135.1. Lineage (NCBI taxonomy): Eukaryota > Metazoa > Chordata > Aves > Passeriformes > Tyrannidae > Platyrinchus > Platyrinchus mystaceus. The sequence continues at coordinate 5,996,057 of JAWWLV010000045.1, forward strand.
TGCATGAACAAAATAATAAAGATCAGAAAAGACATAATCTCTTTCCCTCTCCCCCACTAATTTTACCTTGCAGAAAGTTCAGTCAGGTTTACCCCTCCCTTTTGCACGGCAAAGACTTGAACCAGCCCATGCTGTCGTAGTGAAATGAATCAGATACTATGGTGAGCTGCTCCCAGATACCAGGGTTACCAAGTGCAATTTTGCAATCTAATTAGCAGAGGATTAAACACTGTACCTTGCTGAGGCAGTTGAGCTGCTCTTGCCAGAGGGGTTTTACCACCTGTGTAGGGTAAGAAGTCTTTTTACTTGCTCCAGAGCAGGTAAAATCACTCCATGGAGAAATAACAAAGCCTCAGCCACTCTGTCCAAGTCCTGTCCCTGATTTAGGCTGTTCACTTTGGAATAGCCCTGACAACAGATGGGGTTTGCAAGCATCATATAACAAGAGAAATGCTCATCTAGGCTGTCTTTTCACTGCTGTGGTCTCTGGATTGGTAATGGACAAATTCTAGCCCGGAAATTCCTGCTCTCCCTTCCCACCCAACCTTCCCTCCTAGATTTATGACCACTTCTGCTCAGCCACAGAAGTTCTTCGTGGTTTGTACATAAGGCAGGACCATTGTTTTGGGTCTCCTGGATTTTATGCATAATTGGTGAGACAAAAAAAAAATAAATTCCTAATACAGAGAAAATTGGAACCCTATTTTTTAGGGTTACACTTGCAGAAAAAGGATCGGAGATGCCTAAGGGTCCTGCTTCGACAGACAATGTGAGCACTAGAGGTAGTTTAGTGGGGACACAGAGAGGCTGGTCAAGATGTTATCAAGCTCTAAATCCAATACTACAGACTAGATCACCCTGAGCAGCTGAGAAAAGAGGAGAAAGCTGAAAAAGGAGGCTTGACTCTTCTAGTGCAAATGTCTGTCCTCCCATACAGTCTGAGCACCAGACCTCTTCTCTCCTTCCTTCTGATGCTCCTCACCAACCATCTCATCCCAACAGGGTTGACAGTAATTGCTACAGCTTTTGAATGGCTGAGTCCTGTCATGGCAGAGCACTGTTTTCTTCCAAAGAAATGTTTCTGTTCCTAAGAATGACTTCTGAAGGCATCTTTAAAGGACATGACTTCCCTGGGGTGTTGGCACTACTGGAGATATGTGGGTGCAAACACCTAGCCTAGGCATGTTTTAAACTATCACATGTGTGAGTATGGCTTGCCCTGCAGGTAATGATTGATCCCAAAGAGATGTGTCTTTTAGAGCACAGATGTTTTGTGAAGACCTCCTTACTCCTCTCATGCTTTCCTTCAGTGAATAAAAAGCCCCATTAATAGCCTTCAGCGAATAAAAGGCTAATTGATCCACATATTATCTCTTGCTGCCTCCTTAGCAGTTCAGGTTTCTACAAAACCTTGATTATAATGTCTGTTTTAATAGAAGATGCTCTCTGTGAGCAGCAGGCAATATCTAACTGGAATGCATCCAGAGGAGGTGAAAGGGGAAAGAAGGAGAGGGGACCTTGGGACAGAGACAATGTGAAGAGAAATCCAGTACATTAATTCATGGTGGAAGCTTTTACAGAAGAGCTGCCTAGTTGCTTCAAGTCATCCACTTCTGCAGCCTGCCAGGAAGCCTGAAGCCTTGTCCCCTGATGTCTCCATGGGTTTCCAGCACAATAGGTACTGTTGCTAACACGCTGTACAAGCCCACCTGCAGGGCCTGTGCTCAGGGATGAGACTTTCTATATTAGATGACATCTTAGGTAGGAAAATCAGAACACATGGGTCCACCTCATAGGATAAGCTCAGGGAATCAAAACCTCCCAAATCAAGAGGACATTACTTAGCTGGATTTTTCACAGGCAATCTGGAAGGACTGAGACAAATCCCAGTTTTCAGATGCATTGAAAACCTCACTAAAAATACTAACAAAGAGACCAAAATGGCTAGTCCTCACTGACCAAGCTCTAGCTTTTGTTACCAGACCTATGTGTACTATGACTTGATTTGTAAACTGCTTCAAAGTAAGGTTCCTAAATAAATCAGATAGGGGACACAAACTTTTTAATGCCTTTTTTATTTAGGAATGTGAAAAAAGTTGACTTTACCTCCTGGTCTGACACTCTTCAGTTAGTAAAATTGTTGCTTTTCAAATATAACACTAGTCCTGAGAAAGCCATGCAATTTTCTTTTGTAATAAATGGAAGTCCTTCCCAAATCTTCGTTCGTGAAGCCTAGCCATGATGATGAAACAGAAGCAGCTTTCCTGTATCTTATACCCTCTCTTTCTCAGATCATTTATGGCAAGACAGTGTCAAGGGTTGGCTGAGCACCCCCAATCCTGCCATAGCCAGAGAATGGAAGGTCTCCAGCTCCTGAGAGGATCAGTCCTTCAGTTCCCATTATGTTTTATGAACCACACAGAAAAAGGAGCATAAGTTGCAAGATTAAATGATGCTTATTTCCCCCCAAACCCACAACATTTAATAAATTATGAGCTACTTTCGTCCATTAGTTCTTTGCAGACGTTCAGACAAGCTTGGGAGAAAGTGAACATCCTTCAAAATCACGCGAATCAATGCCAGCATTTGGTGTACATCACACCCTCAACTCGAGCCATAACATGTGTGGCAAGCCCAGACCTTGATAGAAAAGTAAACAACTTACCTTTCTTGGTTTCACTTTGTCATGGTAGTCGTATTGAAAAATCCCCTTGTAGCTAAGTCCTAACCACCACGGAATTCCCTGCTTGTCCTGGAAGAGAAAGCAGAGGGAGTTATATTGAATAGGATGGGGAAATGCTGCAGATTTCCTAGGTTGTTGTGCAAGGTGAATATTTATTTGTAAGCAATATCTTTGAATGGGTGCTGTCAAATTTCCCCTTGCCGAATTCCCTCAAGTCACTAAGCTCCATGGTGTTTAGGAGATATCTGTTTACTTTTGGCCATGGCATGTAAAACCATTTAAAATACATCAGATGTGATCAAGTTACTCAAAATGCTGTCAGGGGAGGTGAGGAGGTTTGACATGAGTCCTTTGTGCAGTGGTGCATCTTCTTTCTCTGCCCTGTAAATTATCCAGTCTGAACACTCAGACTGGAGAGAAAGGAAAGAGGATCACCCAGCTGACTTGAATTATGTGGAGGGATTTTAGCATTAGTCTTGAAAATGCAGCAGTAATGGGATCTGAGAGCTACCAAGTGATAAGGTCTGACAGGCTCGGACCCAACTGCTTTGTGTCGGAGTGTGCAATAAAATGGCCTTACGGAGTAATGGCTGATATCTGATCCCAGCCTCTGCAATTTACTGAGCTGGAGTCCTCAATGAAATTACATCTGTTCTATTAATGTGATAGAGAGTGGCAGGGTAAAACATAGCAAAACCAAAAGCCCCACATCAGGCAGAAGCAAAACCTATTATGTGCAATATTTGCTGCCTCACTGCTGCTCACTGATCATGGGAAGCTCACTGGAATAGCTCTCCACTGTTTGCAGGATTGAGTATCAAGCCCAGTCCAGCAGATTTTTCTTGATCTAGAGTAGTCCAAGAGATCTGGATGCAAAGGGTGCTGGAGGGATCCTGTCCTCTGGGAAAAGATGAGGCTAATGCTTTTTGCAAAATAATACACCTTATTCTGTGTACTCATTAGCAGGAATAGACTAGAAATGCATCTCCTGGGACAGGTACAGCCGGATATTTGTGTTTTTATGGTACCTCGTGTGCAAGACATTACAGATGCATGAAAACCCATATGATCTGTACACAGAGATAATGATGAAACACATCAAAACTTCAGTGGTGATAAATGAGGGAGTATGCTCTGGGAAGTGTGTATCTAGACTTCTTTACATGTTTATTGATTTCTCTACTTAAAAAAAATAACAACCCTATGCAGCTGGTCAGGCAAGGAAGTAATAATAATAATATGAGGCTGGAAGTTTTGGTGATAAATCATTTGACTAAAGAAATGAGGGATTTCATGAATACCTGCTTGGAATCCACTTAACTCATATGAGGGGAGCTGCAGTATGCAGATCATGGCTGGCCCTACCTAGTTGCTCATGGATCTGCTGTCTGGGAAAAGTCTGACTTCCTGGAACTACAAAAAGGAGTGAAGCATCGTGTCTGCCAGAGATGGGTCTGTCTTGTCTCTTTGGTGGGGGTTCACTGGCATCACCAGAGCTTGCTGCTGCTTGTGCACTGAACACCCCAGCACAATAGACCTGCAAGAGTTTTATCTCCAAAAGCAGGATTTTCCTCTTTGGAGCAGTATTTACTAAACATGCACACACAGTTGAAATAAGTTTATCCTACCACAGGAAGTGAAAGGAGACTTTAGTAGCAGTGTATTGTATTCTGAAAGCAGGATGGCTGTTTGTACCTCTCTCCCTCCCTCTCCAACAACGGTTTAATTCAGTGAATGACCCTTCTTGTAGCACGTACCTTTACTGCGTAATAATGCACTCCATATGTTGGGAGGGATTCTACAATGCTCATGTAACTGCAAAACAACACAGAAGAGAATAACACGTGTGAGAAGCTGAGAGGATGCTCTGAAAAAAACAAAGCTTTGATAAATAAATAGTTAAGTACATAATACTTAAAAAAGAAGCAACATGAGATGGGAAACATAGTTACATGTTGTATTTATATTTATTTATATTATCTATACAGTCCTGTATAAATGTTTTCTATATAAAACAAAGGTCACAAAGAAATCACACTTATTTCACTTACTTCACAATTGCTTGACCTCTTGTCTGACCATTTAGTTTCTTGTAATGTTCAATGACTCGATCCTCACTGGAAAGGAAAAAAATTGATGATTTTTATATTGGCATTATAGTGACTAAGAATCTTGCCAAAAGGTGAAGAGATACTTCTATTAACACAGCTACTGACTGAGGGAATCAAAAGATGCCAAGCAAACCTATTAAATGAGGGGATTTGGTGCAGCCTGGGGTAAACAAGCAGGAGTCACAGACTGAGAAAAGAAATGGTTTTCTAAGACTTGGTTTTCTGGAAGAACCTTTTTTCCTCACAAACATGGTACCTACTTGTACAGACTTTCCTCTCTCTGCAATCCTTTCCTTATCTACAAATGATGTCCATGATATTACATTGTGGGTAAACAGATTTGTGATGAAGCTGCTCAAGCTCTGCTTTACCCTGGCTGGTGCAACTTCTTTTCAAGCCCATCATGTCCTCTGAAAGACGGGCAAAACTGTTCAGAAATTGGTGGCCAGTAACAGCCCGAAGACTCACAGATTACTCTTCCCTGTAACTGCACAAACCCACCTGCAGGAGCACTAGTGGAAGTACTCTGGAACAATCTCAGCAGGGAGTTAAGTTCCTAGTGTACACAGAGGCAACGTCTGTATCAGCAGCTTGAACAGTGGCAGGGAATGTTTCCAAGGCACGCAAACTTGGGTCACTTTACTATTAAAGTACTGATGTGCCTTTGCTTA
>JAWWLV010000045.1:6001621-6014318 GCA_035041135.1 Platyrinchus mystaceus
AACAGTGGCAGGGAATGTTTCCAAGGCACGCAAACTTGGGTCACTTTACTATTAAAGTACTGATGTGCCTTTGCTTACTTTTTGGGTTCTACTAACTTGCATTCTCCCAGGCAACTCCTGGCTGCGCACTGGGAGCTGGCATGAGCCAGGCCCCATTGCCAACAGTGAGACTAAGATCACTTCATGTCTTAGAGAAGACGTGAACCATGTCTTCATGTGTTCCACAGTGAAACATGGAGGCTGTTCCACACCAGTGGGCCTCTGTGTTAGAGAACAGTCCTGAGCGTGTACCGATACACAGTGGAGACGGAGCACCCATGAGAGATCAGCATGACCCAAATGACAGATTGAAGAATTTCACTCCTTCTTCTCCAGTGAATGGGCAGCAGGAGAGCACAGAACCAGAGGTATTTGATGCATACAATCAGCTGTGCTAGCAAAGTCACAGCATGGCAAAGTATAAGCCAAGGATCCAATGTAATGCCCACAGGACCAGCTCTGTTACACTGGCAGGACAGAGTACTCAAGTCCTCAAGTGTAAACCAAATTTCTTGCTCTTATGTTGTAACACCAAGAACAGGGAATCTGTTGAGTCCCCTGGAGATGCTGTACAGACCTTGCCAGCTCAAGAGGAGGGAAACCTAAAGTATCTCTATGCCACCTTTGTGCCCTCCCCACCCAGCCCCCATAAGCTTCCAGCAGTATGGAGTGTCTATCCCATGCCATCATGCTGTGTGTGGTTCAAGGCAATGTGCACTGGCATTCTCCCCTCCCTGCATTTCCTTGGTCTAGTGGGAGCCCCTAATGGGGCATTTAAAAGCAACCAAGGCTGTCCACCATGCAGTAATCCTTCCCCAGGCAGAACTGAAGCTATTTGCATTGCTAGACAGTGTGAAGGAGCACAGCGGTGTGTGATGGTCTGATAGATGACCTCATCCCAACTGCTTAGAGATGCCCACAGGGACTTTTGTGGAAAACTGCAAAGTGTTTCACTAGCCTGGCTAACATGACTGCATCTTTTCATTGCTGCCTTCCCTGTGCCAGAGAGGACAGAATTTCTTTCAGAAAGAGAGACAGAATCTCTGGAGCCAAAAGAATTTATTTTAGAAAGAAGGGGGCATGGGGGAGCCCAGGACTGTGCACCCCTGGTAATGCAGAGAGAAAGGGAGAGAACAAGAAACACCAACATAGGCAGCACAGAGCAACAGAGATAGTCTGTTGGATTGTTGGCAAGGACCAGCTGTTCCCCCACAAGCCTGTCACTTGTCTGGAGTAACTGCTTTCCTTACTCACTCACCAAGTGACTTCCCCCACTCATCCTGCAAAAATAAAAGGGCTCTTTTTGGGGCAAGGTGAACCAATGTCCCACCAGCAGGCCATAGCAGGTACAGGGTGCTGACTGAGCCAGTGACAAATTACACGGGTAAAGGAATGGTCCAGCTCTCACAATAAATCCCTCAGAATAAATTTAATGCTTAGAAAATGATCTGTAAGCTGTAAATTCTACAGCTATGAAACCATATTCAGTGCACTGATCCAAGCAAGTACCACAGATGTTATGGGCGTGCACATGAAGGCAGAGCCTGGTTCTCCTGCCATGATTATCATAAACAGGATTACTTTTGGAGCAATAACTGCATTACACGAGTGTTCAGGACTGGAAGATCTCCAAAAAACATAATTCTTAATAAAAAAGATAGACAGAGAGGGCTTACAGCCCTTTGAAATTACCTCTTAAAATCATGATTACATGTACATGCAATTCCTCTGCCTCAGACAGGAACAAACCAGGAGTGACTTCTTAGAAAACAACAGAGTTTCTCCAGTGGAAAACACTCAGCTTTGGTTTCTGCAGTTTATTGCACAGATCAAGCTCTCATATTGCTGCCATTCAAGGAAAGGATACATGTACCTACAATGTGATTCCAGATGTGCTCTGCTTTCTTATAAATTATTATTATAAAATAATTGATATGTTCCCAGACCATACCCCTGGGGCAGGAAAGCCAATCGATGGCCCATTTCCTTCAAAAGGACAGATCAGATGTCAGGGAGCCTTCCTGAACAGCAGAATGAATAAAGTTATGTTTGTAGCCCATGCTAAAATGTGGGATAGTCCAGGCTCTATCCAGTTCTCCTAAACAAATGCCTCCATTGCTCTCTTAGGATACTGATATGATCTCCCCTTGTATAATGTTTTGAGGTGAACAGATGTTAAGTCCCAGAAAAGTATCATCCTTGTTTCTTCTTTCTTTTGGAAAAAAAAGTAAAGCCTGAATTATCAATCAAGCCACGAATATTTAAGAGAGGGATCTGCTGTCTTTCACTTTTCTGCAGCACTGGGCTAGTCACACTTCAGGGAAAGAAACAGGTACTCCAGAGCAAGATTCATCCAGTTTATCTTGGATGGCTTCCTTGGGAAGAGGTTACTGTTGCTTCTGTCCACTGACAGCAGAGGGAACTCAGATAGCGAGATCCACACCAAAAAAAACCTTCAGTCAGATCAGTCCCACCTCAGCTGTGTGACAGAAGGTCACCCAGCACAGAAGTCACTTTCTGCCTCCAGCTCTGGGACAGAGGGCTAAGCCCAGCATGTGCCAGGGAAAACAAGCAACATCATTCACGGGTCAAAAGGAGCATTAGCAAGGCCTATAAACATGCTCCCCTGTCATTTCAGCTGTTCATTCAAGGTGGCTGCCATGCTGCTACTGACAGCTGGGAGAGTGCTGGGACACTGCTGGGACCACCAGCTGACGTCTCCTCTCATCCTGCTCTGCCTTGTTGCTGTGTTGGTGACACAGAAACTCATTCACAGTGCAGGGCTGGCAGAGGACGCTTAACTAATGTGGAGACAGCGGGGCTGCCAGAGCACTATCGTCTGTTTGCCAGCTCATAAAACATTCCCCCCAAAGCTGCAGAAATTAGTATGTGGATGATATCCTGCAGCAGACAACTCTGATAAAGATCTTTAGGACCGCCAAGAAATCCCTCCTGCCCCAGCAGCTTACAGAACTGGACAGCAGACAACTTGTGTGCAGATGCAGGCTCTGAGTTTCTCATCATGAGATCCAGATTTTCAAAGGAAATTGTTCCCTCCCTCTCTTCCCAGCACACTGAGCTGTTTTAAGTAGTTGTCCACTCATTGCTGTTCCTTAGTGTTATTCTGTTTCTAACCTGATTGTCCATTTTGATTATATTCCTGAATTTAGTGATGTATTTATTTGCAGTCATACACTATCCCACTGAAGCAACCAGCATCTCTTTGGCCAAAGGATCAAGAGCAGGACCAGAGCCTCAGGTCTGTGTTGAACTACAGAAAATTGCTAAATAGTGATTTTCAGCTGATATTTTCAGAGGTGGGTTTTCTGGCAACACTGATGCTTTAGGCTGCTAAAAACAAGTTCACATTCAAAATATTTGTGAACCTGGGAGAAGTCTCTCTTACACCTGGTTTGTTGAAAATTGTATTCTAGCAACTGTTTTTGTGCTGTTGCATCTCCTCCTGGCTTTCTTACTGACAGCTCAGTACTGGGATGGTTTGCTGGGGAGGATCTGAACTGAGATAAAATGCAATGACAGTGGCTGGAAAGGAGCACTGTGAGTTAACACATTTTCTAAAGGTTATCTCCAGTCTCTGATTAGTTTTGTGTCTAAAATAATAAATACTGTCTGTTGTTTCCATGCATGGGCAAGAGAAATCAAAACTCCAGGGCCCAGCTCCTGGATTGTGTGGGAGGGCCAGAAGCTCAGCTTTCAATTAGAAGAAAAAGAAACATAAACAAACCCACCAAGAAGCCCCTTTTTTTCTTCACCAGTAATCAGTGATGCCAATAGATTCTTGAGAACAAGATGTGGAACTGATAATTATGAACCTGTAGAAAGCTGGAAACAGCAACTTGATGATATAAAAATTAAAACCTTCAACTTTGTTGTGAAGTCCATAAACCTTCAGGAAGAGAATATAGTGAAGCAGCCAGGGTATGGAACCAGGAGACTCCATGAAGGTGGAGTCAGAGGCACAAACTGTGCTGATCTAAGAATCCAGGACTCATCCCACAGACCATAATACATTTGGTAGGAGCAGTGGTGAGGCTTTTTCATGGGGTGTGATGGAAATGTTATGCCATTTCATGCAGACCTATTATAGCATCTTTTCAAAGGTATCACAGTATTTCCTTGATTATACATTTTATCATCTCCTAATCCATTTCAGCTGATAAAAATACAGTACAAAGTTCTTTTGTTTGTTTGTTTTAAACTGACTAGAGCCATTACTCATCCCACCTCTAACATTTTAGAAGTTTCTTTCTAGAGTTGGGAGATTCACTTGTTACGGTTTGTGCTTCTGCTGAAGAACTGCAGCATAAAACTGACTGCACGCAGAAAAGGATAGGATGAAATCTGTATCTATTATGATAACCTGCATGAGATGCAGAAATGTCAGAGAACACAGTTTTAAAAATCTGCTCCCTTAGATCACTGAAGTTTGATCTGTATTTTAGAGGCTTTTTGCCTGATTCACCAACAGCCTCTTCTTGAGAGCACTCAGCGTTTCAGAGGGTGTTTAGGAAAAAGCCACCATTAAAAAATAATGAACTACTAATGTACAAGAGGCCTCTGAGACCTGGTTACTGACATGAAATCACAAGGGAGTCACAGGACTGTGGCCTCTGATTTTATTACCCCATTGGCAACACTACCTTCCCAACCTATGACTTGTTCTCAGTCACATGAGAGGCCCCCCCAAATTAAGTACAGCTGTAGGAAGTGTTGTACCTTGTGTATAACTGCAAATACATTCTGAGCATGAAGATTTTACACAGCTCTTTTTGCTAAGTGGGCACTTTAATAAAGACCTCAGGCCATGTTGCTGCTGAAGGGTCAGATTTGCTTTCCCTGCCACTGCCTACTTGTTCCCACCACTCCTCTTGTGATGGCTTTTAGCTTGAGCTCCCAGTCTGTCAGTCAGCCAGGCCACCAACTGGCTGGAAATGTACTGCTCTGAGTGTGTGGATTAGTTTTCAGAAAAAGAAAAGAGATGCTCCAAAGAGGAAGACCATTCTTCTTCAATGAAATGGCAGTCTACATTTATAATTTTTCACAAAGACTGGATTTGGTTCTCAGAGAGAAACAGCAGCACACTGTGATGATCCTCAGCTTTTGTGTTAGTGATCCTGATTTCAGCTGGGGACTCCAAATCTCTTCTGATGCTCTGATGTTCTCAGAAAGTGAGACCTCACAGACTAGCTGGCCCATGGCTTGGCATGAGCTACAGCTAATTCCAGTATTGTAGCCATGCTAGGAGAAGTGGATGACCTTCTTGAGAAAGGGAAGAACTGAGATCATATCCTATAATTTGTTTCCCCCCTGCCATCCTCTGATTTACCAAAATGCAGCAATTAAGAGAGTAGCAGATAAAGGAGTTCTCTCCAACCCCCAGGCTTGTAGCCTAATGCTTTAAAGGCAAACATGAAAGAGCAGCAAGCAGAAAATCAAGTGAAAGCATCTCCCTTTTAATGAACAGTCTTTCCCCAAATACTTTCATATTTGCACAGATAAAAGGGATATGCAGGGTGGCACAAAGAATCTATGTGTGGGGTGTATAAAATTTGATTGCGATCCTGCTCCTACCCTGGATTTAATTCTCAGTGCAATAAAAACAGAGCAAACAAGCATCCACATCCAAACATCACCTAGTTCATATAAAAGGAGAAAATATATCCCTTATAGTTCATCTGTGCCACACAGAGAGGATTTGCAAGATGAAACTGAATCACTCAAAATAACAGAGAGCAGTGCAAAACATGACATTTCCGACCAGGAAAACTCTTTCACAGATACAAAGTGCTAGGAAGTAAATGGCACATTAGGCCTCTTGATTTCTTCAGGACACTTGCATGTTTACAGTGAATTTTCTGACCCAGACATTGGGCGGATGGGGAAACTGAGGTCCAGCATGGTAGTTCCACTTGTGTTAACTCATGCAGTGAGTCGGTGGCAAACCCAGAGCTAGAAGTCAGGAATCCCTGCACCCCACTTCCACTCTCAGAGCCCTTATTGCCAGAGCCAGGTCCTTCACAAGACACTGCAGAGCTGCTGAGCAGAGAGATACGTTACCAGTAGGCGAGGGAAGGATGCTCCTTCAGCGCCGGTGTCGGAAGGGCTGGCAGCTTCTTTAATTCATTCCTTACAACTTCATTGCTGAAAGAGAGTTCAAAAGGAGGATCAGGCTACAAGAAAACAACCACAATATTTGATATGACTTGACCTAGCTGGCAGGCTGCTATGGCTGTACATCTGTTCCTCCTTAACAAAAGGCACTGGGGTTTCCTTTTTCTCCTCTTTTTATTTGTTTTATGGCAGCCCAGTTAACTTTTCCCTCTGTTATCAAAATTGGAGAGAAGCTCTCCCAGATGGTTATGCTGAAGAACTTCCTACCAATGACTGGACACAAAAGCCACCATGTCACATGTCATTGAGCAGGGTCCCACGGACATATTCATATACAGAAAAAAAAAACAAGGGGAAGAGAAGAGAAAGTGATTCTTTCAGCTGCAATAAAACACCTTTATTTAGTGCCTTACAAACTGCTGCAAGAAATAATGATTTGCTTTCTTAGCATCACAGGTTGTTCTTAGTCTCTTGCCCAGTGACCTGGTCTTTGCACAACATCTTCACTGATAAGACTCCAGCTTGAATTTGTCCTGCTGCACAAAATCCTCCACAGGACCAGGCACAGTCACCTTGCTCATTCTTCTCCCTGCAACCTCCAGTAGCCACACTGGCCAGCTGGAGCAACATCACTGCACAGCAGAGAGCAGAGAGGGCTCATGAAATGGGAAGCAGATTCTCACAGATGAAATGAAACCGTGGGATTTTCTCCTACAAACCCCAAATGCCTCCCTTCCCACTTTTAAACATACAAGGAATTGCGTGCACATGAAAAAAAAAAAAAAAGCCTCAAAGGCTTGGGAAGGAAGGCACTGCTGCTATTAACTTTTAAAATTGTAGAAATACACAGCCAAGAAGGCCAGACAGGACACCGAGGAGTGCCAAAGAATTCATGTTTATTGGCTTACTTTTTAGTAGAAGTTTTTTTCTGCCTTCTTTTACCCTTTCCTTTATCCTCCCCAAAAGTGTGGCTGTCCTGGAACTGCAGAGAGAGACACTTCTTCCAGACCTCCAGATTTCCCAGCCCACTGGCTTCTCCCATGGGGCTGGTAGCCAGGCAGACAGGTAGTCTTGGCCTCTACAGCTGTAGACCAGACATCCTAACATCTGTAAAGACTCAGGGAGCCCTTGGACATTCCAGGACACCCTGGGTTTTGTTCTTCTTGCTGTGACAGTCTGTATAGTGGCTTGTAGAGAGGTGATCTTGCTTCACTTGTAAAAATCTTCCCACAGCATTTCTCCACTTGCACATCCCAGCAGCAGGCTCTGCCTGAGACCTTGGTGGGTTTGTCTTAATTGGAGTCTGCAGGTTAATTGCTAGGTTGGGCCATAGGGTAAACCACTGACATAAATCCTGTAGCAGGCATTTTGGGCATGTCTACAGACATTTATTATTATGGTAGTTCCCTGACAATCAATTAAGCAGTTTTAAAACAGGATCACAACTTCTAGTCAAGACAAATCTGTGAGAGATGCCCAAGTCTCAATTGGGTTCAAATTTTTCAGAGTGAAGATGTGTAGAACAACACTTGAAAGAAATGACTAAGGCAACCACTGCAGTGCTACACACATAGAAAATCACTCAGTAGCACCTCACATGCCAAGCCAAAAGGCTCTTGACAAACACTGTTTGAACACCCACTGCTGCCCAAATCTCATGGTCATTTGACCATCAGAGAGCTCTTCCCTGCTAAGTGCAAGTGCTCAGCGACTATTCAGATTTATTCTTCCACTGCAGATAAATATCTGCACAAGTCTGAACAAGAAGCTGCTCTGCTCTGTGTTATCTGCTGATCTGGCTGCTCTGCTCTGTGACTGACAGCCCAGAAAACAAGCTGTTGCTGTTTAGAGTTTTCTGGGTCTGCCCAGAGCTGTCTCCTCCACAGCAATACTCAGATCTTACTGAGGTTTTTGACATTTTCAAAGAAACTGGGAAAAAAGAACAGAACTCGGGACAATCAAAGCACAAGTAGCAGAAACTGCTCCACAAGTGGTGATTTTTTGAGGCTGGCTGTTCATAGAAGGAAGTTGAGAAATTTCCAACACTTTTCTGGGAAAGCATGGAGTAATTTCCAAACAGGGACTTTCTGAGCTCAGAAAGCTATCAAATAGGGCAAGATTAGGTGACTAACGATCTTGGAGAGTCTGGGAAAAGCCTGAGTCAGTAATGGCTCCCATAAAAGAAACAGCTAACACCAATCAGCTCTGTCTTTTCTGTCAGTGAGGTGCAAAGCTTGCTTGCACTGTGAAAAGTCTTTTAAGAATCAGAGAAAAAGACATTCTTAGTGATGTTGTTGGGTGGGATTAACATTTCTGTTCGGTACCTAGACAATATCATAAAGGTAGTGCCTCACAGCCTCAAAGTGCCAAATGTATTTCAGGTAATCACTTCCAGGAGTAAAAACGCATTTCATTCCCTGGTCCATGTATTCACTAAATCTTCTGGCAAGACTCATCTCAAGACAAATTAATTTAGACTCCCAAAAAGATGCCAAATCAAGAAAAAGGAAAAAAATAATGGCTCAGGTTGCATTTGAACTAGTGGCCATGAGGTCACTTTGTTCTTGGATCTTTTTAAAATACCAAACCCCTCAATTTTTAAAATGTTTCCAGCAGGATCACTAGTGGTTTTGTACTTACTGCATTTCATGCTCTTTCTAGTGAAATATCTCAGTGTGTTTATTTTATTACTGTATTTAGAAAGTGTTTGTTTAATCCGGTCACTTGTGCTGCATTTATTTTACATTCAGAAGTGTCCAACCTCCAGGGCTGATATATACAGAAGGGTGCTTTTGACACAGATTTGTTAATATGCAGGGGAAAGGCTCTGAACACACTTTCTCTGTGTCCCCTGGACCACTTTATTCCTGCACTATGGTGGACATTATAATATTTAAAAGACTGAATAACAATATGAAAACTGAACTGGTAAAGCCATTTGCATGGGTTCCTGAAAGCTGGTTAGATAGCCAGAAGTAAGGTTGACTGACTGAAGAATGGACCTAGAAATTGGAACTCCTGGTTCTGGTTTTAGTTCTGGTACTGCCTATTTAATGAGTCTTTTTCAAATAAATTAGTCACTGCCTCTCCATATTTTTACCTACACATGGGGGCAAAAGGCCTGCCCAGCCATTTCATAAACATTTTGTGAAAAACAAGTTTTTGCAAACTGGCTGCAATAATTTTGAGCAAGATTACATATGCAGTTGTCTCAGGAAATCCATACATTTTCCAGCACGTGTAATAACAATGATCAGTAACAAAACTACAGGTCCAAGCTGTCAGCTCTTCTCAGCATGGTAATTCATTCTGTAGAATGCAAGAGGAAATGCAGAGTCTCAGATTCTCAGATTAGATGGCACTGTTTGAAGTACAGTGCTTAGGATCTTCTCCATTAAGCTGCAAGAATGCAGCCTGGCTTTTGTAACCCTTTAATACATTCTAATTGGTTAAATGTCACTTGGTTACACAGAAAGAAAAGTAAGCCTGAAACTATGTTAGATTACCATCTGCCCAAACGTTGAAATTGTTGTGAAATTCTGCTTAACAGGAAACTGGCTGTTAGCTTTCCTCCCTTGTTATTCTTTCATATGTTGCTGGGAGATACTTGGACTTCACTTGAAATGTCTCATACTGCTTAACTGGAAGAAATCTAGCAATGAGGAGCTGGCTGCAATGGTTCTGGATTTTGTTTCACTCAGGGGTTTTCCTTTCCCCACCCCAAAATGAGAGACAAATGATCAGGATATGTTATTTGCAGCTGCTTTGACACAGATGCTGTTTAAGGCTGAAGAACTGGATTACAACATTTACAACCAAAGTTGGTGTGAGTTTCCCAAAGATTTTAGGACCGGACTCTAAATATGGTAGGATTAAGTTAGGGGGAAAAAAAAAATCTCAGTTATTTTAACAATATGCTATATACCTCCCCAAATTAGCCAGGGCACTCTGGTTCATTCCTCTGTGTAGGCCTAGAGGCCTGCATACCTGTAGGATTTGTGTTCATCTAAGGAACTGAAATTTGTCCTGCCCATGCTCTGCCAACCAAGCGTGACTCAGCTTCCAGCTAGAAACAAGATTAGCTTGAGCTAATAACCTTTAGGTCAGTCTGCAGGGTGCTTGTTTAGGAGCTTCATACAAGTGATTATTTGCCTTTGAAGTCAAAATGTTTGCAGCTAATATTGAAAAGCACAGATCCAATCTTAAGTGTCTTGTTCAACCCCAGAATCAGCTGAACAGGGATACCTGATTGTCTCAAACTCAATGGTATGTCTCAGACTAAATGTAAGCCTATTTAAGTCTTGTTGGCTGAAGCATTTGGGGATTCTCTTAAATAATGTGAAAACCACTCCTTCAGTGTGGAGGACTGGGAACTTCTTCAGGAGAATAGCTTTTTATTTAAACTTCACTCTGCCTAAAACTTTATCAACTAAGAGATGTACGAGGCCACTCCGAGCAAACTCTGAGAAAAATTTGTCTTAGTTGATATAAACAGGTTCAGGAGCTCAAGGGTTTCTGATGAGCTTGTTTTTGAAATGAAACACACATTAGAAATGGAAAAGGGCTTAGAAGAATTGCCCACTACAGATGCTAAACTGATCTGTCAGGGCTACTGTCGCATCTTAGCTCAAAACAGATGGACTACGTGCTCTCCAGGCTTACCAAACACTGGGAGTCATTGTGATGCCCAAGCTGGCAAGAATCAGTGATAACAGTCTCATGCATGATGATGCCCTACCAACAGACATAGAATGTGTTTGATATGGCACAAGAGCCCCTTTTCAGGAAAGTAAAGAGGAGTACTATGAGCACAGTGATTATTCTGAGGTATGGGACGATTTCCTCAGAAACAGCAGTGGAGCTGCTGTCATTGTAGATGTATCAGTTCACAGATAGAAAGCTGACTGTTAGGAGTTGGTAAGATTGATTCTGTTTTTTGAGCTCCCATGAGGCCCAAATAGCAGACTAGTAACTGCATTCAGGAGTCCTGGACCAGCTCCACCTGGCTGCAGTGGGATTTGGAGGTAATCACACTCTGGCCACCATGGGCAGGTACCAACCTGCAGCTGAAATTGTGACAGTTTGGCTTGGACTTGTCCCAGCACCTGAGGTGATCTGCACCTGAGGTGTCCCAGCACCTGAGGTGAGTCACAGGAAGGCTCCCATGGGGAACAGCAATTCTCCCATCACTACAAATGAGCCAGTGCTTATCCACTTTTCTGGATCAGGGCCAGATCAGGGCTATAAATCCGACGGTGGCAGTAGACGGGACAGGTGTGGGAAAGCTGCAGTCTGTGTTCCAAGCATGCAACCCTTTGGAATTAAATTATTTCTTAAAAAACAAAGCAGGAGTTCAAAAGTTCAACCTTCACACAACATATGCAGCCATGCACAACACTTAAATCTCAGCAGCAAGACATTCAAAACTGCAAATCTTCTCCGTTTCCAAGAGTAGCCACTTCTGCTTTAAACAGTATTTCAACTTCAACTAACTTCAAACACTGAAGCTAACTTCATCCCTAAGAGAAGCCAGAATATTTGCCTTCATCTGCAGTTCCTCTGGCTGACCCCAGGCTTGATTTCCCAGATTTTACACTGCTGATATAATAACCACAAGTCTCAGCAGGCAAAATCTTGACCACAACGACCTCATTCTGACTTCAGTAGCACCTGGATCTCAGCCAGCACATGAAACCCATGTCAGTGCACATTAGAGGGGAGCTGCTGGACAGGCATCGTTGGAGATGCCAAGTCTTCCACACCATTGAGGGTCAGGGTAGCATTCTTCTACCTTTGTCCAAGAACAGGCTTTAAACTCCAGTAGTATGGCAGATTGCTTTGTCATCAAAGCCCATTCTGAAATTAAGATCCCTGGCGGTATCAACAAGTTGTTGTTATGACAACCCTTCTCTGCCTGACTTGGATGTAAGGATTTCCCCTTCCACTGCAAACCACTGTGATCCACAGCTGGAAAGAACACAGAGCTGTTTTAATAGGGCTGGTGATGGTGATGACTGCTACACTGATGTGGAGGCAGCAGTTAACACCATGGGTTAAGGAATCTTCTGTGCCTTCAGAGAGGATTCCTCATTTCTTGTGGCCTATGATAAATTCAACCATTCCTTTTATTACAAGGGACATCAGAAAACTTTTAGCAGATGGGTGCTTTCCACTGGCTGTTTCCAATTCTGGTCTGGAAATGCATACTCAAAGATAAAATACTTTCAGTCCTATTACTCAGAGCTATCTCTCTATTCTGTGTCTCATAGCCTGAATGTACACTTTCTGAGAGTGTTTTTTTTCATGTTCAAGGTATTCTGAGAAACATTAAATATTGTTCTTCATAGCAAAACCAATGGAAGATGTGGTTTATCACAGGTCTGGATGGCAAAACTCTGCTTGGCCCAACTCTTCTGGACTGAGCACTTGGCAGTGCATTGAAAACCAGACTGAAAAGTCAAAGAGCCACATGCACTCCAGTACCCTCTAAATAAACACTTCTGATAGCTGAGTTATTCAGTGGAAC
>JAWWLV010000045.1:6023453-6046872 GCA_035041135.1 Platyrinchus mystaceus
TGACAGAAATGCACTTCTGGGTTCCTTTCCTGTTGACTTCAGCTCTGCATAAGGCAGATTTTATAAAGGCTTCTTTACATTATGTAGCTATGATCACCGAGTGAGCAACTAGCAGTAGTTACTAACCTTTCACAATTCACCAGTACTATGAGTAGTGATGCTGGGGGTGAAAGGGAATGATAATAATCTATTTTTTTGGAGCTGAGATGATTACTCAGAACTCAGGAGAAAGCCCAAACCCTCCGTGTCAGAAAACCCCACTCTCCTGCGTTGGCTTATCGGCCAAAATATTTACAATTATGTTGAAAGCTCACGATATGTTTGTATTTATTCAGTACTCCATGTCCTGCCTGCTCGGAAGGTCTGATCCTTCGGCAGTGAACTCTGTGCGTGAGAGTTTTGTCACTGGCTTGAATTGGCTCCAGCCCTTAATTCTGCCTTTTGAACTTCGGGGGAAAAAAAGCTCGGGATACTGTCAACGTTGATGACTGATCATTACATACAGGTACGCCGTGCGTTCCTGTAGTAAAAGAGAAAGCTGGATAGGTTTGGTGAATGATTGAGGTGAATTTTGCATTCACTGAGTGTCTTAAGTAAGGAAAAATAAATAGCTCTGTCTGCCCATGCTGTTTTGTAGTGATCTTTAAAGTTGCAGTACAGTGACAGCGACGCTCCTTACATAAATTCCAGTACTATTGTGCCCTGTCAGAGGCAATTAGAATGGGGAAGGTGCCAGGGAAATGATGTCTGCATCAGGGACTTTAAAATAACCAAATTCCTTAGGAATCTGGGCTGACATGTGGGGTCCAGTTACAAAGAAACCTCACTCCCTGACCCCGCTGTCTGGGAGCGGAGTCGGGAGACCTGTGGATGCTCCTGGGGCTTCACACAAGCCCTGGAGGGATTGTCCACACTGAACTATTTGCAGAAGCAAGGGCCTTAAATGTAACCTTCTTAGGGGCAAAGGCCAAGGCTTTGTAGTGCTCCTGAGTGTCTCCTGAAGGGTATTCAAAACACTATTTCCTGACAGAACCAACTCCTTGCTTACTAGAGAGAAACATTTTACTCTTCTGCTAAAGGGCTCCTGTATTATCCCTTCTTCTGTCCCATCCAGAAAAGTTCAAACAAGAAATAAAAATAAAACTTGAATTAAAAAAACCAACAAACAAACAAAAAAAAAACCCAAACAAAAAAAACCCGACTAACCAACAAAAAAAAAAACCAAACCACCCCAACCCCCCAAACTCACAACATCTGAATATATGGATGATGAAACACAAAGATTAGACTTTTTCTTATTTTTTTTTCTGGTTTCCACAGTGTTTCACTTCCTGTCCTTGAAACTGCCTCTCTCTCCTTTTTTTTTTTTTTAATCTCTAAATAAAAATATACTTGGCTTTAGAAATGCAAAGAATTTTGCATTAAAAAAGGAACCTTCTTACTAGATCTGCTCTGTGAGTGCAGCTGGCTTTCCATCTGCTGAATTCACGGAGAATAATGCTAATTTTACACATTCTGTGATTCTTGAACAACCTTCCCTGCTTATCACCACTAGCAGTGCTCTCCGAGTTATGACGGTAGGATCTTTAATTCCAAGGTCAGAAGAAAACAGGAACATTTATTCCATTTTGAATCCCAATGAAGGTTAGTCAAAACGCTTTTTATTTCACCAGCTCAGACTAGACCATCCTCACCATCACTAGAGGGCAATATTGCATTTCTTAAGGCTGCAAGGAGCATTCCCAAGGCTTTCTGCATGGACACCTACACAGATCACTTTCTGTACAAAATTGAGCCTCTTGGAGCACAGAGCCTGCACATGACACTTCATCCTCACAAAGAAAACCCAATTCTCTAGCGATCTCCAGGGTGGAGAGTGAGCTGGGGAGCTACTGGCTCTCACACATGCACCCAGGCAAATGCAAAACGTGCACCAGGAAGCTGGTGCTACTTAAAAGAAAACAGATTTGCAAAGGGAACTCTTATGGGATTTTCTGTGAGGCAAGCTCAGAAAACCCAAACTGGAGTAGACACCCCTGAATTCACAGTTGGTGCTGGACCAACAGAAAGCAGAGGGAAAGACACTTTATTTCTCCTCACTGATGGTGAATCTCTGTCAGATCTCCTCTTCTTACAGCTTTTCCAAATACGGTGAAGGAAACCACACTTTACAATGACCAGTGTCAGTGACAGAGAAGGCAACCAGAAGGATCCAGCTGCTAAGGCAATGAACCAAGCACAAAAACTGGGTTACATTCCCAACTCGGACACAGGTTTCCTTTGTGACCTTCTGAAAATCATTTAGCTGCTTGGGCTGTTCTGCTGTGTTTAGAAAATACCGCTCCCTCCTCTGCCCCCTTCTGTCTGTTTTGCCCGTTAAGCTTACGAGCCCTTTCTTCAAGACCATCAGTTTAGAGGGGCAACTCTCAGATTTCTGTTGAGGACTCCCCTGAGAGAATCATTCCTCCATGTGGTGTAAAGCTGATGTGTCCAGGATATAATGGACGAGCTGGATAAAGAAAGAGGCAGTATAATGTGCCCAACACCTCTGCTCCACTACCTACATCTCTTGCAGTACACCCGGCAAACAGCTTTGCCTTCAGCAGCTCCTACAGGAGGTTCCTTGATAGTCAGCAACTGTGGCTGTGAGAAATTAGCTGTGTGTAGGAAGGGGGGACACCCCACGAGACTTGCTGAGTGTAAAAACCAAAGAAATAATTTTGGAGAAGGTTTAAAAGATCAGCCAACGTTAATCTATTTCTGCATTCCCCCTCCCTCCCCTGCCCCGGTAACTTATAATTCATCAAGTACATTTTCTAAGCATTAATTAAATAGACCAGTGAATATTACACTGGTTAATGAACAGAAAGTGCCTACATTGGCTGCTCCCTCTCAACAGCAGGGAAATAATAATGAGTACTGCAGAAGGTGTCTTGGAAGACTTCAGAAGCTGCTGCATCTGAAACGTTTAAGGCTTTTTAGCTGCAAGGATGTGTTTCGTACTGATCAGATTGCTCTCTATTAAGCGTTGTTTAACTGACAACGTGCTCTGAGACAGCTTAAGCCCCCTCATGCCATGATGAATGGCAATTCCCATTGTAACCAGCCAAGCACAGACTCACAGTGGTGCCTGTGGAAACTCCTGCTCCTTGGGTGATGGGAAACTGGTATTACTGTAACTTCTCCCTTGCATAACACACAGGCCCACCCACCTCTGACTTGTGGCTCAGAGAAATAACCTGACTGGGTCCTGGGCTCACCAGTTTGATTACTGGTTCTTCAGGAAATGGAGAATCCCTGACTGCTGCTGCTGGTCTCATATGTGTGTGTGCAGATGGGCAAATTTAGTAGTGTTGGGAAGGTGTTTGAGCACTAGTGCTTCGACCTTGCGGTGGGGAGGGGAGAGCTCAGGGCTGTCAAACACCTGAGCTGGTAGGGTGCTTGTGTGGACAGTGAGAGCAGAAAGGAGCAGCACTTCCGATTTCCACACACCAAAAGAAACTCTCAAACAAAAACTGTTTAGCACTGGCTCTAACACACAGCCCCGGGCATATCCCACCAGCCTGAACTTGGTCATCTATGACCCAGCAGGGACGAGGCTCTGAGCAGTCGAGTTGCTGACTGAGAGATAACACTGTCGTAGCATTCGAGAGCACAAGCCCATGTGTTTACTTCCAAGCAGAACCAGCCAAATGGTAAAAATATTTCTCTGTGATCTTCAACACAATGATATTTCAAAACATGACCAGAGCAAATGGATACCTTGTCTACTTCAGGTATATGTATCTGTCCTGGGGCAGTGATATCATCCTACTTCTTGTGAAGCTTGACGCTGGTGGGAACCAGCTAGTCCAAAAGACTTCTATCCACATCTTTTCCAGCTAGCTGACTCCAATCTGGTTGGGATGCTCTGTCAGCAGAGCTTGGTGGCTCTGTCAGTGGAATGCCCCTTATTTCAGTATTACAAAGCAGTGGGTAAAGGAGAACACCCCTTCTCTGCCTCATCCATCCTGGAGTCTGGCTCATTATCCCTCACCATGTCACTCAGAACCTCAGAGGATAATTTGAAAAATATGAGGCCATTTGCTAACCAGGAAAAGAAAAATCACATGCGTTGATATAATGGACTTAAATGCAGATGTCATTCTGTCCAGTGTCTCGTGCTAAATGAGTATTCTGAGCAGCACAGGCTACACAGAAGCTTTTATGTTCCAGCCCTGTTTGCTAATAGTCATGGGTGCACACTTTTATATGCTGACACTTAAAGCAGACAATGCTCATGCTAAGTAGTTGGCCTGTTAAGCAATCAGTCAGGAATGAAAATCAGCTAAAAAGCTCCATTTACCTTCCCTTTTGCATTCATTTTGGTTTGGATGCCATGTCCTGTCCTCTGTGCCTATGCCATGCTCAGGCCCCCCCTTGCCCAGCCCATGGGATCAGTATGCAGGGGACAGGACTCAGCAAGAGAGGCCTGTGTCAACTTTGACTTCATTGCAGGGAAGACACAAAACTGGAGTTGAACGTGATTCCAGAAATACAGAGAATTGCTGCTAACAAAATAAAAAGATGTGAATATTGTTTAACCTGAGCCTGTTCCCTCTTCCACTAGCTGTACTGTACTATGAATCTGTCTGCACCTTTACCCACTGCCAATCCTTTTTTCTTAGTGTTTCTAAGATGTTGGCCCACTGAACCTCTGGAAAACCATGTGTTTCGGGGATATTTGGCTCATTCCTATGCCTCATCTTCTCCATGTAAAAAATACTTAGGGATCTACTTTGGAATATATAGAGACCAACTCTCTTTGTGTCTTCCAGGCTGTATGTCCTGGGAGTCTTTGCAAACTACAGAGTGCTCCAATATCAACACAGAAGGGAAGGAATCAAAGTATGTTATACCTGGTAATGCAGGTATGTTCCTTCCTAATGTTTGGTTACAGCATCAAGCAAAGGCACTGACCTCAGTGCAGTGAGTTCACTGCCCCCACACCACGTGGGTAACCAGACCTGCTGTAAAAGCAGCAACCCAGCTCAATATAGTCTGCAAATCACTCCACCCCTGCAATACCCCATAGGGCTTGGATTTCAAAAGAAGTGCATTTTTGTACAAAAAGATGTGTTGATTTTTGTACAAAAACTGCTGCAGCTCCTCCGGCTTGGAGCAATGTGGGTATCTGTCCCAAGCAGGAGGTGAGAGCAGCGACTGGATCACAGCAGCATGCTGCCTTCCTCCCCTCCTCTCCCTCAGTCACCAGGGGCATTGCCCCTCAATCTCCTGAGCATCAGCACAGCCCTTTTCTGCTCTTTGGTCCTTGCCAAGAGTCACATCTTGTCTATTAGAGGTAACTTTCTGGGTGCACTGTCGGGCATAACACCATCTCTCAGTATCTAGAGACCATCTTTCACTGGAGGATTTTGGACCATTTTAGGAATAGAAATCCCTCCAGCCGTTCCCTGTGTTATCACCAGCACACAAAGGTATGATTTGCTGTGAAAGCTGGTATAAGCTTTACTTACTCACTGACTCTACTCCTTGTTCAATGTCCTAGTGATGGGACCCCTCACACACTGCAGACCTTTCTCCACTGATTTGCTCCACTGATGACAGAACATCACAACCGCTGGTGTAAGGTACAAACACAGAAATTTCAATGGAAATGGAAACAATGTCTGCATGACTTTGACCCAGTCAGAGTAGCTGTGTGTAGGCACTGACACAGCTATTGCTGCTTGATCCAAATTAGGTACAAATCCTGCACTGACAGCATCCATCATTTCTGCGTGGTACCTATCATGCTGTCTAAATGCTTCCCAAAATTAGACAAGACAATGCTGATAGCATCAACACGTTCAAAATGTGGCTCAAAACAACAAATTTTCAGAATACTGCTTTTTCTTCCACCCGGGGTGGCTGAATGGAAAGGAAAAACAACTTATCCCCTTCTCTCAACACGGCTCACTTATACAAATATATTTCTAGTTAAGCAGAAAACAGAAATGATGTTATGGGACTCAAGAGCCAGACTGCTATTAAGATGTGTGTGTAATGGATGGCTTAGCTCAGAGCTGTGTGCTAAGTAGCAGAGCCCCATTAGTTCCCTTCCTCAAGCAAAGGTCGGTTTTCACACGAGTAAATCTTCCAACTGGACAGAAGTTTCTGATATCTCTAAAGAGACTCTGAGGAGCAAAGCCTCCCCGCAGGCAATTTATTACACCTTCCCCCGGGTGAACAGAGCAGGGGGCCACCCAGGGAAGGCTGCAATAAATTGTCTGCGGGGAGCCTTGTCTTCCAGCACAAACAAGGTCTGGGAGGCTGTATTTATACACTGTGGCAGGCTGGGAGGAGGGGGTGTGCAGGGCGGACGGCTTTTGGGATCTTCTGCTTAGCGTACACACAGCTGGTGCTCACCAACCAGCAAAACACATGCTGTGCAAAGAGAGCTGGGTTATGGCACGGACTTTATAGACAGAGCAGCTCACAGAAACCCCTGAAAGCAGCTTGGTTGGACTGGGTTGATTATGCGGGTTTCATATTCTGTTTTTTGCTATTATTTCTACAGCACCCTAGCTCAGTTCATGGACACATACAACTATAATGTGAGCATTTGTCTCCCCTTATATGTAGCATAAATGCCCTGGTGCAGGGAATTTCTGGCTCAGTACGGGCACTGATAGCAGGTGAGGGAGACAGCACAGCTGAAAGGAGCTCTGGGAAGAAACAGATAGCCATGAGAATGAGGATGGAGCACCTGAAGGTCCTGAAAAATCTCAGGTCAGTTCCCTGAACTCTGCTGGGATGATCAAGCTCCAAGGCAAATTGGGGTACAGCACTACTCTCCTTGCATTCCTTGTGCAGAGGGATCTGCAGCTGACCAGGGAAGAGCAGAGGAGCAGAGCAATTTGTGTATATGTTATTTTCCCCCACCAACTTCTCCTGGGTGCTAACAGGTGTAATGAAGCCTTGGGTGACAGCAAATTCTGCCACTTATCTCCCTCTCTTCTGAGTGTAAATTTGATGTATTTGATAATTTCCTTGTATGTCTCCCCCCAGTTCCTGTAAACCCATCTCACACCATGTGGCAGAAAGAGTCTGTTCCTTCTCCCTCCTTGGAGGGGAGAGACAGGAGCTCACAATTCCTCATTCCCTGCCTTGAGCAAAGGATTGGAGCACCACATACCCGTCTCTGGTGGGGAAAACTGGATGGAGAAAAACAGCCCATCATATGTGAGACAAATAAATTGCTCTGGCTAATCTAGTGCGGTTCTATTCAGCTCCTCCTGCCGTGGCAGGCTGCTGTCATCACCACCCTCTAATCTGATTTCTTGGAAAGAAGAAAAGCTAAGTGTATGTGAATGGCACGACAGCCATGATGTGCTGGGATTTCCATGTGAGTTAGTCAGAGAAGTTCAGAGCAGGATGCTATGAATCTGCACCCCACACATATGTCTGGCCTATGTTAGAGGCAGCAATGCATTTCAGTGACAAGTTCTAAGGTCCATCTAGCCCTACAAACAACCACTGTCTCTCTTCCTTCCAGGGTCAACTGTTTCCAAATGGTCTTTTGCTTCTTTCATTTTTAGCATTAGTTCTTCTCTAATGGAACACAGGTTTAAAGACTGTCTACAAAGGAGGGCTGAAAGACTAAAATAGCATAAGGCCTCATTAACAACTGAAATCTGGTCCAATTCCATTTAGGTAGTCAGGCAAAACCTTGCAGATGGGAAATGCTTCCTCAGCCCTGACTGTGCCAACCTGCTTGAAATTATAATTTTAAATTTATAGACTGCCCTTGATGCACACAGAGGGATTCATCAGGTGAAAGGAGGTAGCTACAATGTAAATGCCTACATCTGGGCAGGCGTCTGAGGTCAGAGAAGAGACACAGGTATTTTAACCTGCAACTCGTTGAATTCCAGAAGTCATCTCAAATAAGTTGGACGAGTTGCTCCTGAAGAGTGTCTATTTCCTTCCTGTGTTTGCACAGGGAGGCTGCACAAATTAGCCCTGACACAGAGCTGTCTGCCAGGTAAACATCTCAGGTTTGGTGTGGCAAGTCTCATCTCAGACATCAGTCCCACCTGCCTCGGACCTGCACCACTGCTGCTGCACACAGAGCTCCATTCCATCAGGTTAAAGGGAGCAATGACACCCACGAGCTTTGCACTCAGTGTTTAAGTGCTGGTCTCTTATTTAGGGCCACTCTGTTCTCCAGTAACTCTGGTAACCTGGCAAAATCTCTGGCCTCAATATTGAGAATTCTGAGCCCCCACAGCTCCCATGCTGACTTCAGCCTAGCCAGCACGTATGAACACATGCCAGATGTTGCTGAACACAGGCATTCCTTTGTGGGAATACTGCTGGGCCATAGATACAAACTCTGCCCCACAGTGTGTTTGAGTATTGAGGATTTATTTCTCATTTCGTTCCATGCCGTTCTGAAAGAAAAGCCTTTCCATGTGAGAGATATTCTGATTTAGTGTGACGATTTCTGAAGTGAGCTGTCCCTGTTTAGCTGATGGAGCTACCCTGAGAACAAATACATTCATTCCTGGGAAAAGATCCACCAGTGGAGTGAATTTTATTTGCTAAGTTTATTCATATAAATTAACAGCATGACAAACACCCAGAAGATAAAGAAATCAGACCCATGCTGGCAGTTCCCTTGCTAAGGATCAGCTAATCTCACAAGGCCATTGTTTGAGGATGAGAACTCACTGCAAAGCCTGGCCAACTTTGCTTTCCATGAACACACAGCATGTCTATGCTTTGGTCCTCTCTCACCTCAAAGTTTTACACACAGGGTGTAACTTTGCCCTCCTTCTGTATGTGTGACTCTGAGCAAAATGCTTCCTTCCCTGCCAAAAGTATAGCAGCCTTCATCTGAAGCCCTGCTAGCTCTGTTTACCTCTGACCTCTTTAACACCTGGGTCTCCACACTTAGGTTCCTGCCCTTTATCACACAGCTCTCTGTTCTCTTCTGGTCTCAAAACACCTCTGTAAAATCAGCTAACCAAGAAATCCCTCTTTCCTTTGTCCCCATCCTTCGCTTCTCCTGGACTTCAGCGGTGACTCTCATCTGACTTGGCTTACCTGCATTGTAAACCCTCCAAGGCAGGGAATGAATTTCATCAACAGCTAAATAACCCGGGCTATAGGAAGCCATCCAGGGAAGCTAATTCTAAGATGACAACTAATATCACTCCCATCCAGTTGCCAGACTTCCCACCTCCCCTGTATGACACATGGCACTCCCTCTTGCTTTCATGTGTGGCTTTAGAGCTATGTAAACAGATATTATCAGAATTTTATAAAATAATGTTGCACAATAGCCATGGGGCAGTTCACAGCTGCCCAAGAGTTCTGATTGCTTCCTAGATTCCTATGTTAATCTCAGTGGAAAACTTCTAGAGAAGCACTAGATGACAACGTGAAGACAGGGAGGCTTCAGTAGCTGTGTAAATGTACAAGGGCAGAAGTAATTTCTTACAAAGTAATGCTAAAAACATCCTTCTAAAATCCTCCTTCTTTGACACAGTGCTGTGAAATTTTTGGCCTTTGATTATGGAAGAGAGTAAAGACACTGGAGATCAGTGTTCAACAATGTCAAACCCCAAGGAAATGTGTGTCAAAAGACAAAGCTTCAACAGTGCCGCAGAGATTTAAAAAAGGGAGGCCAATTTCACACTGCAAAGCTTGTGAAACTTCCTATTTTCAGCACGGTTTTTCCAAGAAGCCTTTTCTTTAGAAGGCAGGCTTCCCTTTAAATGTACTTTTAGAGCAAGCTAAAATCTGTGGCATCTTTTGCGGGCATGCTGCCCGTCAACATTGCTGCAGGAGTGTTGAGGGTAAAAACAATCTGATGTTCACATAAAAAAGGTGAAAATGTAGCTTCTCCTCTTCACAAACTACCATTCACTGTTCTTGCCTGAGGCTTCATCTCTTCAGTAGCTACATAGTGTGATTGAATTGTACATTTACTTCGACTAGAAGGAAAAACCCACACCATTACTAAATCCCGATGCAGTAAACAGATTTCTGTGTCATGAGCATCTGGTGCATCCAGTTACTTGTATTACTATCTCTGCAATTAGGATACCCAGCACCAATCTAAGCTTGTCAGCTGCAATGCTGGGGAGGGGCAATGCAAGAAGGTATCTGCAAACACAGGCAAGCCTTTACCAGTGATATAGTAGGTGTTATGGGCACCCAGTCCCTTAAAAATTAACACATCTGTGATTAGGAATGGCACAGCACTAATTATCTCTGCTTTCCAGCTGAGGGCAGCAGGGGAGAGGGAGCATTCTGTTTATGGTATGTTTATGGATGGCTTTGCAAACTGGCACTGACACGCCAGATTATGAAAATAAACCCCAGTCTATGGGTGGGTCTCTTCACAACCTTTCTGTCAGCCCTTGCTTTTGTTCCCAAGCCAGAACTGAAACCACTGGGTAACAGATACAGGGGGCCTTTCCAACTTCAGCCATTTGGCTGGAGTTGGTTTCTTCAATCGCCTTCTGCTCAGATCAGATCTGGGGATGAACATGGGAACTCTTTATGTGCTAAGAAACTTTTTCAACTTATGCCAGCGTCTGACATCCGCAGGGGAAATAAGCAGTAGAAAAGCCATGGTAAGTTAATGCCCATTCCTAACTCCTGAAGCATCTGGCCTTCCACTCCAATCCAAATCATAACTCAGCGTGACAATCCACTCATTACTGCCCCCAATAAAAGTCCACAATCAGTCTGGTTTTCACACACACACTTTTCAGACACTGAATGCTGTTTTTTTTCCCTATGGATTGCAATTCCAGAACAGAAGGGGTCACTCATTCACTGACTGTTATATGGATCCATATCCTAGGATGTCTCTTGGCTACGATCCTGATAGAATGACTGGTCTCCACTGTGCTGCCAACTTTCACAAAACAATACAGATGGCAATATTTATGCTTGCTGAGTGGTCTTTGAAATGAATATGAGAGTGTCTCAGTAGCACCGGCTTTCACACATTTAACAGTTCCACTCCTAAAACCTGCACTTAGCTCTTGCTCAGCCAGAGCTTTCCCTGCTTTCCATGGGATCCCTGTCCTAGCACAGACTCCTCAATTTGGCCCCTAGACAAGATGTTTGATAACAGAGTTGATGTGTACTTAACAAGCATCAACAGTTTTGTTAGTTCTAGGCACAGGTGGATCTGGATCTTACACACTGGAGCTGTTCATCTCTGATCTACCCCTACAGTTTGAAGCACTCAAAATGTAGACTAAACTTTTCTCTTGAGAGACAGCAGGCAAATTCTGGGCTCATGGGTCCATCTGCCACTAAATATGGGGACATAACAGAACAAAGAGTCTCTTCTCTTGTGAACCCTCCCTTGTAATGGAAGTTAAATGAATGACAATCACTATACAAGTTAAAAAAAGGCTTCACTCAGGGGAAGAAACTCAAAAGTAGGTCTTTATTTTTTGTGGGCACTATGGAATGAATGAGGGTGATGTCAGATGTAATATAACACTGGAGTGGAAAGCCTAACAGAAAAAGACACGGTAACGCTGCACTGGCTAGTTCTAGACATGAGCTATCCATTAAAAGTAAGTCAAAACCCTCAACTTAATTTTGTACATATGCCATCCCAGCCCCCGGCCTCTCTCTGGGCGTTTCAAAGCTGCAAGAGCAAATTTGTCTTCTCAGAAAATATCTCCCTTGGAGGCAAAGACACTGTGTGCACAAGAGCACTGGCAGCTTCCAGCAGCTTCCAAGCACTAACAGTTCCTTGTAAAATCCCAGATGAAGTTTGAAGCTCCCAAACGACAATAATCTTCATTAAAACCTTTCTAGTCTGATCCAGCCATGTGGAAGCCAACTGGCTGCCATGAAATGCCATAATTTGCTATTTGTGGGTTCAGAAGGTGAATATGACAGAGCTGTACAGGGATTGATTTGGTCTCTGACAGAACACACACCCTGGGCACAATCCAGAGGAAATGTGGCTCGCCGGTGAGGAAGCGAGTGTTTTCCCTCCAGGTTGCTGGCTCAAATGGGTTATCCTGGCAGACAGAGGGCTTTGTTCTTCAGCCCTACCCAGCTTGGACTTTCCAGTTCAAAGCACACAAATAAAAGTGTAAAGCCATAACATCTGATCTTGTCCTCATGCAACATTTCTCTGTGGGCAATTCTGGGCATTAGTGTGGCTACTACTTGTTTACACTTGAGTGAGAAGAGTTTTTAAAGACAAAGAGCGCAAAAGAAACCTCTGCAGAAGTGTTTGTTTGTCCACAGGTGTTTCTACAGTGTGAGAAACCAACAACCTCATTTCCTGGTCTCTGCAGGGAACAGGTTGTCCATAGCTGTATCCCATGGGAAGGGCTCACCATCACACACTTACCTGACACAAAAGTACAAAACAACCGGTCCTGACTTTTTGGGGAAGTCATGTTCCAGCACCCGTCGGTCCAGCTGAAGCCAGTTCAAGTGTCCCCTGGCAAGAGAAGAGACAGTTTTGAGCCTGGCACCAAAGAGGTTTCTTGCTCCTCATGGCAGTGAGGTCTGAGGTGTTAGAAAATACGAGCCAAAGCACCTGCTATTTGCCCTTGACTATTGCATGATATTTGAAAAACACACAGTAAATGTTTGAGGAGTGGAGGCGATATCATCCTGGCAGCGCTTCAGTCTGGGAATCGAACTGCTAAAGTTCAATCTGTCAGGGTGAAAGCTGGCAGCACTGAGCAGGCAGGACAGCCCAAAATGTTATAAGCTTCACCTTTTTATTACAAGCCCCTGGAGCAGTTGTATCATTAAAAGTCTGTCAAGATTTTCATTGGAAATCCTTATGGTTAAGAGTTTCCACGACGCCTGCAGTATTTCACTCAAGGCTAAACCTGACTCTACAGCCTGAGACAGTTTATTTACCACCCACATGCCTGCAATAGCCTCTCTAGGTTTGCCCAGCCCTCGTTTTTCCTTCTTCAGAGAGCTCTTGAGAAACAGCTGCTCTGTGAAGCGTTCCAGCTCCAATTACCACATGCTGCTTTTCTTTTGCCTAGATGGTACCTGTCGTTGTTATTTTCTCCTGTAATTTATCCATTCGTGCCTTGCTGCTGGAAGCTTTCCTGGGCAGGAGCTCTGTTCTTTGTCACGTTCCCCACGTCGTAGAGTGCTGTGTGTGTGTGCGAGAGGGACTTTATAAATACCATTATTTGTACTACAGGGGCATCTCACTCCCCCACTGAGATAAAGGCCCTGTTAAATTAGGCACTGTGGAAATACCTAGGGTAAAATTCAGGCCCCACTGGATCTGGCCAGAAATTTGCCATTGCCTCCAGTGATGCTGGGGCTGCATCCTGTGAGCTTTTTGCTATTGATTTTAGCCAGACCAGATTTCACCCAGAGGGAGAGGCAGCTCTTGCCTTCAGTGCTCTGCTGTCTAGACAAGCAAGGAGTTAGAGAATTGAAGTGATTTGGGGGAGAATCTTGCAGCAAATAAGGCAGGAAATGGAACTCAGATGTCCTGAGCTTTATTCCAGTGCCTATTCACCAGCTCATGCTAATCCTCAAGAATAATTCTTCATTCCACTGTAAATGAAAAAAAAAAAGAAAGAGCCAAAAGAAGGAGCTTGGTTTAAAAAAAAGCCCATTAAATTAACTTCTAGAATTGCAACAAGCCTTAGCAATGTACCCTGTCAGCAAACACACTCAGCTTTCACAGGGGGTCTGCCCATTACTCCTTGAAGGAAGCATGAGCTTTGGGCAACTGAGAAGCCCCTTTGGAAAGGAGGCAGTGACATCTCTGCAGCAATTTAACTGGAGTTACGTCTCCACTGCTCCATCTTTCCTAGAAAAATAAATAAAGGGGAAAACAGCAGTTTCAGGAGGCTTTGAATCACTTGGGTTCAGTTGGAATTTCTGTGCTGCTGCCCTGGTTTACAAGGGTGCAGAAGAGAATGGGCAGCTCAGGGCCCTTCCCACCCAGGCAGCTCCGGGCTGCCCTGGAGACCGTCTGGGACACTGTGTGGGCTCACCTCAGCCAGCACACTGCTTCGCACTAAGGAATTCAAAATTGCTGATGAGCTCCACTCATCACTGCTGTGGGTTCAGGATCAGACATCTACAAAAGAGTTCTCAAATTTTGCCATATAGAAGTCAGGTGTTCAGTTTAAACAGCCTTTGTATCTGTTTTGCAAAAGTACTGAGTCTTTTGGTACAAGTGATACATGTGGAATCAGGGACTTTTCAAACTCATCCTGGACATCATTTGGTGCACAAAAGGATCAAAGCCTATTTTATCCCCTGCTGCAGACACCTGTGTGTTTCTTTCCAAGATATTTTAATTTTTAAATAGTTTCTTGCTCTAGATGAAGTTTTTACATAAGTTTTTTTCTTTACTTTTACCCCCCCCTCTAGGTGAAGGGAAGCCTGAACTGTGTTTAAAGGGCGTAGAATTGGTAGAAGTCTGCCTACTGGGAAGGAGTGATATCAGTCAGATATCATTCCCTCTTGTTCAGCACACATGGGTACTTCAACAAGATTTGATTTTTAGAAGACTGATGTTCCAGGCTGACAGAAAATAAGCCCCATTGAAAGATTTTCAACCTGGGCACCCAAATGTTAGAGGTGTCTACGTTTCCTGCTGCATCCCCCCTTCTTGAAATTTGTCCTTTTCCCTATTCTTTCTGTCCTGAAGTGCTGTTATGTTTCTTTTAACAGGAGTCGGGAAGGCTGAAATTAGCTGTGAAGTACAGATGAGGACTGAAACTAGCCGTGCTCACCCATTCCTAGCCAAAGGACAACCTGAGCATTTAACCACATAGGCCACAGTACAAAGCGCTGTCAGAGCAAGGAAAAGCCACACTAAGCCTGACATCCTATCCTGAACCTGTCCAGTTCCATTTGTATCACCACTGTAGCAGCCACCAGCAGTTGATGGTGTTACACAGGAGTTCCCACCGAGGCAGAGTTGTTGACAATGGACTTACTGTCTACCTCTATGTTTATTCAACAGCAAAGTCTGGGTTTGCCTAACGTGCACAAGGAAGGGTTGAGAAGCCATGGTGCACAGCACAATAAATCACTTCAAGGTATTTCTTATTTTGAAAAGACTTTTCTTTCTCACTGCATTTTAACTGGAGAAGCTGGTTGATACAATCAGTACAAAATGACTACATGCATAGACGTGTATATACCAGGTTACACATTTATGTCCCACATGTACACGGTTGTGTGCACTGAATAACAGATTTAATTGCCACTGAGTTTTTAGGTTGAAGAGTTTCATTACTCTCATCTGCATGGAGCTTAAATCCAAAGCTCCTTCAGAGGAGGAAGGTCACTTAAATCCCTGCCAGGAGCTAACTGCTCACTGTACTCAATTACTACTTACAATCTTTCATCGCTGAGGGCTTCTGCACTGCAGACTGTCACCTAACTCCTTGTTCTCAAGTGTGCATGTGTGGCATGTAGAGAGCAGCAGCAGCGAATAGTCACTGGCATCTGCCTGTGAATGTGGTCTATGGGGGAGCCAAGCTCCGATGCCGTTACACCACAAAACGCTTGGCTCTGGAAGCTGTCCTCCTGTCGTCAGCAGAACTATTCATGGAGCACAATCCCATGTAAGACAGAGAAAAGTATGGGCACATAACCCTAGGCATGTAGCAATCCTGACAGTTTTCATGGACCAATTTAGGCAGCTTGCTCTGGGACCCCTTTGATGCCTGCCTAAGTCTAGCTGGATTTTCTTCATAGTTTAGTTTAGAGACACAAAGTAGCTTTTGTTTCATTATCACCATTGATTTGTTCATTTGGGTATTTGTATCAGTGTATTAACAAATAATGGTGCAAACAGTTTTGGGGGACCTATAGGGAGGTTGAATATTGGAAGCCAGATCATTTTTATCTGTTGGCTGTACTCACGTTGGCAGTTAAACTGGTGTGTCAACAACAACCACATAATTGCTGTTAGGAAAAGAAACTTGGTCCATTTAGTTTACAGACTGAGTATGGATTTTGGTGCCCAGGGTCCATATTGTCGATTTTGTGCAGTAGTTCTGTCTTCTTTTATCAGTAAAGTGTGGTACATCAATGAGTACTTTGCCTCCAGGTGGTTCTGTTTATACAGTTTTATTGGTTAGTGTCCAGTTTTCTGAAAAGGGGATCCTCATTGATTTGTGTCATAAAGGTATTTGAACCAGTAAACCAACTCACACCCCTTCAGTGTCAAACTCATGTTGAATTGAGTGGACACTGAGAAAGATCAATTCACATAATAGGAACCATATAAACTATTTTAAGTTTTCATCAATCGTGACAGAAACAAAAAACCCTTTAAGTTCACAGATTTTTTCAATTAAGAAATACTTTTGAAGTGTCTGAGAAACTCAAGGAGCTATATGAATTTAACTATACAGATTTTGGAAAAGACTGGACTTGGTGATAAAGGAACTGGTCCAGTGCCAGAGCAGGACGTTACTCTAAATGCTTCACCCTCCACTGGACCAGCTGTTCAACCAGGATGTGGGACACCTGCTCCCTCATTTTGGCTCTGCCATGTGGCTGCAGGGTGGAAATAGGCTTCCCCCCAGTTCCCAGAGATGAGTGAGTATTCCAGGGAAGGGTGGTACACTGCTGTCCCTTTGCCATCCCCTTGGCCATAGGGTCCTGTGCTGTGCAAGGGCATCCTCTATCACTGCCTTATCATGTTAGTACAACCTCTAGACACATGTAACACAAATATTGGGGGTCTCAGTGCCTTGCAGTTTTTATCATATTTATTAATCAGCTGAAGAAGCTGCTCTGCAGGTTCTCCTCTGGTGAGGGAGCAAAAGGGTTTGAGTCAGCTTTTGGTTGGACCCACAGAGCGGGAGACTGTGGGATGCAAAAATTGGTAACTCTCCATGGAGCAGGTGACTCACATCTAAGGACAAGTAAAGGATGTGGAAAACCTGCCCATGGCCCAGATGGGGAGTCTGAAGTGAACAGAAGGGTAATCCTGACCACTTGCTCTCAGTGAATGCTGGTGGAGCTGATGCCAAGGAAAAGGGCACTTAGCGGAGATTCATAACCAGCTGAACTAAAAAAAAATAGCCCTTTCCCCATTCTTTTTCAGTTTTAATCAACCAGCATATTGCTCTTCTGGCTTCCTGTGAAGCTTGGCCCCACGTGCTGTACAGGGACACCCTTTTGACCTGTGCTCTCCCGCAGTTAATGGCTCACCATAAAGCGTTCCTATGATCATTAAAATAGAAGGCGTTATTCCCCCCTCCATAATAGTCTGACAATCTAATTTTAGTCACGCTGAATGCAGTAATGGCCCTATATTATCACAAGAAACTATTAAGTTGCCAACGCAAAGGTTGTTCCTATTGATTTTCTTCTAAGGTTGTCATGATAGAGCACAACTAATGAATGGAAATCCCCAGTCCAAATAATTTCTAAATAAATTACTCTCATAGAGCTTTTACTCTTAAATAGAAGAATTGATTTAATACTTTAGTGGCTTTTCTTCTTTCTAAACTTGCAATTTAGCCAACCCCAGATGACATTTATGAACCAGGCTTGTTCTGTTTTAGCTGGTTATGAGTTCTCTTCAAGTAAGGCACATGGAAATTCAGTGGAGAGTAAAGAGAAGGAAGTCCCCGAGGGTCTGTGTCATAGAATTAAAGGGTTTCTTTTCACATGCTTGGTCTGTATCAGCTAAAGGGCTGTGTTAGGTGCTCTGCAAATACAAAATAGGAGACTGTTTTTACTACTTTTTTTGAGAAAGGGGATTTTTTATATTTCCATTTCACATTGCAGGTTAAGATCTGTGGTACAGACAGCCAGTTTATTTTCTCAAGTTGACACGGAACATCTATTTCCAAGACCCTGTCCAAGGCCTCAGGTGTATTCTTTTGTATATGTTCAGTCAAATAAAAAAATTGCTGTTTGTGACAACTCTATTCAAAGCATTTTACAACTGAAGAAGAAATACTTTTGTCAAGGTTATATTCACAGCACTGAAGAAGCCTCAATGCAAATGTCAGAGTCACAGTGGGACACAAGAAGGGCTGCAGACCAGCTTGGTTGAACCTGCAGACCAGGCTCAGATCAGCTTGGACTTACTGGCTTGTTTCTGGGTTGCATTTCCTTGATTTAATGAGGGTGTCCCCAAAACTTTCATGTAGGCTGGATGAGGATCTCCTAAAATGCACCCTGCTTCACCTTGACTACAGGTCTGAAGGTGACCAGGAGAGTGGATGCCATCACCTAACCCTTTGAAATTCTGCCAGGACAGAGCACATCCATCTGCATCCTCGAGCTCTGCCTCAACAGCCTCTATCAGCTGCTTGCAATTCCTCTCATTGCTAACTCAGATCTTTGCTCACACCATTTGGAGTTAAACCTGGAGGCCCCAGGGGAGACTGGGCTCTCTCTAATTGCTGACACCTCCTCATTAGCTCTCCTTGCACTCCCAGGGGGGCCCTGTGCCCTCACAGCTCAGCTGAGAGCTGGGACTTGCTCAGCTGAGCTCTGGTTACAATCTGACCTGTCTCGTTTCTCACCTGTGCTGTTAGGACTGTTGAGAGAACATTTTCACCTCCTAGTGTGCTTTGGCTTCTTTACGCGGTTTTCCTGCACCCCTCAGGCAGCACCCACTGAATAACTCGTGGAATAAGACTGTGGTAAGAGCAGTTTCCTCCTCCTGCTGTATAAATGGCCAGTGCCTCCTGCTGTTCCTCCTTGGAGGATCCTCCTGCTGCTGTATAAATGACCAATGCCTCCTGCTGTTCCTCCTTGGAGGATCAGCCTCATTAATTGGTGTTGGGTTGGAGATCTCCTACAGGGCTGAGCTGCTCATGTCAGTGAGTTGGGATGGATTCTGGGATTTGGGTACTGTGTCTGCACGTGCCTGATGCTGAGTGTTCCTCCATCCTGGGACCTGTGTCCTGAGATGGCCTCGGGCTGTCCAAGGCAGGCACTTGCCAAAGGAATTGACTTTAGAGGGGTGATCGCTGCCGAGATGAATGAGGATATGTTTGTGCAATTATCCAGCAGCCTCTGATTACCCGATCCTGAATCATTATTCCAGCAGATGATTTACATTTCCCTGCTACTTCAGCAGGAGAGCGGAACTGGCTCAGGACAGCAATACTGCTGACTCAGCTGTTCTGGAAGCACAGCACTGGCTTGAAAATCTTGGGTTTTTAAAATGATGCAGGTGTGAGAAGCCTCTTCCTGATTCATATACAAAGAGAAAACCTATTGCAAACCAAGGTGGAGTATGGTGGGTGTACATAGAAGACATATATGCCAAGGACAGTGCAACGCCTGAGAGAAAACAGACAGCTGGAAAAATGTAGCAGGGATTGTGCAGTAGCACTGAGGGGTCACAACCTAGGACTAGTCATAGACTTTGGCAGACCTTCTCCAGTGTTAATTTTATTCTTGCTGATTAATTAGGGGGTAGATATGGCCTGTCTTGAGACAAACCCTCAAATTTTGTGGTAATTTGAGGACTCTGGGAGCTGGGGTTCTAGGCAAACAACCAACATTGAGGTGCCTGTGGTGTCACCGTCCCATCCTTTGGTTTAGTTCAGCCATAATGCTGTTGTATGATTCCTGGTGAGGTCAAATTCTTTCCATGATGGAAATTTTATATTTAAAAATGCTTTTAATTCATGCTAAATTGGGCAATCCCTTCCTTTCCCACAGTTCCTTCTTTCTTTTTATTTTTAAGAAACTCCAATCTGGGATTTAAAACATCAGAAATAGTAGAGTAATTTTGCGAGGTTGGTTTTTTTTTCCCTTTCCTTGAAATAACACAGCATCACTTTTAAGCCTGCTTGAGTGAATAAACTGATTAACACTTTGATTGAACAGTT
Organism: Platyrinchus mystaceus; assembly: GCA_035041135.1. Taxonomy (NCBI): domain Eukaryota; kingdom Metazoa; phylum Chordata; class Aves; order Passeriformes; family Tyrannidae; genus Platyrinchus; species Platyrinchus mystaceus. Next base: position 6,043,307 of record JAWWLV010000045.1, read on the forward strand.
CCACCAATGTGGTAATAATTTTGAACTAGTGAGTGGATCTTAGATCCATGAGAGCTTAAGGTAACCTTTTAACAATGGCAAATGACTCCAACTCTTTGAACATGGGGTTAGGAAGGGATTGTTACTGCCTCTGTTTACTTCCAGCTATGCTTAACTTGCTATGAGAGGCCTCCAGCCCTCTGAGGAAGGGGCAGTACAGGACAGACTCTGATGTGAGGTCCATGTCTTCCTAGACTTTGGTTTAGGACCTTGGGGTGCACAGTGTTTCTACGCTGGTTGTTTTGCTTAGGGCAAACCCAGCAAGATTTTCTGTGATCTAAGAGTTGCCTCTTAGGTCTTTGATTTCTCACACTTACGTTTCATCTGTGAATGCAATTCCAAAGTACTCCTTCTCCTTCAGGTTGAAATGAGATGCCACCAAGTCAAGCAACTCCTTGGCCAAAAGCTTTGGCTGGAAAACAAGATGAAAGAAAGTGATTAATGAGGAGAACTTGGATAGAACTGTGCTGTGCTTCTGGAGGAAAACACTATCCTTGAAGACACTCCACAGCTGTTGCTTTTATGTTCTCTCTGGTGTTCAAACTAAATCTGCAAGGAACATTAGCCCCTTGAAATGAGCAGTAGTTTGCCTCCCAGGTAAATAATAAAACCCTGGCAATTCTGACCTATTCGGTGCTTAATGTCCCTGCAGACAGATGACCTGCTGCCTGCCAGTGCTGGGATCTACCAGGACCAGCTCCCTCCTGCCTCTCTTGATAATTTTAGCTGTTAAAGCTTTTTATCAAGGACCTTTGCAAACACATTTCAGACACCCACTCTCTCACACACAGCATGGATATATGCTCATAACACTAACAAAATACATAGTGCCAAAAGATAGGATGTGACAGGACCAAATGAGAAGCAAATGACAGAACAAAATAGTTTCCCATTCACTATTGCTTGTCATATAGAGATAAGGATATATCCTCAAATTTAGGCAGTTGGAAAGAAAGACAGGCAAGTAGCACACATGTTCAAAATACCATTTGTAAGAGCATAAAAGCCAAGCTCAGAGAAACAGAGGATGGTGCATTACTACCTTTTCTGCAAAATCTTATTTGTCTTTTAACTCCAATGTGTCCTTCTGCCTCTATGAATTTTCCCCAGCTCTGCTGAGCTCCTGTGTTTCTGACCAGACTTCTGAAGCCTTGGCCATAACACAGCTCTTGTCCTGACTGTCATTGGTAGGAAAGAGGGGTTCAAAGGATCCAGGTGGCTGCAGCCTGCAATACCCCAGATCCCAGAGCTGCAATGGTTACAGCAGCACTGGCACAGCTGGGGTCAGAGATGCCAACAATGTTCCCTGGTGACTGCCTATAAGGATTTGGTCTATAAGTCTGTGCTGCAAGCCTCAGTGACAATAAAACTATCTGCAGGCTTGACTGACCCAACAAGTCTGTCAGGCAGCTGAGTCAGTTACCCCAGACATGAACCTGTTGTTAAATGGAGGTGAAATGATGATGCTGTGCAGAAAATGGGTGTCGGGCACCTGATAACCCTGCTGTCCTAATCGACTGCCCTGTCATGTAAACACAAACACAGCTTCTGTTGAAAAAACCCTGATTTGTACTTCAACGCCCAAACAGATTCATAAGACTCTCAACCTCTGAAAATGCCCCTAAACCCAGCACTATCATAGTATTTGACATAGGTGAGACTTTGCCTGTGTACTTCCTTGGCATTCATATGTGTGTTACACCATTCTCCACACACCCTTCTCCCTGCTCTGTTTTAGTGCAGTTACAGCAACATCTGATCTGGCCCTTTGGGGCACCCAATGCACAGGAGGTCTCTAGGTCATTCCAGCAAAGAAAGAAGCAATAGCTGTGTCTAAATGCAGCACTGGCTTAAAGAAGCCTCTGAATACAAAAGAAGTTGCTGTGTAGGAGGAACAGGCTGGCAGGTAACAAATAGGTGGGATGCAACCAGCTTAATTTGAATTCCCAAGTCAGACTTCTCAGGCACAACTGTTGGAGTCTCTGCTATGACTTTACTGCCAGCTGCATTGACTTTCACTCCTGAATCAGCTCCCAAATAGTGCTCAGAGATGAGCAGACCAGGCATGAGGTCGTGGTCAGATCCCCTGTCCCCTTAAGTCCCTTCATGGACCCAAGCAAAGAGCACACCAGCTTCACCAGACTTTCTGGACTCTCCTCAGATACTTCTCTCCTGGCATTGTGCTGGGTGAGAGGGACATTTGCAACATCCCTGTCTCCTTTAAGATGAACCTCTCTTTGCCAGAGCATTTGAAGAACAAACTACAGTTTGATTTATGATATACAAAAATACTGTGACAAAGAAGATGGTAAGATTGCCAGGTGGATTCAGAGATACACAGGCTCAGTGCAGGTGGCAGGTTACTGTGGGGTGTTGGATGAGTTTTCAGCTTAACAACAGACAAACATGCAAAAACTTTTAAAGGAGAGAGAGGAAAAGGGGTTTGAGCCTGCCAATGTGTAGTTTGAAGCTGTGCTTTTCCCCTGCTCCTGCCCAACTCTCCCTGCTACTTTCTCTCCTGGTTGGGCTGAATTCTCTCTGCACTAGAAAGGGATTTCTTCCCAACCCAGCACTACCACAAGAGGACCGGTGGGAATGCATGGCAGGTCTGACTCCTCCACGGACAAGGCCAAGGTGGGGGCAGTTGGTGGAGGTGAATCCAGGCATCCCCTTGTCCGAGTGCAGTGCAGGCTCAGAGCTGCGTGGCTGTCACTGCCTGGCACCCAGTGCTCTGGGGTGACTCAGTTATTTGACAAACGAGCAATTGTGCTGCCAAGCAAGGGAGTGAGCCATCAGTGTCCCACCTGAGAGGGCAGGGGTGGAGAAGGGTGGTGAAACAGCATGCCTCTAACATAATAGCATTTTCCCAAGCCTGGCTTAAGCACTTGGAAGGAATAGGTTGAGCTTTCATATTTCACAAGGAAGCAGAACAGAGCAATAAAAAGCTTATGTATAACAGGCTTCCCGTGGATATGGGGCAGTGATGGGTCCCTCTGCTCCAGCCAGCCAGGAGTGCCACAGGGGACACTGTCAAGGGGTAAAATCCCCTTCTGCTGTTCAGCTACCTTATGGAGAAGTGATGCCCAGCATCCCTTGCCCCACAAACTACTGCATCCAGCCCCAGCTATCCAGTGGGGAGCAGCACCCAAAGGTATCCGCCTTCAGCCACCCTTCCCAGATAAGATGGATAAATGCAACATGCTGCTTCCTTATTTCTGCTGAGTGAGACCTGGATGATGAAAAAACCATGGAGAGATGGTCAGCTTGGTGTGACAGCTTTCCCTTCTCTACTGCCCAGTAATGGATGCTCCTCCCCCAGCACAGCCCCACTCCTGCCCCTGGGGCTTGGCAGAGGCACAACCTCCAGTGCCCTTGCTGTAGGGCCTCCTCCAAAGCCTGTGGTAGCAGATAAGGCAGGATAACCCTTTGCCTTGCAAGATAAGGGGAAAGAACAATAGATGCAGGCCCAGCACTGGAGCAGTGCCAAGTTAGTTACTGGGCCAGAGTCCCTGAAGAGGCTTATGAAG
>JAWWLV010000045.1:6046972-6069557 GCA_035041135.1 Platyrinchus mystaceus
GGGTCCCTCTGCTCCAGCCAGCCAGGAGTGCCACAGGGGACACTGTCAAGGGGTAAAATCCCCTTCTGCTGTTCAGCCACCTTATGGAGAAGTGATGCCCAGCATCCCTTGCCCTACAAACTACTGCATCCAGCCCCAGCTATCCAGTGGGGAGCAGCACCCAAAGGTATCCACCTTCAGCCACTCTTCCCAGACAAGATGGATAAATGCAACATGCTGCTTCCTTATTTCTGCTGAGTGAGACCTGGATGATGAAAAAACCACGGAGAGATGGTCAGCTTGGTGTGACAGCTTTCCCTTCTCTACCGCCCAGTAATGGATGCTCCTCACCCAGCACAGCCCCACTCCTGCCCCTGGGGCTTGGCAGAGGCACAACTTCCAGTGCCCTTGCTGTGGGGCCTCCTCCAAAGCCTGTGGTAGCAGATAAGGCAGGATAACCCTTTGCTTTGCAAGATAAGGGGAAACAACAATAGATGCAGGCCCAGCACTGGAGCAGTGCCAAGTTAGTTACTGGGCCAGAGTCCCTGAAGAGGCTTATGAAGCAGTGAAGTTAAGCCCTGCTAGTCCCCCTCAAGATTACTTTCCTCTCTACCCTTAAGCTCTGCAAGGTTATTGTCCTCTTCCTTGGGATGATCCCATGTCCTCCCAACACAGACAGGCAACCTGAGTCTTTGGAGGAGAGAAAAGGAAGGTGTCTTTTCCAGGTAGTAAATACTCCTCAAGACAAACTTGCACAGCAGGGATAAGGCAGGAAAACCCAGCCAGGCACAAGCTGAGCCACAGCCTGTCCCGATGTCCCAGGAGAGCCCCTTGTGCTCGATGTTAACGGTTAATCTTCTTGCCATTCGCGATGGGAATGGCTGAGCAATGACCTCCTTTCATGTGAGCTGCGCAGACAAAGAGCTCATTAGCAATGCCTGTGGCAAGTTGTTTTAATTCATTATTAATTTCTGGACTTCATTTTCCAGAGGGATATTCATTTTGCATTAATAAAACTTCCGTCAGAGACACACAGAAGAAGATGGGGACCTGGTCTCTGAGAGCAGGGAAATCAATAGAAAGTGGGCCCAGGACATTCTGCTTTCAATAGAACTGGACGGTCAGCAAGATAGCTTGTGCATCCCACAGGAATAAATTAGAGTAACAGGTGGCATTCAGCCTAGAAACTGAACTGTGTCCTCAATGATGCAGAACTGGACTGTGGTGCACTGTGAGCTGCCCAGGCAGCTGTGGAGACCCCTCTGCAACTGCTGCTCTTCATCTCCTTCCTACCTATACCTTCCTGGAATCCTCCTTGTAACCTCTATCATAAAACACGGACTGTGGAGCATGTCAGAGCTGCAGCTGGATGGCCTGAGCTTGGGACAGGGAACACCAGCAGAAATCCTTCAGCTGGAGCAGGAAGAGCTGAGCATGCTTTGCTTGTGGGGTGGGTTGTCAGAGCAGCATTGTTTAGCCAGCTGCTCCCTCCCACTACAGGACCCTCTTTGCACTGAAGAACGTGCACTGTAAATCAACTGTTATTGTTACCAGAGAAAACAGCAGGGACCTGATTGTGGTCCCAGCACACCAGAGCTGTGGCCCTGGGGGAGAAGAGCCTGCTCCTGCTGAGCTGTATAGCAGAATCTCTGGCACAACCACCAGCCATTTATTAGCCAAACCCTCTTCCTGAGGCTTCTTTGCATGGCAGTGAGCCCAGTGCTTTCACAGCTCTGGGCCCCTACCTATTCTCCCCAATTCCTACTCCAGCCTGGAATGAGTAACACTTTTCAGATTGAACTTTCTGGACTCGGAAACACAACACCTTCCACAAAACGTAATACCTCAACAATGGGTCTCTGGATCCACTTGCCAGGCACAATGGCACCAAAACACCGTCCAGCGGATTCCTGATCCTCTGTAGAGTGGGGAAACTCTTTTGTGAGATCAACCCTGACTTGGGGACACACTGCGGTTTCTCCCTTCCCTCTTGGAGAGGCAGGACAGCAGAGGTGAACTCATTAGGGGCTGCCTCTTTATTAGCAGAACGACCCAGACAGCCTTCCCTGTGGCCTGGGCCATGCCTGAGAGGTTTGTCTGAAATGCTGCCTAATGTCCTGGAACCACAAGGCCTCAGCAGCAAAGAGCATGGTGAGCACATGGCCAGGACCCTCTGCAACCCCAGATCCTGCAGGCTTGAAGCAGTGAACTCATTCCCTCCCCCAAAAACAGCTGAAGTTTGTTCAAATTAATGACTTAGAAGAAATGGAGAACTTTATTAGTGGTGTCAGGAAGCGGCAGGGGAAGAGCTGAGCCTCAGTAGCAGCTCTGTAACTAGAACTTGCCACCAAGAAAGATTATGAAAAGGCACTAAAGGCAGTGCAGGAAGGTCCATATGGGATCAAAACTAGCTGACTCTCCCAGGCATATCTCCCTGCATTTCCCCATAGCTTAAAGGAACCCCTCCACACCCTAGAACTGCAAGGCACAACCTGTGCTAGAGAGAACCACACCAAGAAAACTTCATTGCACACAATGCCCGAGCTCTGTCTGTATCTCCTTGGCTCTATTTTAAGGAGCACTCACAGCACTGGCAAATTAACCACAGGGGATGAGTCTCTTCCATGCACTCCAGTCATTTCTGCACAGAGACACTATATAAAGATGTACTCAGTATAGGTGTCTCTTCCCAATTAGACAATGATGGCAACTTCCCTGAATAACAACAGAGCACAGCAGGCACTGAAGGCAAGCAGGGAGGAGAAGGACAAGCCTGAGAGTGCCTTGGAAAGGGGAAGCTGCATGAGGGGTGATTCATACTGATTCAATGTCAAAAGCCCCTGAGTTTCACAGCTCTTTGATGCATTTACTGGATGAGTTCTTATTAGCATGAGCCCACTAACATGGGCTGATGTACCCACTGCAGAAGCAGCTGGGATCTGCTCATGGGAGACATTCCTGGTGCTGGAGAGAGGAAAAGAGGAACTGAGACACAGGTGATGCAGAGCAAGGATTTGCTACATAAGGTGACATGCAAAACCCATTTTGGTGCCTCCTAACACCAGTCACAGTCATTGTCACACAGGTTTAGTGATGATACCGATATGTTATCTTTTGGCCACAGAATGGGAGGAGGAGGGCTTCTGAGGATAATATCTTAAAGCCTGAGGGAAGTTTGACAAAAAGCTGAGTGGTACAGTTGACACACTGGAGGGAAGGGATGTCATCCAGAGGGACCTGGATAAGCTTGAGAAGTGGGCCCATGGGAATCTCAGGAGGTTCAACAGGGTCAAGTGCCAGGTCCTACACCTGGTTGAGGGAAACCCCTGGTATCAATATAGGCTGGAGAATGAGGGGATTGAAAGCACTATGGCGGAGAAGGACTTGGGGATACTCGTGGATGAAAAGCTGGGCATGATTCAGCAATGTGCACTTGCAGCCGAGAAAGCCAACCATGTGCTGGGCTGCATCATAAGAATCATGGCCAGCAGGTCAAGGGAGGTGATTCTGCCCCTCTGCGCTGCTCTGGTGAGACCTCACCTGGAATACTGCATCCAGCTCTGAAGCCCCTTAGTACAGGAAAGACATGGACCTGTTGGAACAGGTCCAGAGAACGGCCACGAAGATGATCAGAAGGATCGAGCACCTCTCTGTCTGACAGAGACAGAATGGACTTTTTCTGTCAGTCATATTGCAAAATACAGCAGAAACACAAGCATTCTAGTATTAAATATTCAATATAATTAAAAGACAACGTTACTGGGATTTGAGCAGCCCGAGGAACTCTGGAATCATGTGTTTCCCCAGTGGAAAGACAGACTGCCCACTTTTGGCAGAGAAGCATGTTTCTCTGTGACAGCTTCTCATTAAGCTTAGAAATGAGTGAGTTATAGAGAGAGATTATCTATCCACAGTCCAGCAGTGCCATGAATAAAAAACAGATGACATGGTATTAGCAGCTGCTGGTACGTCCCTAGAAGCTCAGGCACACACAAAGTATATTTCATTGTTTTATTAACTGTCAAACAAGCCCATCTATTTGCCCTCCCCCATGTCATAGCTTTTCCCTAATTCTCTGTGGCAGAAGGTTTCTGGGAAATGCATAATTTCAACATATGGACAGGCGTGTGTCGCCCGCATCCATCCAGCATGGACACACGTGAAGCTGTGGGAAACAGGTACCCGCTCACACCGAGTGGTGCCTCATTTCATGAGGGTAAAAAGACCACTAACATCCACTGCCTGCTTGCTGGAGGCACTTGCAGGGAGATTAATCATGAGAATACAGAGGTGAGACTGCCATGCCAAGTGTCTGCAGGACTGGTGCTCGGCCTGCACGGAGTTTGTGCTACAACCCGGCTGTGGTCAGGCACAGGATCCGGGACTCAAACCATTGGTATTTAGCTGTGAGTATTTGCTGATGCAGGCTGGCCTGTTGGTGCCTTCCAAGTCAAAGCCACCAGGGCATAGCCCAGACCAGCCCGAGTCCCAAGGCTGGTCACATTGGAAAGAGGGAGTTTATTCCTAAGAGCACAAGCTGGGCTGTACTAGATGGCTTTCAGCCCAGCCAGCAAGCACCAACCTATTTTATTTATGAGCACAGACACAGCAGGTGCTGTCCAGGGATTGCCTAAAGAGGTTTGGTTTCTGCAGGACAGACTGTGAAGGGAGTGTGGTTCAAACCAGTCTCTCAAGTCACATTGATTTGGTCAAATTTTACTCAACATTCAAAGGCTGGATATTTGAAAAATGTCTCTTTGGTAGCTTGAGTTTCAGTGTAGGCTGGGGGATGTGGGCAGTGTGGCCAGTCCATCAGCAGGAGAGGTGAGGTGGAAAAGAAATGGTTTGCACGAATGAAGAGCAATTCATCCCTTGGCTGTGTCCTATCAGATAGGGTACAACGTTTCTTCATCAGCCGGCAGCAGCCCTTGCTCATCTCCAGCCTTGGGCAGTGTAATCAGGAGGAAATAAAAGTGCAAAATGGTGATTCATGCACAATCCTTCCCCTCCACTGATTATTAGCACTTGATAATGGGGCAAACTCCAGGTGCCCCAAATGAATTAGATCATGTACTAAAACCAGCCACAACCCTATCCTCCAACACCACGGTGATGGTGATAAGGGCAGTGAAGGTGCCAGTACAGACCCTTTGTATTCCCATTGTTACTCAGTGACCAGCAGCCTTATCTGCTGAAAGCCAGCAGCACGCTCATACCCCTGTGTGTCAGGCAGTGGATTGCCCCATGGTAGTCATGGACTGTAACTCCTTCCTGCCCCTGCTTCCTCGTGCACGAAACATGGAATTCTCTCATCCAGAGGCCATCGAACTGTCACTCATGCGCAATTCTCCTCTTGTCAAATTGGCTCTGCCAACAGCTCTGTCATCCCATTGTTTAACCCATTTCACGCACTTCGAGGAAAAGAAAAATCCGAAGTTGCTCCGTGTAATGCCATGTAAATACCAAATAATGACCCTTTCAGCCATCGCCTCATCCAAATACAGCGTAACAACATTGAACAAAACTGCTCAGGCTGAAGGCTTGGGGGTTTAGGGGTTGCAATTCCCCTTGTGGGATAGGCCCATTCCTCAACTCCGCATTACTGTGTCAATATATGGAGTTCACATAATCAAAGCAGGCTGGGATGTAGCTGGGTGAAAAATTATTAATTGAAATGCAAAATGCCTGGAGAGGCAGCTTTTTATTTTTTATCATGGAACAGCTGAAGTCGATCAGTGTTGGGAACCGGCGGTGGGAGCATTGCTCGTGCTGGCACAGGCAGCACCTCCTTCCCAGAGTCAGTGGTGGGCTCTAAAAATCTCTTTTCTTCATTTACATAAGAAAATGAGACAACTTGTCTCCAGCAGCCGCCTCGGGAACGTGGAGGGTGGTGACAAAGTGCCACTGATGTTTTTCTTGGAAAGTCAACACCCGCAAGTTGTGGGAATTAAGATTTATTAGGGTCAGAGAGAAAGAGACAAAAAAAATTCCCAAGTTTTTATAAGAATCTGCTTGGTAAAAGGATTAGAAACACGCTACTGACAAGTTGCCTCAGAAATATTCACAGATAGCTGCATTTCTGGGTTCAGCTTATACCTGACACTCCATATCTTAAGTCAGAAGCCATTGCTGACACTCTCTAATTCCCCTACATATTAGCAATGTGAATCTGCTTAAATAATTTTGCAGTCAGAGAAAGCAGAGAGCATGAGCCAGCCAAGCCTGCATGGCAAATTCATGTCAAAGCCAAAATGAGAAGCAGTTGGTGGGATGAAAAAGACACTTTTGGGTCTCCAGCATCCCTCCTCCCCTTCTTGCCTGACGCAGAGGCAGCTGCACTCTTTCCCCATTCAGATGATGCCCAATGACCCCATTCCTCTCTGTTGTCATCTGTATCATCCTGTGACTCCAACAGAATTTTCAGGTGACTGCATCCAAAGAGACCAGCCAGCTGCCACTGGTACTGGGACAGGAAACCTGCTCCATGCTCAGAGCTTTCTCTCATGAATGACAAAAGCCTCAGAATTTCCCTCTTCCCTCCCTTAGTCCTCTGCTTGCTCCATCTCTTCTCTGTCTCTGCTGGGAGCAGCTGACATCCCCACATACAGCTGAAAGAGCCTGCTGATATGCTGAGGGTGGGAGAAGGATGAGCTGAGATTTGGTGCTGGCCCTGGCTCTGATCATGTATTTTTTTGTCCATAGACCTGAAGCACAAGCAGATTTGGTGGCTTAGAGCTCTACACCCCCCACGAGAGTCTGCCTCTCTGTCTCCTGCGGGGTTGGGGAGAGGGCAAGGATGCTGTGCCTGGCATTCAAACTGATGTCCTGGTCTGCCCTGACTACATGGGATGCCAGCAGGAGCAGCACACTGTAAACTGTTTCTTCCTGGGATCCCCCAAGAGTCTGCATCTCTGTGCTGTGCAGTCTGGATGTGCTGGCTGGATGCACATCCAGTTCATGGAGCATCTGTGCCAGGTCCGCTGTCTCCCAGTGGATCTCCTGTATGCCATAGTGCTGCTCTGTGCATGCAGAGAGTCCCTTCTGCAGAGGATTTCCAGAGGCAAGGGTAAAAATCCTGACATTCCCCCCTGGGTTATCTTTCTGGGCAGCAAAGGAGATCATGCAGAGTAACCTCATAAGAGGACTCAAGCCACCCTTGAGTTCTTTCCAACTGAATTGTGGCCAGAAACATGAACTGACCGAGAAGATCTGGCCAACCACAGAAGCAAATCCAGATGGGAAGGGCAGGCAGGCATCTTTTTTTGGAGGAATTTGATGGAAAGTGTGGAATTCCTTATGCTGACTGATGTAAAAATTGCTTTTGTAGCACTGCCAAGGCCACCGCTGGCTCATCTAATCAGCCATGAAAACATTGCTGAAGCAAGTCAAAAAGTTGCCCCAAGTCAATTTGTGCATGCAACTTTTTATTATTCTCTATTTAAACTTTCTAGATTTGGTTTTGGATGGTTGGAGGAAGCAGATCCTTCCTCTGTTATCTTTCTTTGTGTTTCACCCAAAACCTAACACAACATCAGATCTGGTTTGTCCTTTACAAGACGCTCCTGCAGACAAGCCTAGCTGGCTGCTTGCTTCACTGTGTGTTTACTCCACCAAATACTGTGTTTTCAGGAGGCTACTCTGAACTCCATAAGAAGTTTTATAGTATTGTCAGGAGCTGTATTCCATGGATTAATATGGTTTTAATGAAAATACATCCCAAATTTGACAGTTTTGACTGAGATTTCTTTTTTTATTTTAATTTTCAGGGAATTTAGAGAAAACTTATGAGGCACTAGCTCAGAAAGACTAGCTCAGAAAGGTACCCACTTATGTGGACCCAAACAAGCAACTTTCAAGCAAATTCAATTTCCTTAGAGCAGAAAAAAAAACATTCCTAGCTACCATGGATCATTAATGTGTTCAAACCATTGATTCAGTAGCCCTTCAAATCATTCTCAATGGCTTGAACCTATTAATGATCTATTTGGCAGATTCCCATCTCCTTCTCCATGAAACCTCTAGGAGATTTGTATGTATAGATGAGAAAGTTATGGATGACAGGTCAGCAGAGCAGAAGGAAGATGCCGACATGCAGGAGGACTTGGCCCTGGTTGAAGACCATCAGTTTCATATAAATAGTAGACAGAAGCAACTGTGCTTCACAGCATCAGTAACCTGAGGAGGGCCATAGCTACGATGCTCCTACAGCCCTGAAAGAAGTGGCCTGAAAGAAGCCTGGGTGGACAGGCAACTGTCTTCTTTCCCTCATCCTTGCAAAGAGTCAAAAAAGTCTCATTTTTCAACACAAAGGTATTTAATCTGTGGAAGATGCCCCTGCAACAGAGACAGATTTCACTGCCATTATCTGTAATCAATTTAAGCAAGCAAAGATATTAGTGAGGCTAAGCATATCTCATGGCTTTTTCACAGAACTGGGAGTTGCAGAGGATTTTTCACCTTCCTTTGCACGTAACATGCAAGCAGTGATGGATACAGAGGCCAGATTAGATGGAGCTCTCCAACTAGAGATTGGTGCTAAATTAATACAAACTGAAGCAGCTCAAGACGCAAATTGCACATGCTGGGGAGTTAAGAGGGTTTGTGTACAGGGCTTTGGTTCTAACCCTTGACTTAATGCAAAGGAAAGAAGACACAGAAATGGCATTCTGCATTCTGTGCAGCAAGCAGGGTTGGAAGTGAGATGGCCCACTTTAAGAAAGTGCTTCCAACATGACAAATTTATTCAGATAATCTCTACTGTAAATGTTTGGCTTAAAGTATTTTGGGTCTTCATATGTACTCGCCTTTCTGGAGATCTGTATTTTTGAATTTTGAATCAGGGTAGTCAACTGCTGCAAGAAAGTCAATTGTGTTTTAAATCATCTGACTGTATCACATGTGGCAAATCAAACTTTGAACACGAAGTGAGCTTCAGAGCCAGCTTTCCGGGCAGGAATCCATTTCACACTCAGCCGACAATGGGGTTTGATAAGCACTCAGCCAGTGTGAATAACCAGCTGCCTTCTATATATATATTTTGATTTGGTAGCATCTGTTGAAGTTTTATATCACTGAGAGATTGTTGGTATTCTTGTAAAGTATTAAACCCACCTTGACAAGGTCAACAACAATTTATACAGAGGTCAGCATTTTTATTTTGAAATATTTGATCATAATTCTATCAAACATTAAAGAAAGAGTTTGGCTAGGGCACATAATGAAATTGGACAGCTCACACAATCCATTTATCTTTTCGACTGTAAACCTCTGCAGCGCTCTAGTTCATCCAGTTTCAAATCAACTGTAGAAATGTCCATCTCACTTCATCCAGCCTACAGAAATTGGTGCTTGGAAATGCTCTTGATCTCTTATTGCTGATGTGGAAAAGAAAAAATAATTTCCCAAGATGTACTATCTTAGCTGCATTCTTATGTTCTGTTTGCTTTTTAAAAAAAACTCTCCCGAATAAGGATGTTTATTTCTATCCTCACTCAAAGTCACTTCTTCATCGCTGAAAATATTTAATAAGCTAAGTGAATGCTTATTTTTGTAGCATATTTTTTAAACACATTAGAATAATTTATTTAAAAAAAGCTTTGTGCAAAATCTACGCGACCATCTTGTTTATTGTGATTTAAGCAAATCTAACATTAATAAAAGTAAATAAAATAAACGATAGTGCTAGATGTGATGCATAGAATTAGATCATCCTGTTTTATCCTACATACCATTTGTGAGTGCAGGGGAACAAATTAAAGTTAACAAGAGCTACATCCTCATGTGCTGGGACTGGGAAAGGTGAATGCCTGCAGAAGCATAACAGGTGCAGAGGCTTTTGTGTATTCATCTTTATCCGTACTTATACTTAGGGATGCAGTCAGGAGAGCTGACTCTACCAGTAAGTTCTTCATACATACAGCAATATTAGATTCCCCTCCCCTAAAGAACTTGGAGTTGAAGCATATTTGTCTTCCTGGATGCTCTCATCAGTTTAATTATCTGTACATATGCAGCTGCTATATTAAGAACACACCACAATGTTTTGAAGCCTCTGGCTTAACACACTCAAATATAAAGCACGCTATGAAAATACTACACATCAGACAGACAGTTCTTCCCCTGGGAAGGTCAGAAGAGAGAGGCTCAGCCTCGTTTGCCAGATGTGGGTTACGTTGCTCAATGCCTGGTGGCAAAGCTGGGGGTCTTCAGTGGTCTTGAGTGGTCAGGGAAAGCAAGAAATGGGATACCTAAGGAAACTGCTTTGACCTTGAAGTCAAGTAAAAGTGTGATGCATAGTGTAGGTCCAGCTCCCAAGGCACAGGAAATCAGTGCTACCACACTTATGTCCTCCCTGCTGGTCTGGCCTCTAATCTCCTGTGCCTCAGTGTGGTCCTCAAGTTCACCAGAGTGATGGCTGGGACCAGCCTCTGACTCTGCTGGGCCATGGGGCAGAGTCTAACACACCTTGTCCTCTAAGACAGAGAGTCCCTCCCTCTCTTGGTGAGCACCCCAAGGGAGACTTTGCTTCTTGAGTCAGCAGGTGTGCAGTATAACCCAGGATTAGGCTTGTGATGAAACAGTGGTTATTTCACATGGAATGGGAAAAGTCAACAACTTGGCATCTACAGAAGGACAGAAACTTCCCCTGCCTTCAGCTACTCATATTAAGCACTGTCTGCAGTCTTCCCTACTGAGTCTATGCATTCAGAGCCTATATATCAAGCCAGCCAACTGACTGTGTGGGTCCCTAAGAAGCAAAGGTTTCCATGTCCGGCACACTTTGGAAAACAGCAAGGAGGCTGCCTGGATCCCTGGATCTGATCCTCTCTGTCAGTCACAGCAGCCACCACATCCAGCACTTGCCAGTGTCAACAGTAGGACAGGGACAGGACACTTCAAGGAGCAGATCAAGGTGCAGTGGACAAACCTTGGGCACAGTGAAGTCCTGTTTCCACTTCTAGATGCTCAGGTATTTCTTCTGTGACACCTGTTGAACTAACACAGGGAATGCTAAAACTCAGTGTGGCTGGAGCACATGGATCATCCTGGTGCACATCAGGACAGTCTGGAGCCCAAATGGATCCTACTGCTCCCCCCAGCCTCCTCACAACTCCGTTTTAATGCCTTGTAGGCATCTTGAATGTGAATGGGAAGGGGTCGAGGATGGTGGGCTTCATTTCCTGACTCCTGTCCCACCACTGTCACACTGTAAACCCCATAAATAAAGGAGGAGGCAATGGAGAGAAATGATAATTTGCCACAGCTTGAAAGAAAAGAAAGCAAAATAATACTTGCTCACCATAGGAATTAACGGGAGGAAAAGAAAGGCTTATTTCCCCTGATATTTGTAAAAAGAAGTGCTGGTAATAAACCCAGTCCCATTAAAAAGGAGGAGGGTGAAATGGATGACCGGATGAGATAGTGAGTGTCTTTTATAAAAAAAAACACTCATCATTTTTGTGCAAATAAGGAAGAAATAAAACGGAGTGATTAGGAGAGAAGTCAGGCAGGGTGGATACTGTTAGTGATAAACAGCTACTAAGAAAATAATTGGAAAATGTAAATGCATACAAATGTGGGTGATGTACTGGGCGACAGCAGAATTAGCCAACAGATGTAATGAACCATGAAAGGAGAAGCCTGGAGACTTTATGGAGAATTGAGAAAAATTTTCTAAGCAGGAGGGGTAGAAAGCAAACAAAGGCAGCCTGATTTCTGAAAAGAAGCAATTCTTGGCCCGTGGATGGGCTGATGTCCAAGTGTGCCATGCAATGGCATGGAAGCTGCTAGACATGGGCTGAGCCAGCTGGAGTTATGGGGTCTGAGATATGCTACCAAAATGCAAAATCAGCTATAACTCAAGGGCAACACAGCTCTTTGTCCCTTTAGAATATCTAGAAGTTTCCTCAGCACTGCCAGGAACTGGAAGATGGTTTGGTGTGATGTCAGTCCAAATCCTACACTGCAGCTAACACACTCTCTTTGCATAAGGACTCGTCCCCAGTGCCACCAACCCAAGCACTTCTCTCTGAGCAGACCCAGGGACCGATGCCCTCCACCACAGCTGGTGTGGTGACCACGCTTCCATTGTGGATAGGACAGCGACTGCCTGCCCTTCAGGGATGCTGGTGCCCTTCCTCTTCCGCTTGGAAGCGTCCAGAGAGTCTCCTTCTGTGTCTCACCAGACATCTCCTCACTGCAAAGTGCGACTGAAGTGACCAAATAACTGTACCTGTTCCTGCTTTCATTAAACCCAGTGTGAAAGAGGGGCAGCAGCAGATCCCACAGGAGCAGTGCAGGCAGGGATATCAGAGAGGCTGTTCCCAGTGGCAGAGCCAAAGTCTCATAAGCTTGGCCAGCCCAGAGATCATTCATATTGCTGGAAGATGCTGCTCCTGGAAGCACAAAGACCAGCTCCTTGGTCACTTCAGAGTCTCAATGTCTGGACTTGAACTACTGAGGACTATGAGGAAAGACCCTATGACTTCAGAAAGACAGTCTTCCATTCCACTTGCCATAGGCATTAGGAAAACATCTGCCTGCCTGTCTGCTCTCCCAGGAAGCTCTGAAGATGTGACCACAGTTTGTCTGGGGAAAAAGATGCCAGTACCTCTTTGGAGAGAAAAGAAACTCAATGGCAAATATGTTTCACCCTGCAATGTCTGAATTCACAAAGGAATTACTGCTGGTAAGAAAAGTTATAAAAACGTGAGGAGAAATCCCAGAAAAGGCAAAAGTCTCAAACACAGACTTAGTCTCAGACAGAAAGTGGTTATATGAAAGCAAAGAGATATGTTATATCCTTATAGTGTAAACCACTGCTGCTCAGTGGAGATTCATCCATCAATACTAGAAGAGAAGCTGGCCTATGGCTCTTTGCTGGCTTGCCAGACTTTTATTAAATGCACAAGAATGCCAAGTCTGTAATGTCTAAAAGTGAATTTATTTAACAATGAACTCTTTGAAAAGGGAGTCCCAGATGTGTAATTAATAATGAATCACTGATGTGAAATCTGATCCAAAGCCTACTGAAGCTGATAGACAGACTCTGACTTCAAGGAGTTCTGGATAAGGCTCTCATTAGGCAAAAGGAAAAAAAAAATAAAATAAAAAGCTGAGCCAGCGAGTTGGTTAAAAAAATATTATAGCTTGGATTCTGTGCTAAACAGAGACATACAATAATCTGCACTGAACATAAATCCCTTCTCTGCTGACAGGGGACTCACACATCTCTGTGTCTGAAGCTGAACTTGAAATCTAGGAGATAAAATAAAAAAAAAGAACTGTGAGAGGGTCCCAAAAGGAAAACCTCCAGCAGTTTGAATCACAGCTCATTTCCTCTTGGCATGGGCTGGGAGATAACTGTCAGATATGTGTCATTTGGAGGCAGCAGATGCTGCTGCTCCCTCTGTGCCGAAGCCCTGCTCGTACCCCCACCCTGCCCCAGCCTGGGCACCCACCTCTGCTCGGCCCTGGCTGACTCTGCGTCAGCTACACGCAATGCAGGTCACAGAGATAATCAACCTAAAGCTCCTGCCAAGCCCAGCAGACCGTGGTGTCCAAAGGCGGATGCAGCTTGTCTTCCATCAGTGCAACTTAATTCAATTTGTCAGGGATGCAGACGGTTTGGGTGAGCCTGATCCGATCGCTGCCATCCCGACATTGGCCAAATTTTGCACAGGCACTGTGAGCTGGGGTTGTGGCAGCCTCAGTTTTTCATTTGCCTTTCAATATGACTGTTAATGGGGAGGTGAAGGAGATGTTTGTTGATGAACAATTTCATCGTTCCATGTTTTTTTCGGGAGACATAAAGCACACATATTAAGTCATCCCCTTGAGTCAAATATTTTTAAGTACAGTAACGCAGCTCATTTTTAAGTAATCAAATAATAATTAAAAATAATCGTCTCCCATCTCTGCTGAAGAACCAATGCATCCACATTGAATTTGATTTTTTAATAGCAAATTGTAACTCAATCTAAATGTAAATTCCTGGAGAATCTGCTATCTAATTCTCATTATTTCCACTTGCTTAATGCAATTAGAAACATCTGTCACTGATCAACTGTCCACACAGTGAAAACAAATAATAATTCATGCTCTCTGCCTCCATAGTGTTTTCCGGGGAACAGACTGCTTTAAAACCACTCGCAAAAGCCCAAGAGCTAGAGCTGTGCAAAGTGCTTGTGACAAGCTCTGAATCATACTGAGTATGCCTGACCATCAGTGTCTCTGTAGCTCAGTGATATTTACTGCATAACTTGAGAGAATCCTGGATACATATAAAAATGTCCACCCTGATTTCTGAAAACATTTGGCTCTGGGGTCCCCATCTTCAGGAATACATGGTGTCCTGCCAGGGTCAGATCTCACTCTCTGCTCCCAATACCTGGTCACAAAGTCATGCTGGAGAATGCAGATGGAGATTTCGTTGCTCAAGGAGCATTAGAAGGCGTGTGAAAGGTCTGTGGGCGCAGGGAGAAAAGACAATAGAGTCACTGGGGCTTGAGGGTAATCCCAGCTGCTGCCTGTGGTCCCAGTTTGTCTCTGCCTGTGAGAAAAGTGGAGTGAAACAGCAGAGTGAGAAGCCATCAGAAGTGAGTGTCCAGTCCCCATGAGATGGACCAGGTCAGGGGCAGGGATGGTGCTTCCTCCTCTTAAAGCACACTAGTGCATATTAACTCTCTGGTTGCTCAGAAGACAATAAAAATCAAATGAGAAGATAAGGTTTAGAAGAACTGAACATCAAAAAATAGGCTTATTCATCCCCTGCCCACTAGTGATAGGGATGAAGAAAGAGTAATCACAGAGTCTAAGTGGGAGGGATTCTAATCAGGCATCCACCGCAAAAACATCCTCAAAAGACAGAAGAAAATTAATCCAAACCCCAATCTTTCAGGTAACGTGGAGAATCCCAGTGCCACAGCCAAACCCTCAATCTTTTTGACTTGGAGCTGCTCAGCAGTTGGAGGCTTGTTCTGTGCAATGGCCTGGCTGCTCCATGGGGCTGATGCACGGGTGTTGGGATGGTCTTCCTAAATAAACATGAGAGGGACTGGGGAAGCACAAGCAATGGTCCTGCCTGCATTGCTGTGTGGATGAGAACACCTCTACGCATGAAATGTTCCTCTTGTCTTCAAAGCAAGGAGGGGAACTGAAGTGTAAATGGCCTGGCTGGTTTATTTTATTTTACCCTTAAAGAGAGCAAAGGCAAATCTCTTTAGTCCGCTCCTTTTCCAGGAGACAGGTGTAACTTAAGAGACATTACAAGATCCACTCTGACAAGCAAAAGTCTCCAACACTGTCTGGGCTGCCAAGCCAGGAGAGCTGGGATGAGCTGAAAGTTGCTGGCCTGTTCACGATCTCGTCAGGTCGCATCTACTCAGCATTGCACCTCCTGCTCCAACCCCCCTTTATTCTTCCATCCTCCACTGTAACCACAGGGTTATATACCCAGAAATGAGCTAGCCCGGCAGCCATTTGATCCCAGTGGCCCAAAATGTACCTGTGCCCATGTGAGGATGAGGGAATGCCTGTACTTCTTGCCTCATTTTATTCCAGGGATGAAGGCAATAGCTACTCCAGAAGACAGATATGATGGGGACCAGGCTGCAGTGCTGGCCTGCTGTCTGCTTGCACAGGAGGGATTATTCTTGTTCTGCTAATGGGAATGCTGCAGACAGGCAGCAGAGGAGGGGAGACTCCTCTCCAAAAATAGGGATAAATCACAAAACCAAAATCTATACTATTAATCAATTCTCCCAAAGGTAAAAAACCTTCCAGAGTTGGCATGTCATGCTGACTCTACCTCCAAGCATCTGGTTTGACCTGCTACCAAGACAGCTTCAAAGTTGGGACAGAGACTGAAGCTTCCTCCCAGGGCAGGTTTAGAATTATGCTCCTTCCTCCCCAAATATGGGCACTTTCCCAGCAAAAGTAATAACAGAAGAGTTTTCGTTCAAACGTAATTGTAATGAGCCTTGCCTGAGTGCAGGTAGATGGGAAAGTAAAAGACATCCTATCTGTATTAACAACCTCTCATCCAAAAGGATTGCTTCTCCGGGAGAGGTCGGGACAGGAATGTAAGTGGAGAACAAGCACATGTCTTGTTGCTTTTTATGAGGTCATGCAGGTTTTTTTTTAAAGCATGATCCAATTATAAGCTGAGAGCCATCTCCTCTGTCCTGAAAATTAGAAAAGCTGATGGTTTTCTGATGACATCCAGTATCACGGCCGACACGAATGCCACAGGCTGCCTTTCTGTGCTCGCAGCCGACACCGTGACTGCCTCACTCCTTCTCCAGGCACCCAACTCATGGCCATGCTGCCATCAGCAAGCTAGGGCAGCCCTGTGGGAGGAGGGAACTCAGGAAATAATCCACCAAAATGAGAAACAAATCCATTTCGACATCAGATAGCCCAGAGCTTTCTCATGAGTAGGCACTTCCCTGAAATAAAGACAGAAAGGACCAACGAGTCACACACACTGGAAATATGGCAAAGGTTGGAGGATGGAAATTTGCTATATCACTTGGGGGTGGCATTTTGCATCATTTCCAAAGAGACTGGGCCCAAAAAACCACTCCTGGACAAAAGCAGAGGGACTGGATGGGGACTGTAGAGACAGGGGGTAAGCAGGGCTGAGGAGCATGCAGGTCTCCCTCAGGAAGGGCAGCGTGGTCTCCCCACATGCCTGTGCTGCCCATTCTGAGCCTTCCGCCCCCTCTGTGTGGTTGCAGGTGTCTCCTTTCCCTCGTGTGCCACAGGTAGTGAGGTGAAATAGCCCCAGCAGCCTTTGAGGCAGGACCATAGTGCTGGACCCAGCTTCTTTTTGCTTTGCTCTGTGCCATGGCCAAGTGTGATGCTCAAACCCGTGTCTGTGTGAGCACACACGGGCTGCTCTAACCTAAATGGCCTGAATCCATCGCTGCAGGTAAACCATTCCCACCTGACACCACACAGCCATGGCCAGCCACTGCTTTGGGTTACCTGCAGCAGAGAGGGAAAGGAAATAATTTCCTAGTGAGGCAGTAACAGTTTAAGACCCTTTAATGCTCATTACATGCAATGCCTCAGAGCTCAGAAGCCTCACTCACAGCCAAAGCTCTCATTGTGCCGTGCTGAAGGAGTTGCCTTTTGGTTGAAAGTTGAGATCTTTTGTCTAAGCTGCATTCACTGAGGCTGAAAAGGAAAGGGAATGGAAAACAATCTTTTATAAGCTGAGCAACGCAGCTTAGACAATCAAGCCTGGCATCACTCGTTCGCTATCAACCTCATATTTGTACTGCACAGTCCGATGGCAGCAATAAGGGGAAATGTTCCATCCTGAAACGCTGGCTCCCTTTGGAAATGCACATTTTTTACCTTTGCTTGAAAGCAAATCTGCTATGCTACCTTGCTCATAATTTCTTCTGAGCCACACTCCTCTGGACTGCTCAATATCTCCTGGAGTCATGTGGTACATACGTTATTATTTTTCAAAATTGCTCACTCAGACAGGTCTTTAAAAAAAATAACTTTCCATTTCCAATTCCTTCCAGGAGGCAGCTTCTATCCTGTGGCACTTTTAGCACTTTCGCACCTGAATTTACTAGTTGGGTTTCTTGTCCAGCCAGGACGATGTAAAAGGAGGAGTTGGAGCCAAAACAGGACTGATCTGACCACACACAACCACCCACAGCTTGAATACCTATGTGATAGCTGATTGCAGAGAGTCCTTTTGCAGTTGAGGAGAGAAAGGGGCATGACTTATTTTAGGATGAGCTCAGCTGTGCCCTACAAGTGCCCTCCTCCCACCACCACCTCTGAAAGTGTGGGTTAGGCACAGACACCCATGCTGTACGTGCCTTAAATGAAATGAGATGAATCTCACCACTGCCTGCCAGGGAATGCATCAGGCAAGCCAGGGCTGGAGGTGAGGGATGGGATTTGGCACCAACATGAGGGTCAGTCCACCACAAAGGAGCAGCAGTGGAGAGCAGGAGGAGCTCTATGCATTTCAGCTTCACTGTCCTGCTGCTAAACCTAATTTATTCTTACTCTTGAGCTTGTTGGTGCCTCCCAGCTGAGCAGATCCTGCAGTTGCCCCGGGGAGAGGGACACAAGGCAGGGGGACATTGAACTGTCCATATCTGGAGCAGCATCTCATGGGATACAATGACATATTTCACAGCCACTGCTGGACACTGGCAGGTTGGTCCAGGCACAAACAAAAGCTCCACTGATGCCATGGAGCAGCTGAGCCAGGCAGAAACAATAGCGAATTTTTGAATTTCTCCCAAGTAATTGTGAGTGAGACGTTTTCTCTGTAATGGACCCATTAGATGCTGGTTTTGCCATTCCATGTGTATGTGGTGGGAGGTCATCAGGACAATTTAAATTGCTGATTCTCTACAAACTTTAGGATTTATCTCATGGGAAAGGAAAGAGTTTTCTCCCTTCACCAGATGTTTTACTGGGATTGTCACCAGTCCCGCCTCAGTAAGTCTGAAAAGCTCCAGGTGCGCTCAAAATTAAGGGTATTTGACAAATTTTAGAAGAAGAACTGAAAAAAAAAATACTGAATATCTTCACCCCCATTTAGCCAGCTGTAAAGAATATCCAGCTCTCAGCATATGCAGTATGAATAAACATGTGTCTTCAGCTTATCTCTCTCCTGACAGCTCATGGATAGCTCCCCAGCCTGTATTAGTTTAAATGCAATTTATTCTGGAAGACTGATAATAGGGATATTGATTACGCAGGCTCTTGGAAATCACACCCTCATTTCACTCCGTGGAGGACAATGATTGCCATTCCCAGTTTATTTCCTTATGAGGCTGTAAGTACTTTTCTGTGGAGTCTGTTCCCTGAGGCTCCTAATGCGGCACCTGACGGACGTGCAGGGTTCATTTACAGGGGTCTTAGGGCACAGAAAGGGGAAAACAGCTCTCAGCTCTGTTCAGAAACCATCAGGCAGCTCAGAAGGAGGGGAATATGCGGCATTGCCATGCCAGGAAAGCCTCCTCCCCTCCAGTTACCCTCCTCAAGACACAGAAGTACCTCTGCTATAGGCAAGGTCAGTGCTGACCCAGCTCATTCGCAGGGGACACTTTGCTCCCAGCAGCTATTGCCCCCTGCCTCCACCTGTCCCAGCTTCTGCTGGTGCTCCTCCCATGCCTACGCTGAGGAACAAACCTGGATGGGCTGAGCTACCCCTGCTGGGTTTCATTAATTTCCAGTCTTGCCTTTCCAAGGCACAGCTTTTCTTTCTCTAGAGCTGCTTGACCAGATTGACCTTCGCTGCACGGCAGATCCTCTTGGAGGCTCTCGGTGCTCCCTGTCCATTTGGCTTGCTGCTGATCCCTGCCTGGAGCTGTGCACCCTACTTGACCTCTTCAAATCCTGCTCCCCATGAACCTCACCGATGAGCACGACCTGACAGCTTGCTCTGCCTGTTCTCCTTGCTGGCATGTTCTCCTCCAGCAGGTCCATCCCTTGAGTGCTGTCTGTAGCACAGGGGCTGTGTCCATTCTCACCCACAGTGGGCTCAGGGGAGCCTGGAACACCCAGCACACCCGGGAATTGCTGAGCTTGTACCAGCACCGCTGTGTTGTCCCTAATAGAGCCAAGCCACTGTGCACAGCAGAGGCTCTTCACCCCTAATTTCTGAGCCTGGCTCAGGATTTCGCTCTGAGAAGCTCATTCTGCCTCCTAATGGAGTTTTGCCCTCATAATCAAGGTGCCCTTGAGATGACCTTCTTTGCCACCTTCATCCTGAGTTCACTCTGGCTCTTGAGCTGAATTGTTCACTCCCCACCTCTGCACATCAAATTTCTTTCTCTTCTGCCCCTGTGGTCTTCCATTTCCGTTTCTCAGCAAACACTCTCCCCTCCAGGCTTGACTTCTGTGAACTTCTGGGTTCACTGGAGCCTAAGCTGAGAACTGAGACCCTGAGGCAACAGACCTCCATTCTGACACCAGAAGCTCTGTAGGCCATGGATGGTGATGTTGGATGCTTTTTGAGGGAATTAGAGAGGCTCTGCAGAGCAGCTCAAGAGAGGTACACCTTGCAGGCTGAAAGGATGGGTTTGGGAGCAGACCTGGCTCTCCTGGCCCATTTTTCATTTACCCATTTATCTGGTCAAAGATAGCATTGCACAACAATTGCACATAGGTATTGCACAGCAGCTGTGTCTTCTGCAGGTGTGCTGACTGGGAAAGCCAGCAACACTCCCAGCACCACATTCTTCTTGGAGCAATGCTAAACATATTATTTTGGGGTAAAGAGACAACTTTTCATCCAAAAAGCTCTTAACTCATAGTTCACTGGTTGCTCAGAGAGAGCATAGACATGAATTGCCTCCCTTTTGGCAGCGCAATGTCTCCTCCATCCCTCCCCATTCCATGGTGACCAAGCCCAGCCATAAATTTGCAGCATTTACAGCCATGCTCAAAATGATCAAAAGTCTCAAACAGGGACCTGTGAGGCAGTGAAAGGCCAGGATAGGTCTTTCCTGCCAGAGAGAGATGTCTTCACACTGTTCACCTCCCATGAGCCACAGTCTGTGAAGGGGCAGTTGTGTGGTTTGTCCTGGTGACATAAATGCCACCTCAGACACTGCTTGACAAGCTCCTTCTATGGTTTCTGAGTTTATTAAAAGCTTTGGACCTCAATAGTTTTTAATGGAAAAGATTTTAAAACATCTCCTTTGCAATTTTGCAAACACTGCTGAGTTGGACTGCAGTCTCGCTCTTCCTGTAGTAAATCAGGATTTGTTTCTGGACGAAACCAGAGTCCTAACATTGAAGTTTGGGAAAATAAAGCCTCCTTCCCAGAAGTCAGATCTGAGCACCCAGTCAACTCAAACCCATTTTAAATTATGATCCAAATCCAGTGTTTGCACATTTTCTCAATGCAAGGAACTGGATCCTGCCAGATTCCTAGTAGAAAACTCCACTTGAGTTCAGCTTGGTCTCCAGTTATTTGTCTGCCCTAGAGAAAACTTTTTTTTTTTTTTTTTGGAGACAAGCAACACACCAACCCACAACCTCCAGATCCCCTCAGAAGACAGTAGCTGAATCAATGCTGAGCCTTTGTATTAAGCAGAAGGGACATTTTTCAGCTGCTTTGCTGCAGGTGTGGAGAGGGTGGGCAGGAAGAGGGGATGCAGGGATCATTCCTTGTACACTCACCCAGGGCATCAGCAGCAGCCCACCCCAGCTCTCCATGCCCTACAGACCATGCCCTATAGGCAACCCCAAACGATATATTCACCATGCTGCTCCTGCAAGTGTGTAGGGGAGGGCAGTGGGGCCAGCAGGGCAGTACTCACCCCCTTCCTCGCTCCTGCCTCCTCACTCCCAGCCCAGCGCTGGCTGTCGTGACTTCCACAGTGATGGTTAAAAACGCCTTTGGAGCAGAGCCAGCAAGCTCTGCAGGGAACTGAGCTGTCTCTCCCACATGGCAAGGACAGCTACTGGCACCCAAATATCTCCATTTACGGTCAGGGCCGCACGGCTGCATTTCTGCATCAGCCCTGGAACTGATGTTTTCAAAAGGATCCCCAGTTTTGGCAGGGGAGCAGGGCTGGACCCCATTCTGCAATTTTTGCGGTTTCCCAGGGGAGATCAAGGCTATCCTTGGGGCTTGTTTATGCCACTCTGAGGATGGGATATATTGGTCCTCATGCAAAACTTGTATCCAAAGTTAGACAGTTTCTCCTGATGGCTGGCAGGTGCCATCCTCAGTATCACCTAAAGGGGAGCCTTCGCAGTTTTTCCACTGTGCCAGCCCAGGTAACCACCCTGATGATTGGCATGCAGAAGTGAGGCAGCAAGAAAACACAGGTAAAGCTCCATTGACTTCATTTTTATGATCACAAGCAGTACTGAAGATATTACAAAAACTCTAATGGATTCTTGGGAGGAGAGTGGAACATTTTATTTTTCTCCCTCTAACCATTATTAGTGGAGTTTCTGCTCTCGAGAGGTGCCATTGTTTCCCCAGGACAGCATGCCTCAGCTACTGCCAGTGAGGCTGAGCCCAGAGGAGCGAGGAACACCGGTGTGCTCTGAACTGAGCTTCTCCACCGGCACAGCCACACTGGTGACAGCCATCCATGTGGCAGTGAGTCAGCTGCCCACAAGGCATTTTGCCAGTCCAGTGCTGGCTTGCAGCTCCAGCGTCTCCCAGTCTGGCTTGGAGGCAGTTCCTGGGGATGAGATGCTAAAGCACGGCAGGCACACTAGAAGCAAATCCTGGGCTCCTGAAAGACTCCTGGCCCTCTCAAAGCAGTTGGTTTTGCACAAGGCAAAAAGGTCAGAAAGGGATGTTCTGTGCATCCCATTAATTTTGGCTGTGGGTGTACCTGTATCACTGTTAACGTGTCTCTGGATGCTCTTGCATCACAGCTGGGAGATAGAAATGCTGCAGGAAGAGTTACTCAAGAACTGCCAACATGGCCATATAGGTGGGTTAATGACCAAAATACCTAAGGGTTGTGCTGACCTCCCCGTCTCTCCCTGGCTCTTTCAAATTGGGCTCAGTGCTTCTTGGGGAGAAGGTTAGAAACAAATTGCCCAGTTATTTCCTACCATCAAGTTTCAGAGCCTCCAGACCCCACAG
>JAWWLV010000045.1:6069657-6145256 GCA_035041135.1 Platyrinchus mystaceus
CTTCTTGGGGAGAAGGTTAGAAACAAATTGCCCAGTTATTTCCTACCATCAAGTTTCAGAGCCTCCAGACCCCACAGATGGCTCTGCTACGAGCCTCGAATGAGCTCAATTTCTGCAATAGCTCCTCCAGAGAGAAAGAATTAGGAGGCTTAACACTTTTGGATGACAGTTGCCGGGGCTGCTGTCAGATAACAGGCACCAGCAGCCGGCACAGGAGCTGGGATCAAGGCAGGCTGCCTGATTCAGCCATCCCAGAAAAAAAGCCATGTTTATAAAACCCACATGAAAAGGAACGAATTGCCAATTACGCAAAAGTCTTTAAATAAAGCAACACAAACCTTTCATGTGCAGCAGACAAATGATACACGGTCACTGGGAAATAATATAACAGATAGGGAGGCTGGGAGTGGGGAATGGAGGAAATCCATTTTCCAGAAGGAAGAAAAGGGACTCGCTCACTGAAAAGGATTAGCTGGATAAAGCCAAACACTTTCAAAAAACCTCTGTGTTAGAAACTAAACATGCATCAAACAGAAAGAGGAAAAAACCCCCAGATTGTAAGATCCAAGGAGCCACACTCTGCTCCTGCTCAGAAAGAAAAAACTGTCAAAAAAAAAAAAAAGCTGTGTAAACTTGCCACAAACCCCAGATCATCAACAGGCATTTATCAAATGAAACACACACCAAATGCAACTCTTCTGCCTAATCCCAAGTCAAACAGGCTTTGAGTTTCAGACCCTCAGGAAGAGATTTCCATATGATCCTCCTCCGTCTCCGTTTATGATTAGCCCTTCTAAATTTCAGCATTTATCTGACAAAACACATTGGGGAGGGTTTTCTTTTATCCTCAAAGCCTGGGTTTCTGCTTTTCCTTAGCTGCTGCTGCTGCTGCACCATTCTGCAGCCGCTCAACTTGGGAGGAAAAGACTGTAGTCAAGACCCCTTGATTGACTAAACCCTTGATTGCTTTCCTGACGGTGGTAACCCCAAGCCCTTCTGTTATGTGCCAACACTGAAGCAAGCCAGCATTCATAGAAGGGGTTATAAATGCTGCCTCTGAGCCAAAATCTCACTTTTGGGGTGTGGTAATGCAAATAAGACATATATGCCAGCAGGGAGGTCCCACTGGCAATTGCTGTGTGGCCTATCAGAGGTGTCCTTGTAGTTTTGAGAGAGAACTTGTAGTGTAGAAATGTTTAAATCTGGCCTGGCAGAGCTGTCACACCGAGCCACTGCTGAGTCCTGCGAGCATCTGCAGGAGCACCATTACTAGTCTCCATCCTCCTGCAGCCCGAGGTATGGTCCTTGTTACTCGCCAATTGAAATGTTTCAGACAACATATTCATAAACCCCTGAGTGATCACGGCTAATTCACAGACAAAAAGGAAGGACATTTGCTTAATACACTGCTTTTTGCAAACAACCTGATCGTTCCCAGATGCATCTGGTTTTGCCTAGCAGCACTCGAGTCAGGAGAGGAAATAATTTCAGCTCCCCAGAGTCACTGGCCAACGCTGTTTCAAGATGCTCCGGGAGCCCTTCTGCATCTGTTCGAGGGAGCTGTACCCAGGTCTCTCCTTCAGTCAGACCCAGCCTCTTCTGCTGGTTTTTCAACATCAAAAGGGAGGACCACAGAGAGCTGGAGCACCTCTCCTATGAAGACATGTGGAGAGAGTTGGAATTGTTCAGATTGAAGAAAAGAAGGCTCCGGAGAGACCCCATGGCAGCCTTCTAGGACGTAAAAGGGTCTTTTTAATAAGAGGGAGAATGACTTTTTGCAAGGGCAGACAGCGATGGGATAAGGAGGAATGGTTTTAAATTAAAAAAGGGGAGATTTAGATTATTTGTTAGGAATAAATTCTTTATTGAGAGGGTAGTGAGGCACGGGAACAGGTTCCCAGGAGGAGTTCTGGATGCCCCATATTTGAGGCCAGGTTGGATGGAGTTCTGAACAATGAATTCTAGTGGAAGGTGTCCCTGCCCATGGCAGTAGGCTTGGAACTAGATGGCTTTTAAGATCCCTCCCAACCCAAACCATTCTATGAAAACACAGGAACAGGATCCCTGAACACTTCTCTAAGCAGAGCACCTGATGTTACACACACAAGCATTGCAAGGCTGTGTAAAGCCAGGCCCAGGTGAGTCTGCTATTCAGATCTCACCCATGGCAAAGAAATCAGTTCTACTGATTCTCAGCAATCTCCCCTAAATTTGCCATAAGAGTGTGAAATTAGCTATGAAAAAGCTTCCGAGAAAGGTTGAGGTGGTGGGAAGAAGGAAATTTCACACAAGAATTTAAGTGCCTGACTCCTAAACAATTCAAGCCAATGCAGGTCTAGATGTTAAGGCCCAACAAAGCTATGGAGGAACCTCTTTCATGGCAAAAAACCCAGCAAATCAGCCCGTGACAAGACACCCACATCAAAATACAGCTTTGAAGTGACAGCCAGAAGCTTGGGCTTGGATGAACATTTTATTTACAGCTTCTTGTTCAGTTCAGCTACAAGATAAGGTAATAACAACAAAAATACACTGCTCAGAACTTACAAAGCAACTTTTATCTGAAATCTCATGACGAGTTACAAACAATCCAGGTTAGTTGGTGATATTTCCCCTAGCAAAGTGCACGTTGCTCCTGGAGGGAGCCCAGTTGATTGAGGATCCACTGAGGCAAAGAGCTGCTCATCTGGGTAAAATCAGCCTGTTCCTGCCCCAGTGGACCAGCACTAGGACCACCCCAATTCTGGTGGCTTTACCATTTAAGGCAGGCAAACCAAAACAGTGTGCCCATGTCTGCAAAGAGTATTAATAGTAGAGACATACTTGAGTCCAAACACCCACTTTCTCTTCACCTGCTCCACCCAAAAGCAATATTGCCCTGAGTAAAAGCTACCTAAGAGCATTGAAAACCCTCATTAAGCCAGAAAAGCATCTGAGATACCTCAGTGGACAGTCCTGTACATATGATGGTACTCAGAGATATGGGTCAACCTGCATGCAACAGAGGTTAATGCTTTTTCTGGGCATGAATTTTTCATCATCATCCCTCCTTGGCTTTCCCCATTTATACGTTACTTGAAAACAGCAAAACGATTTGTTGTACGAATAAAATTCAACCATGGGTCACTTGCAAACTAGTTAGTGTGATTTACAGAGCAATTCACTTCCTATATTGATTACAAGGAATTCCCATTGAAGGTGTGATCAAACACTTGAAAAAACACTACATCATGTGGTATCATTTCTGCTCACTCGGAAATGGACACAGAGCTTCCCAAACCAGCCTCCTTCGAAGTCATCTTCCTGTGGTTTTTTAGTGTCCTTGATAAAACCCCAAATAATCAGGCTGGCCAGGGCACTCACATAGATTTCCTGCAGTATCTTTTAAGCTATGATTATTAATATAGTGAGCAGTGCTTTAGCAGAGCTATTCTCCAATAGCCCATTCATTTTTAATTGAACTAAGAAAAATTAGAATAGGCATTTAGATGAAATGGGAAGCCAAGTGCTGTGCCCTTGTGATGAAGGGGACTGAACTTCCCCCCCAGCCAGCTGCAAAGCTTCAGCAAACCCAGTGCAGCCCAATGCAAGGGTGCTCACCTTGCAGAGATTATTGGCATGGTGTTTTGTTTTAATTAGTCATCCTGATTTAGCTGCTCTCATTCCAGTTCTGGCCTGGCTCATGGTTATCCACTCTCTGAAAACACTAAATGTCACAGGGAGTTGAGGGATTTCACCTCCTTGATGACTATGTACTTAAAAACCATTTCCCATTAACATTTTTGCAATGGTATTTTTAAGCAACTTTCCAGAAAGCGAGGCTGAATGTGCTTCCGTCTATTCAAGTCACCATCAGCCATCCCCATTCAGGTTTGGCGGTGCTGGGTAGGATCCTGCCCCCCTCCCAGCTTATCAGCTGCAGCTGGGGTATTCGGGTGCTATGGGAAGTTTCATTTCCTGCTGCTTGGGCTGCCTGTGGCTGGCCCGAAGCCTTTGTAAAAGGAAAGACATTCTTCTAATTCTTGTTATTAACCCATTGCAGATCTCTGAGACAGGAGCCAAAATTGTCAGGAAAGTACAGGATGCTACAGCTTCCATCAGCCCATCCTTACACAGCCACCACCACCAGATTCTCATTGTTTGAAATTTTCCTTTTTTTTTTTTTCAAATCTAAAAAATAAGGCAGGTGGAGCATGACTTATTTTAATGCATATTTGTGTTTGACACATGATTTACACCCCAAAAGCAATGCCTGCCCGATGCAATAAACTTCTCAAAGCTAAGCAGTACCTCAAAAGAATTGCAAAGTGATATAGTGACAGTGTCAAAAATGACCAGAGCTGCTTTTCTGTCTCACTGGCAGGGACTGGGACAATTTTGGCACAGAATAAAGCAAAACAAGTCCTGAATTAGTCCTTCCCACAGATATGCCTCTGCAGATCCTTCCCAGACAGCACTAATGGAGCTTCCCTGAGCTCTGCAGGCAATCACAGTATGAAGCTGCCGAGAAAACCTGCTGAAAACCCTTTTCTCTCCCCACCCCGGCGAAAACCCGCAGCTGTAGCGAACTATCACATGGCGAAACGTGCAGTTACTACCTGAACGAGGAGCTCCAGCTTCCTGTCGTCAAGGAGGTGCACTTGGCATCTGCGACCCTCCGTCATCTGCAAGAGAGAAGAGGCACGTGTGTCAGGGCGCTCGGCATTCCAGCTCGGCACGCGGCCGCTTCCCGGCGCAAGCTGGGGGCTTTCACTCGCTGCAGTGCTTTTGGTTTGTGGCTGTTTGTTGGGGGTATTTTTGTCTTTTTTTTTTTTTTTTAATTAATCTCCCTTCTTTTGGCACGGGGGGAAAGAAAAGGCTGGAAGGAGAAAAAGAAAAGCCACCCTGGTAGCTGTCATGGAGCAGAGTCTGGCGCCTGCTCGGATGCAGCTGACGGGAGGAGGTTGTTCCAGTGTGTACAGTGGGGCCAGGGGACGGTTTGCAGGGGCCCTGACATTTCATACTGCAGCCTCCAGCTCTGCAGGCAGCTTGGCTGGCGGAGGAGACATTCAGACAATTTTCCCCAAACCCCTCAACAGCAGTGATCCAGCTATGCAACAGGTAGTGTGCAACAAGCAAGGTTCTCCCTGGGCCGTGCCGATGGTTCTTCCTGGAATGGCACCAGCTGCTTGTCTGGTCCTGAATCCCAGAATGGGCTTGTCCTACTTGGGGTGTCCTATTTAAGATGTACCACAGGAGCCACTTGTGATATCATTGTACTCGTCCAAAGGTGCTTCCATGCCAGTATAGTTTATTACCACTGTCAACAAATAATATCTAGAGAACTGTTATTTTATATATACAAGACTTATATGAAATTTCTGAGGTCCACAGATTGGGGTCCTAAGAAATACGTAACCTGTGGTCTGAGGGAACTCCTCTACAGTGCGCCAAGCCCTTTCCCAGCTCTCCTCTTGCACAGAGCACTGTAAGCAGGGAGCAACTTTGCTTTGCAGAGTTACAGAACCTGGCTCAGTCCAACAAAGCCCCTGAGGCACAGGAACAAACACAATCCCACTATCTGTTAATGGGATATGGACCGCTTTAAGCCTCTTTGGCTCTTGTAAATCCTTTCCTCGGCATGACTTAGGCAGCACAGGCAGCCCCCCTGGTGTGGGCTCACCCCACGCCACCCACACACACCTGCACCCATGGCAGCACAGACCCAGTGCGGCCCCACAGCTCAGTTTAGTGCCCCAGGGACCCACCACCCTCCAGCCAAGGCACCTTCCTGTGCTTTGTGTGGATCCTCAGATCAGCTTAATGATATTACTTGCCACAAAGAGTCTGAAAGCATCACCAGAAGGGAGCTGAGGGTCCATGGGAGCCTGGCAGGGGGGCTGCAGGCTGCTGGGGACATGAGTGCCCCAGTATCCTCGGCATTCTGCCCTTATCCATCACCTCTTCCCACCAGTGTCAGCTGAGCTGAGCCCCTGATGCAAAGCCACCTTCCAGAGAGCGGGGAGATGTGGGCTTGGGGGGTTAACTGAGGACAGCTCAGCTTTCTGCTTCAGCTCTGCAGGTTAAAAATCACCCGCTCCTGTGGCTTGATGGGGCTGGATGTGCTGGCATCCGAGAGGCAGCGGTGGATGCTCCACCATCGACTTTGCCTGTTCAAGATCCCGGGCAGTGCATGGCCACTGCCATGGGATCTGCAGCCTTGGCCATTTCCAGTGGCATCACCCTCACCCTGCTCGGTACAGGACCCCATCAGGCTTGTGTGCTCCTGTCCTCCCTCTTGCCAGCTCTGTCTCACAATCATCTACCCTCTTCCTGGGGCCAGACTGGAGCGAGTCTTACCCTGGCCCCAGCCTCTTCCACAAAGCAAAAATTCAAGTGTTCCAACAACTCCATTGAACCTCAAGCGGACCATACAAAATACAGAGTTTATTATGAGCAAACTTCAGTCAAAATGAGCTTTTCCCTTCAACTCACCCCAAGTTTACAATCCTGGAATGCACAATCCCATGCAATGCATGCCGATTTTACCCCCTTTTGTTATTCACATCAACACACCTCTTGGGTATCCTGCACGCTAAATAACATTGCTTTCCTTCTCTTTTTCCACGAGCATAACTGGAGCTCTGGCATTGCAGCCAAAGGAAAGCCTTGTAAAACAAGGCTTCTCATAAATGTCAGCCAGTTACTGCCGTGGCAATAAATTGTCTTAGGAGAGTTTCCTCTTGTAAGCAATGTTATGCAAAATATGGCTTCTCCTAAGGTGTACTGCTTGGTGAGTGAGTTTTTTTGCTATTAAACAGCTTTCAGCTCAGTTGTGAAGCTAAGCCAGAGACTCACAGAAGGGCTTTGCAATGGTTTCTCCTGCTCAGAACAAGAGTTGGGTGGGTCATGTTCACTTGGGTGCAGAGAACGGCCAGCTTCCTTTGCTGGGCTTCCCCAGCAGATAGAACTCTGAGTGCCTGAGCTCTGCTTTGGCATCTCCCTCGTCCTCTTACTGTCACATATCCACTGCATCCTCAAAATGGGGACTATGCATTGATATTCCAGTTTTAATATGAGTTTACCCAAGGCAAGAGATAAAGCAGTGAGTTTATCGTGGCAATGGCAGGAAAGGGAACACAGTCCAGCTTTTGTGTGTTACGCTCCATCAGTTATAACAGAGTCAAAATAAGAATAAAAGAAGGTGAAAGAGGGAAAATTTTCTGAGATGTATAACTTTGTGCTTTAGTGTTTCAGCAAAGCACTTGCTTTCCATGTGAAGCTTCTTTGGCTCTCCACACTTTTCCAATCCAGAGTTTCATAACCCCTTAGTGCTTTCACTGCTTAAAGAAATCCCAAATGCAAACAGCTGGTAACATGAATAAATACCTGAATAAAGCAAAGCTCTGAAATGCAGCACATGATGGTTAACTAATTGCATGGCATTTCATGAACATCCCTTGAAGCTCAGCAGGACCACAGGCTGGAGATCTGCTGCAGCATTTCCTTCTGCAGACAGGATGCCCAGCCGTGGGGCTTTTCATTTCCCTTGGAAACAAATGGTGCTTTCCAAGAGAAAAGAAAAGAAGGCAGAGACAGGCTTCCTATTTAATATAAGCTAAAAAATGATGGTCCTGTTCCCCCTCCTTTCTGCTTTATTATTCCACCAGGTGTCTGAAGCCCACATTATGTGCTTTTTTGCATCGCCAGATCAATACAAACTCTGCTAGTTTGTCAGAGCAAGAAACAGGAACATTTCAAAGCACAGTGAGGAGGAACTGATTTAGCACAGTCTGTCTGGGTGAAAGATGCTGCTTCTGCTGCTGTGCAAATTGGCTGCTCTGGGCTATCTGCTGCACTGCCATGGATGAGGCTGTGGCCAGCTTTTGGGCAACAATTCAGGGAAACCCTTCTGCTTCCCTGTGCAATTAGAGAAGGAAAATCAACACCAAAGATATAGATGGGAGCAGGAGGTCACCAAGATGAGCTGAGCAGCACCACTGGGGGAAGACTACAGGAGTGAATTGAGCTTCTCCTTTTCCATGACTCTTACCCAGAGAAGGAAGGGGAGAACTGAGAGATATGAAGCATAGAGGCATGGCTTTCCCTTCACCTTGGAAAAGCAAACTCCCAGCAAAGGGACAAGAAGCAATGGTTGAGCAGAGTTGTTGACAGAAGAGATAGATACTTGATGTGGCAGGGAAGCAGGGGAGTTCATTCCTGATCAAATCCTGGATTTCACTGTGAGCTCAGTGAGTGAGATTCCCTGTACCAACACAGTCCTCCACAAGAGCCCCCCTTCCTAACTCCAGAAATAAATAAGTCAAATGTCTCGTTCACCCTAACAGTCAATATGCCCTTGATGCTCAAAGCACAGAGAACTTTTCAAGTGAGGTGATGCAATTCCTAGGTGAGCTCCATGGTTATGGCTGCTGCGTGCTCAGCTATGGCTCTGCCACGATGCTGTATCCACATCAATCCCTCAGATTTCCAATGCTTCCCAAGACATGTGAAGAGGTGGGACTGTGTTACACACTCCTGTATGCTAACAGTTCATCCATATGGCAGGGAGCTGCACACGCTGGGTGTGAATATGGGCCACATGCATCTCATGGGCCAGACTTAACACAAACTCAGATGGAAATTATGCACCAAAATACAGAACACATTATTTTTTCTAAAACAGCTCAGTAAGTCACTTTTTTTTTTTTTAAATCTGCCACTTCTTTTAGTGCCTGCACATGCAGCATGACCCCAGAGCGCTTGAAGAACTGAGCACAAGTGCTTTTAAAAAGCTCTGTCATTTCTATACATGAATGGGTAAAGCCTACGGATAATGTATCTTCGATACCCAAACACAGATACTGCTTGTAAGGCATGTGAGGATCTGAAGCAACGTGTTTGTGCAGCTGAGGTGCTGGATTAGTGTGCAGGAGGGCTGATCATACACAGGGCACATGTTCTTTCTCTGCTCCTCGGCTTCTGCACCTTGAGGATGGGAAAACTGATCCTGACCTTTGCAAAACATTTTAAGATCCATCAGTGACAACAAGTCCTGACATACATGTTTGTTCCCTCTAGTATAGAGATGCTATAGAGAGGAAATCTGTCTTGTGGTTACTCATGGGATCTTTTGAATCACAGTTGTTTTTCTCAAGGAAAGGACGTCTTAGTTACCTCATCACAAGACTTTAAATCTCCTTTGGAGGCTCCTACCCAAATATTTACACAACGGGTTTCCTAGGGAAGGCAGGCTGGCGGTTGTTTTGCTTTATGCCATGAACTTCTCCGACGACTGCTCTCCTCTCTATTCATCTTCACTGTAACTCAAACATTGTCTCAGAGAATCCTGTAAACTGTCTGTGACACAGCCCAAAAACCTTCGCCGTGCTCAGCTCATCCCCACGCGCCCGTTGCTTCATCACTAAATTATCACAACTGCCTGCAGACCTGCTCCACCCAACACAAACAGCAAAGGCAATGGGAGGAAACGGCTCCAAAGGGAACCTTTCCCTTTCAAAGCGAAAAAACCCTCCTGGTAAATGCGCTGTCATACTAAATAACTCAAAGGCACCAAATGCAAATTCTATTTACAATGGCAGTTCTATAAATATCTGTGGCACGTTTCATTAGTCGGTGACTGCAGGAATAAAGAGGAATACGGCGTGTTCTTCCTTGACTCAAATCAGAAATTATAATTGGAGGCAGAACCTTTCCTAAATGCTCACTGCCTGTATGGGAGGCAATTATTGTGCCGAATCCACAGAAATCTGTGTCACTCTGCCCACTGTTTGGACAGACCTGCTGAAAGGCGATAGGGAGAGATGACAGCCCGCTGATTACAGTAAACTATTAGATTAAACATCCTGCTCCCACTTGACCACTTCTTACTGCCTTCTCATCTTGGCAACTCCTGTGCTTGCAGAGGAGAGGGAGGGAGGAAAAGCAGTGTGTTTTTGATGTCTGCACAGCTTTTTGCATGTGGCAGCACTTCACTTTGCTGAATCGGGGCCACTCTGGCAAGCAGCTGCCTGTTGCACTGACCAGCACTGCCTCTTCACGTGTCTTACAGTCACACTTCAAGACCCTGGAGGAATGGGCTGTCTTTCTTTTTATGCCATGTGTTTGCAGAGCATTTTCCCCAGCTGTTGGTCTGCATCAACACCTAATAAATATTAGTGATGGTGATTGGGATGAGGATGGCTGTGGGATGGTGTGTGAAGAGCTGAGTCACAAGACTGACCCTTGATGGGCACCTGGGAGAGGGGACATGGCCACAGATGACCCTGTGCTCAGTGGGGAGCAGCACTGGCTGGGCACTGCCCTTGGGGCTTGCTCGTTTTTGCAGTCATAGAATCATCAAGGTGGGAAAAGACCTCCAAGATCAAGTCCAAGCATTGATCGAATACCCCCATGGCCACTAAACCATAGAGCGAAGTGACATGCCTACTTGTCTTTTGAGCACTTCCAGGGATGGTGACACCACCACTTCTCCTGTGCTTAAATCCAGTTCTTTAGTTGTGACTCAGTGGGAACAATCCCTGATGAAGAGGGTGCAGGTGTGGCCCTCTGTCTGGCCATGGGGCTTGCCCCCTGCCCTGTCCTGGTGAGCATGTCACTGTTGTTTGCAGCACTGCTCATGACATTCTGCAGTCCAGGCCCAAAGCCCTCACACACACTCACTTCCCCTGCTCTTCCCCTTCACCAAAATGTGCCATATTCAGGCAGGCTGGCTTCCACCTGACCCTCAGTGGCTCAAACCTCTGAGAATGGGAGACAGTCAGGAGAAATTGTTGTTTCTGAATATGGTCCTCATTTCTACTATTTATTTCCGTGAGTCTTTCCTAAATCCATGGTGGAAAGTCTGGGTTGTTATTATTTTTTCAGTAGGGAGAAAAGTGATTTTAATTTGGCCCAAGACTCCTGGCATAGAGAGCAGAGGGCTATATGGCTTGTACTGTCTGTCGAGGTCAGTGACACAGTACAGAACATGGGCTGAGCTTTCTGAAATAAGCCAGTACAGAATCACATAATGGTTTGGCTTGGGAGGGACCTTAAAGATCATGTACTTCCAACCCTCCTGCCACAGGTAGGGATGCCACTCACTAGATCAGGTTGCTCAGAGTCCCATCCAACCAGGCCTTGAACACTTCCAGGGACGTAGCATGAAAAAACACCAATGTTTCTGACTGCAATACGTAGGAAACCACTGGACAACACTTCTGCACTCAAGTTTGTTCATGCTGTTATTTCTTAGGGGAAAGGCTGTTTGGTGCTCTGGAGCAGGAGAGGTTAGCTGTAAGCCACTTGTTTTTTTCCCCTGGAAAGGGTATCCCAGCCATACTCTAAGGCATTTGCTACCTTCAAGCAGTACTTCTGTAAGAGAATGAAGATGCTGCATATTCAAAGAAACAGGAGCATCCTTTTTTGCACTATCTTTCAAGAGATGTCGGTGGCAAATGGAGTTTCGCAGCTGAGGAGGACACAGAAAAGATGTAAATGTGGATAATGTCAATGCTAAGAGAAGTAGCCGATGGCTGATGTATAACCAGATTTCACCTTCCAATGCAGTGTGGGTTTCCCTGTTATGGAAGTGCTTTGAGGCTCTGTAAAATACATACACAGTCCATAGCTGGACTGAAAGGCCAGAAAACATACTGTGACAGTGATGCAGCATCTCTCACACGTGTCTGATAGGACCAGAGGAATGCATCGCGTGCAAGGCCTTTGGCTTTCCCTGCGAGTCTCTTTATCCCACTCCTTGAAAAATTAATGTCCTCACCAATGGTTTAGGGAATGGAGATGAAATTGCTGAAACCATGGTTACAGATACAGCTCTTAAAAACCTCTTCTATCCTGCAGGAAGGTAGTGCTGCCATCCTTGGAGAAGCTTGACATCACCTGTCGCATGGGGGATCTGAACAGGGATGTGTGTTTGAGTGGGGTCGCATCAAGTGATGCAGTCATTTCTGCAAACACTCATTTGCCAGGAGAGGCAAAAACAGCTTCAGTAATTAGAAAGCAAGGGTCCTCCTCGAGAAAGGAGGTGGGACGGTGTCAGCCGTGGTGTCACACTGGCGGAAACACACCACAAACGGCGCGACCCAGCCATTGTGTGGATGCCGACAGGGAGTGATGGGATAAAAATTAAGGCGAGCTACAGGCTGAGTGACCTGGTGACTTCCCTGTTTTGTCTTGAGAGCTGACAAAAGAATTCCTGGCCTGGCCAAGGAGCTCCTCACTTCCTCTGCACAGCACTTTCCAGCCTTGCTCAGGCTGTGGCATCACCCAGGGACATCTGCACAGGTTATTTCTCACGCTTCCTCTAAACAGCGCTCAGCAAAAATGCTCTGATTCAGCAAAGCAAACAGCCATGCCCATAAATCCCTTTTATTTCAGTGTGACATAAGCAAGTGTTTAAGTGGCTTACTGTATCAGGGCTGAAATGAAAAACCGTCTCCTACGGTCCTTAAGTCCATTTACAACATCAAGCAATAACTCTCAGGCGAACTTTAAAGCCGGGAATGCCGCGCCTTAACCTCAAAACACTTGGTGCTTGAGCCATGTAGTCAGAATTAAATCTAATTCCAACGCCACATTTTAAACCAAGCAGGGTATTACCCGGCAGACGCCTAAATCACCGCTCTGAGCGCGGACGGCCTCGGAGGCCTGATTTCAGTTATATCCTGAGATAAGAAAGTCCTTTCCTGGACAGACCAGCTTCCTCACTAGAATGAAGGCTGTGCTGGTTTGGGTCATGTATTGTTTTCTTTCTTAAAAATAATACAGATCTAAATCTTTTCAAATACAAAGGGAAGCAGAACAACCTGCACCCTCCCTGCCTTCTGATGTTGAGGCAGGAGGAGGAATGCATTCCCAGTGCAGACTTTTCACTATGTTTGACTCTTTCACCCTTGTAACTCTTTCCATTCCCTTTCATGGACAGAAAATAGACCATTTTCTGGTTTAAAAATATACCAGCTTCCAAGAATTATCCCCACTATTCACAAGGCAGGAGTGGAGAGTGTAGGAGCTTTGATATGGTTGGTCAGAGCATCCTCTGAGCTCTGGAGCTGAGGCTGAACACAGGGAGGTAACACAGTTTCACTATTATTTATTATTTTTAGTCCAGAAGATTCACTGGCCACAGATGTCTTAAACCTTACAGATTTGCAACCCCTTCTGCACTCAGGAGTAGTGTGTCTTGATAAACCTTGACTCAGCTGGTTGTGCAGGTGGTTCAATGTGGACACGTGCTTTGGGCCAGCATTTTTAGGTCAAGAACATGCCAGAGGTGTTAAAACCTTGCTTCAAACTGGGATCCTGTAGCTATCTCCTCCACTTATACCTGGGAAGCCCGTGTTGCTCCTACATCCCTTCTGCATGTACAGCAAGCTGGCTGCACCCAGCAATGGGTAAGGGCTGCGTGGGGAATAAATAATAAATAAATAATCATGCAAATGAAGCGGCCCAGCTGCTCCTTCTCTTACCAGCCTGGGGCTCTTCCCTGCTGGCAGCTCTTTCATGTGGATGAGTCTTAAATGAGTCAGGGAATGGGGTTTCCATCCTCTCCTGACAGACTTTCCTGCACAGACCTCATAGACCTGATGGATCAGCTCCTGCCTGGAGCTGAGGGCAAGTCCTGGTGAGAGAGGACAGCCATAATCCTGCTTGTCTCTCCATCACTCCTGATGGAGCAGATGACAAGCTGTTCACATTGGGCATCTTTAGCTTGATTCATTTGAAACCACTGCAGCCAAAGGGTTGCATCCTATGGGAAGTGGAAGATGAGTGGCAAGGGCAGCCCATGGCCTCGTCCCACCTTACAGACATTGGGACTATTCATTCATAATATGCTATTCATCCATATACCAAAGCAATTCCCAAAGACTGAAAAACAGCCACTATCACAAAAGAAGCCATTACAAAAAATAGTTCTTCCCATGCCTATTTTAATAAGATGACAGGTAGACAATCTTTCTTGCTGCCAACTTCCCAGTTAACATCTAAAATAAGTTGTCCTGTACATAAGCTTCTTCTGATCTAACTCAGCTCAGCCAAACTGAGAACAGCTTTATTTTGTGAACTTTTTTATTTCCCCCAGGGTGAACTTATTTTCTAGATAATAATCCCTTTAAGACAAGTTCTGCAGTATCATCCCATGTTTGCACATTACATACAAGAGCTGTGATCCATCATTTGGGCTGCTAGTCGCTAATGCAGCCCAAAGAAATAAATACCAACAGCAGAGCTAAAATGAGGTGCTCAGAGGGAAAGAGGATAAAGGATCTCTGGCGTCTTTGCACAAGAACAAGCAGTGTGGTCCTGGGACCAGTGTTTCATTGACTTTTGAGCATAGCCATGTGTCAAAAAAACCGTGATATGTCCTCGAAGGGTCTCGCTTCCCCTGTAAAAGCCCCGTATTTACCCTGCTTGCTATGCACAAAGGATGCAGAATGATCTAAGGGAAAAGGAACTCTTTTACCAGTGAGGGACTTTGCAGCCTTGTATAAGAAGTCACATCAACTCTGTGGGGACTCCTGGTCACCTTTTGGTTCATTCCCTACTATATTGTACAGCAAAGCACTATGTATCATCGTATGATAATGACCATGTGGCAATAAAGTACACAACAATAGATTATCATTATTATTATTATTCCCAAAGATGTTAGCATGTCTGTTAATCTCTCCTACATCTGACTTTTTAAAATCCTTGTAAACACACATAAAAATTTAATTTTTCGTAGTTTCACACTTCAAACATGGCATATTTTCAGCAAACTGTTCCAGATATCACTTGTTTGTGCGTGCAGACAGGGTGTAATTACATGAGAGCATCCAAGTCTTCTGGGAACACATTCACAGGAGGTTTGGGTTAGTTATAGAGGAAAACAGGACGATTTATTTGCTACTGAAACAAGTGTGATTTGCTGGAGAAAAAAAAATCAATGTGGGTTCATAGGAAGATGACCAAAGTGACCCAAGGCAGTGGAAGCGATAGTACATGTGAAATATTTTTAAAGGACAAATTAAGATTTATGGCTTAAAGTGTCCTTTTAGTGCTCATTGAGTGTTTTGCACCTACTGTATCACTAAGAATTGGGAGGTGTGAGCACTGATGGACCTGATCAATGGAGCCAAAGCACTGGGCAGTGCATCACTCAGATACTGTAACAGAGTGGGTCAATAGGTAGCACTGAGCAGTGTTATATATAACACATAATAGAAAACACACTTTCAAAAGCCATTCCAGATATGAAAAAAAAAAAAAAGTAAAATGCTATTATGCACACTGAAGTGTTGGGTTTTTATTTTTCTTACTTCTTGTTTTGAATAACACTTTAAAAACTGATATGCTTCCAGTGGAAAAATATGTCACCGGGTTGTTTCCAGCCACTGATAATCAGTGGGTTTGACACACATTTGATGTTGAGAGCCAGGGCTGTGGCTGGTGCCCAGGCTGGGCAGCTGCCAGCAGTTCTGCCTGAGCGGCAGCAGCTGACAGGGTCGGTGCAGGGTGGGCATCATCCCCCGACTGGGTTTCACAGGAAGGATGGGGTGAGATGCAGAGCACATTCAAATGACAGGCAGCTGACTCATCCTCAGAGATGCAGGTGTTTTCAGAAACCAGCCCTGCCTGCAAAAGTCTGGTTTGACCATTTCTGCTCCCACTTCACTCACGAGCGCATCCAGTGCTGAGCTGGGGCTGCAGGGCTGGGACCTCTCCCGTGGGCTGTGCCTGCACACCCAGATGGGTGAGGGGCAGAAGGGGTCCTACCAGCCTTCTCCTGTCCTGACAGCTCCTGATGCTGAACACTTGTGTGTCTGGTGAGGATTAGAGCTCAGACTAGCCCCACTTTAGGCACAAGCAGGGAAAGTACTTTCAGGACACTGTGCTTTTATACCCCCTTTCATCTCCTGAGTAACGCCAAGATTTTGAATCACCTGGATTGAGAATGCTTCAGCTATTGGTGCAGTAAGACCAGGTCATCTCTGCATCAGAGCATCTCACAACATAATAAATATGGACAGTCTGTAACCTCTGCACAGGAGGGACCTGGAATAAACACCTCAACTTAAGTCTGTCTCTTTGCCATGTGCCTCTGCCTTTTAGGAGCAAGGGAAGGATGCTCCTTTCTGGAAATAAACTCTGCAGCTCTTTAGTACCGTGCAGGATCAATGCAGAAGAGTTAAGGAAGGGAAGCAAAGAGAGAACAGCCTGATGTAATGTCTGCAAACTCAGGGCTGGATCTGATAACCCCGAGCCCTAAGTTCCCAGGATTCAATACCCATTTTGAAGCAGCCTTCTGCCATGTACACACTCAGCTGTACCTGAGAGAGGGGACTGAGAAAGTGAGGACACAGCCCAGCACTTTTAGATTTGCAGATTCCACTCAAAATTGCCATCAGCACTCCCAGAGCATTTCAGAAAGCACCTTCCATGGTGGAACAGAAAGGCAAAGCAGACTCAGTGCTTCCCTCCAGCTCCCCCTGATCTTGGTGAAGAAGTCCCTTTCCACTGATTCCTTCCACCTCCTGCAGCACAGGGCCACTTGACACATTCAGTGGCTGCATAACCACCCCCAGCATGGATGAAAAGCATCCCAGGGAGCCCAGACCACTTCAGACAGAACTTTTTTTTACAGTCTTTTGGCCTTTCCAGTTCAGAATTGAGGAAGACAGTGGAAGTCACCTTCCAAATTTATTTTCCAGCATGCTTCCACGCTGGGATGTGGGTACACAAAGGAAGCACTGTATTTGATTACACATCCCCTAAATCATCCCAGTGTCCCCTTGCATACCCCACCTCACCTGGAAATGAGAGAGTCTGGTGGTGCACAGCACACACGTGGCAGCCACGTGTTGAGGTGATGGGTGTCTTCACAAAACCCTGGCTGGGGTTAGCCAGGAGAGACACTGTCCATGCACATCAAGGGCAAAACTATGTTTAAAGGTGGAAAGAGCTCCGTCCACACTCCCCTCTCTAGGACAAATGCCACGTTTCGGCTTCCGATTTTGTGCTGCCTTTCCAAGCTGCTCACTTGATGTGGCAGCTTTCCACCCCCAGCTTGTCCTGTGTAAACCCAGGGTCAGCCTGTGGCTGCTCCACTATCTGCAAATCACTTCTCAGTGTGAAATATTTCAGCTGGGATGGATGGGGTGCCAGCAGCACTTGCAGCGTGTGTGGTACGGCTGCAGCCATGTTCAATCCCATGCGGTCAGGAAACCCAAACAAGGGTGGGTTTATTTTGGTTGGGAGATCTGTGGACTTCTAAGAAGAAAAATAAATAAATAATCTAAACACAGAGCCTGAGCCTAGTGTGTTGGCAAGCCCAACAGCCATTGTCAAAATGTTATGTGTTACATGTGGAAGTGTACGTACAAAGGATTTCTGTGGGCAAAATGGAGTATCAACCTCTTTTTAGTTTGCAGCTTTCTAGGAGATTTTCAGTGGACCTTTTAACAGTGAATTTAAGTAAAAATAGGTCAACTTGCCTACCTTTTTTCTGCCCTCAAGAATTTTTCCCAAAAATTACTACACTAGGTCAGACCACATCCAAGCAGTGCAGGCAGAGGGTGAAGAGAGCATTTAGCTACCCACTAGTGATCTTTTCTTGAGGGTGGGGACACAGCAGCTCTTCAGCACCACATGAAAATGTCACACAGAAGCTCAGGACAAGAGTAGAAGGATTGGGTATCTGTTAGGAAAGGAGCAAAGCGGGTTGTGAGCAAGAACATTTTTGATGGCATTGGAAATCAGATGGTTCCAGCTCCTCTGTCTCCTCTGCACTTTAAGGCTGGGCAAGGGCTGAAGTCCCACCTCACCTCATAGAGACACACCCAGGGTATCTGGTATCATGCATGAGGCCTCAGAGAAATATAACACAGCCATGAAACAGGGATGCACTGGGAAGGGGAGGTACATCAGAGTCATCTTCTACTTATTTTGGCAGGCAGCCTACTAGAGCCAAAGACAGGCAAGGAGTAAACCTTCAGGCTACATTGACTCGTGAGTAGGTGGAGTGCAAAGGTGACTTGGAGCAGAGGAGGCAGGATCAAAACTGATGTGTGTGCGATTCATCAACATGAAAGTGCTCCCAGAAGCTCAGAACTGATCAAATATCTGTCTGGGGTCCCTTCTCAGTGTGAGATCAGAGAGAAAAGCAAAGTCATTTTTGGTCCCTGACAAGATTCAACTCCAGAGTGGAAGACGGGGCTCCAACTCATTGTGCAGCCTCGGAAAATTGTTTGTGGCTTTCTAGGACATGGCACATATTGAGATTTACAGGAGGGCTAGGGATTAAGTTGTTAAAAGTCTGAGAGAAGGAGAAATATCAGGGTATGTTGTCAGTTGCAGCAGTCCCTGAGGCTACACTGGGCAATGCACTGATGGCTTAGGGAACCCGAGGGAGGCCGGGACAAACTGGGATTTGGAGCTGAAGGAGACTTGCAAGCAATTCCATCACAGCTTAACCTTGTCAGACCTTGCTGCCTTCTGGGCTGCTGTGCTCTGCT
This sequence comes from Platyrinchus mystaceus, assembly GCA_035041135.1. Taxonomy (NCBI): domain Eukaryota; kingdom Metazoa; phylum Chordata; class Aves; order Passeriformes; family Tyrannidae; genus Platyrinchus; species Platyrinchus mystaceus. The sequence goes on from JAWWLV010000045.1 coordinate 6,088,155, forward strand.
TGCACTGGGGCTGCAGGGCAATTCACTCCTCCAGCAGCAGGAAGGAGCAAGCCAGCAAGGATGACTGGAGATTGGCATTGACAAGTCACCTTGGGAGGCAGCTGTGCACCCAAGCACACCCCATCCTGTGATGAACCACGAGGGCCTCTGGGAGACACTGTTACCTGCCCTTCTGGCTGATCCTGCAGCAGGTGTCCCCCCAGCTTCCCAAGAGATGGGGCATTTGTGGGATGGCTCTCATCAAGATGGAGATTTTGGGTGCAGCTCAGAGGACCAGGCATGCTGATTGCCTCAAACCCAGAGTGTTTTGTATAAAAGGTACCCAAGGTCTCTGAGAGCTGAGTGAGCGTGGTCCCATGCCTGACAGTACCTTTTGCTTGTCTGAACAATCCAGCTCACAACGAGGAGGTCATACCATGCCTCTGTGTATCTTCAGGGGACACCATTAAGCCTTGACCCCAAATTTGGCTGATGCTGGATCAACACACTCCTTAACACCTTCTCCATGTGTCACCCCTCTCACAATGCATGTTCTTTTCTTCTTCACAGTCCTACAAGATTGTGGCTTGAGACTTCAGTCACACCCCAGCCCCTTTCCAATTCTCCCTAAATACAACATTTTGTCCTTCGTCCATGAGTGCAGTTTTACTTTGCCTTTGCTGTCTGTTAAGCTGCATTTCAACCTGCATTCAAACCTTCTGTTATTACTCACACAGTTAACAGTAGCAACAAAGGGGATATGTAGGACTCTAATCACCTGTGATGCGTGGGACTGGACTCAACGATTTGGGAAGTCTTTCACAGCCTTTTGTCCCTACTATCAACACACGGTGCACTAACTGAAACTCTTGACCTGGCTAAACAATTTGACAGGATCTCTGGGGAAGATGCTCTCTGCCAAGTGATGCTGCATTGCTGTATGGCCCTGAGTGACCCAGTGCCATGACCACAGGTATCACCAAATATCGAGTTGCATCTTTAATACAATAACCATTTCAGACGTGCAGCAGCTGACTGGACTGACACAATCTACCAGGAGCAATGGGTAGCTTGCCCAAAAGATTTGTGAGTGGCTCACTGGTGTATCTATGCTCAAATAATGGAAGAGATCCATATTTCCAGCCTGGGCATTTAAAACAAAAATTCACCTCAGAACAAAATGTTTATTTTACATGTGCACTTCTCCCCTCTTTGGGAACTGATGTGGATGAAGCCACTCACAGCATTATGGATGACCAATGCCAACTTCAGCCTGTTTGTACCTCTGAGGGACACAGCTGACCTTTGCAGCAGCACGAGGCAGTGCCGAGCTGAAGACCCTTCAAAATATCCCCTCTCACATCAAGAAGCAATAGATCCTTGGCTCCTCACAGCTTCTGCCACAGCCCACTTTGCTCAGCAGCACAGCTGGGCTGCAGAAACTGCCCCATGAGCAGCTCACCCTCCTTCAGTGACACGTACCTGCCTGACACTGACTCTTAAACACCACCTTCAAAATGTTAATCTTTGGAAGAGGACAGGCTCATAACTTGTGCCAGGAAGGTCGAGCCAAGCACCTCTGAGCCACCAAGCCAAGCCGGTGCACCATCACCCGGCCAGGGTCAGTATCACGGGTCCAAGTGAGTGTGCAGGCAGCTGTGCAGGCAGCCGTGCAGGCAGCAGCCCTCCCGCGGGCCCTCTGCCATCGCACCAAGGGGAAAGGGATCAGTCTGATGGTTTTAGCTCCATCGGGATCTCTCTGGTGCCTGGCAGGCAGTTCTAGGCAGTGAAAATGGCACAGGCACCCATACCGGTAACAGCCCCCTTCATGCACGGGTGGGGGATGCGCATCAGACCCCAGGGGCCAATCTAGAGGGAACTGAGTCCAAGACACTCAGACATCCAGCTGGCGCTGGGCAGAGCCAGGATTCAACCTCTCCGATACTCGAGACACCGGGTAAGCCCGGCTCAGCCGTGCCCATGAAGTACAACGCGCAGGCACAGGCACCACACCCCCTTCCCGGTGAAAAAGGCGAGCGGTGCCGGGGTTTTTGTTCAGGACAATGTTTTAAAATCCCAAACCAAACCAGCAAGCTGGGAGTTCAGCTTTCCCTGCGACCTGGCTTGCCTGGGAGAGGAGATCTGCAAGCTCGCTCACGCATCTCTGTGTGTTGTATTGCTAAACGGCTGCCAGGGCTATTATTAGAAACAATTGTCTCTCCTGGAAATTTTATAGAGAGGTTTGAAACAACTTTTCTCCTGCCCTCCCCAGCAGCCAGCGGGTAACAATGCGGCCAAGAACCCTCCTTACGCGGAGCTTGTCTGCAAGGCGTGCAGATATATACACCCATACAGGCATAGTTTGGAAGCAGAGCTATTAATTTTCCTTTCCTAGCCCTGGATCTGGAGCAACTTTTCTATTCCTGATTCAGGAAAAGGTGCACAGGGAAAAGGAAAAACAAGCGGGGGGCTTCCCCCTTTGCGAAGCCCCCAGCTCTGCATTAAACTTGCTGCAGCCATTTGGGAAGAGAAGGAGCAGTCCATCTTGGCAGTCAGTGGGGACAGGCAGCCAGACTGCTTGGGAAGGGGGGAAGGAATCACAGCACCGGCTTCTCTCCCCCCACACCCTCTCCTTCCCCCAGCCGCCGCGCTCGGCTCCGTTACTTGCCCACCGAATCCAGGGGTTTGGGGATAGGGTTGGATTTTTTTTGGAAAGGCCAGAGAAAGCATCTGCTGCCCACATTTCTCCCCGTTTGAGGTAAATGGAGGGAGGGGGCGTGGAGCAGCCCGCACACTGCGGCTGGGCTTTCCCCGGGGGCCGGGGCTGGAAGGGGAGCCCCGGCCCGCCTCGCCTCCCCCTCGGCAGACAAAGACCCCGTTACCTTCTCCCGCTGCCTCGGCGGCTCCGGCGGCCCCTCAGCTCCGAGCCCGGGGCGAGCGCATCCCCGGCCGCACCGCGTCTCCAGGCCGCGGCTCTACCGCCCCGCATCCATCGCCCGCCTCTCCGCCGCGCGGTGCGCGGGATGCGCGGCCCTTCCCTCCTTTCCCCGCCGCTCCCCGCCGCTCCTACGGCCGTCCCATCCTCCCTGCCGGGATGCCGGAACCCTCCTTTCCCCCCTTCTTCTTCTCTTTCCCCGCCTGCCGGCCCCCGGCGCCCCGGCTCCTGCGCGGCCGCTGCCGCGCTGCGAGGCTACGAGGCTGGAGCCGGGAAGGGAGGAGGAGGAGGAGGAGGGGGGGAGGAAGGAGGAGGAAGGAGGGAGGAGGGCAGCGAGCAGCAGTTGGCGCTGGGTCATGTGAAACAGATGAACCCAGCTCGGGGCCTGCCAACATCTGGGCTCCCCCTCGCCTCTGGGAGGAGGATGAAGGGATGAAGGGATGGAAGGACGGAGGGAGGAAGGGTGCGGGGTGGCGGTGTTCATGCCCCGTGTCCACGCGTGGACACCTTGAGATGATAACGGAGAAGGACGAGAGCAGAGGGGGTGCTCTGGCTGGAGAAAGAGGAAGGGAGCCAGAGCCTCGGGCACCCCTGGGGCTGAAGGCAGAGCAGCTGCTGCCAGGGTGCAGCCCCAGGGGCTAGGGGCATCCTCCCTTTCTCCTGGAGATTTTTCCTTCTGCTCCTGGCTGCGTGAAGGGTGCTGCTTGTGATGGTCTAAATGTGTACCGGGCAGCATCATACCCTGCCCAGCAAAGGAACCTCTGTACGGACTGCACTGGAGTAGCCCTCATGCAAGGGTGTCACTGTTAAAGAGTTAGATCAGTCAAAAAGGCCAATATGTGAGGGCCTCTAAAAAGTGCTGATTTTTGGATTTAAACAAACACAGCACGAAGAACCCATGCCATGATGCCTGTGGTTAGAACTCTGACTTGTTGCTGCTGCTTTGCCTCACCATCAGCATTTTCTTTTTGACACTGGGGTTGTTCCCACCAGGAAAAACCCTTAGGTAGCTGCTGTGCCACACTCTGGCACAGGCTGGCTGGGAAGAGGTCTTCTTTGTGAGCGGAGGTGTGAAGGTGAGCCCTTTCCTTCATTTATTTTCAGTAGACATTCATGCCACCACGAGGATGCTCATGGTGAGGGTGGAGCTTGGGCTTTTACAGGACACAGGAAATTTCCCTCTTTGCCCTGCAAGAAGTTGACAAAGTCACTTTCCTGACATAGTGATGGTGAACAAGCTGGATGTCTCGTTTTAGCTGGGGGCGTTTCTGGGTTTGATCTGCTGTCAGACTGAAAGTCAAGACCACGCCATCATGGAGATGCCATGAGACTTTATGTCCTTTCCTCTGCAATGGGCTTGGAGGAGAAGTGGGCTGCAAAGTGCTTCTGGGTACAGCAGCCAAATCCTGGAGTATGGGCACAGTTCCCCCTCCTGTCTTTAAGGGCAAAGACATAAAACCAGAACTGCATATGCAGCCACAGGCAGGCTCACCCATCCAGCTCACTCCACCCAAGGAGATGGCTTTGTTTAAGGGGATAAATATAGAGGCAGTTCTGGCCTCTGGCTGCTGAGGGTTAAGACCAAGCAGCTGAGGTGGCCCAGCTCTGCTCTGGAGACAATCCTGAGGACAGGACATAGGGGCAAGAGGCAGCAAAAGTATCCATCTCTGCTCCAGGAAATACAGAGCTACCATGGCTATGTTGCAAGAGTAAAGGTTAGGGTTTCCTGGGTGCATCTAACCCACATCTAGATCCAGCCACTGAAGTAGCCCTAAGGGGCAAACCACCAACACACAAACTGCAAAACCTCCTGGGATTTTAAACCCATAATTTCAGAGAGTGATAAAACTTCCAGTTGCCTCCTAAATGCTGTTTTGCTCTTTCCTTCAACAGAGGTCACAATACTTCTCAAGCAGGTTCTGCCTGAGTTGGTGAAGATGAGTATGAGAGCCTGAACCCCAGCAGCAGTTCAGCCCTGATAGAACTAGTAATGGAAAATCACCTTCCCAAGCTGACTTTCACTAAAACAGGAGGTGAAGCTGCTTCAAAGGTGCACTCACCAGGAAGTTGCTTGCTTGTGCTTATTGCTCTCTGTGAGTATGCAAGGGCAATGAACTTTGTCTTTGGTGTAGGATGATCCTTCAGCTAGCAATTTCCCCATGCACATGTTCTACACAATTCTCTATGGCACGTGTTGCCCTTCCAGGTAACTCTCCTGGCAAGACCTACCTCCAAACCTAGAGCAGACTCAGGATGTGGTGCAGCATTATTCAGCTGGTGATAAAAGAGCTCGCCTTGTGGTTTAAATAAGCAGCAGGAGATTGGAAGCCTCTAGTTGGAAAGTAATTTGTTTCATGCATAGCAGCAAAAACTGCAAAGCAAGGCTTACTCTGCCCAGAATTGCAATGTTCAGCTTTCAGACCAGGTGTGGGGATTTTCATTATACTTAGCTTGAAATTACAGGCTCCTTACAACAGTTCAATCTCTTCCTTTGGCACAAAACAGGCACGGGTTTTGGAACAGTTTGGAGACAGCAAGAAAACTTCCTTTCTCATGCCCGATGTTACGGTGCCCAAAGAGCATCCCATCACTGTGTGATTCTAATGGTGTCCTCCAGTGTCTTTGGAGCATCAGTTGGTTTGTGTCACAGGGAAGGGCCTGAGTCACCAATCGACTTACAGGCGTCATGTGATGGAAACTGTCTGGGGTAGAAATGGGTAGGGATATTCTTCATTTCCCCAGGTGCAATGGCTCAGCACCTCTGCAGCCTTTGAGATCCACCATGCAGGAAGAGAAGCTGGACCCTCATACCTGTGAAACCTCAAGCTCCGTTCCCCTCAGATCCGTTGTAAGGAGATGACCTTTCCTACCCATGCAAGACCATGTGAACAGCACTTCCCCAAAAGGAAGTTCAATATGATTCGGTACAAAAGCTTAACATTTCCTGCAATGGTGGGAGATATTCCTGCTACATTTCCTTTATCCTCTAATTCATGATGCAACATTTGTAATAAAAATAAATTACTGGTCTGAGTGAAGACAACATCCTCTAGATACCTGATGGAACTAACAAAGAACTTAGAAATGGGGGCTGTTTCTTATAATGTGAAAAGACGGTAGAGTTTTGTCCTTGCTAAGAGTTGATTATGACTACTCAACCAGAAAGAGTTGTTTAGCTCCAGAGCTGGATAAAGAACTGGAAAGATAGCTGCACTGCAGTGTAAAGCCAATGCCTTGTACCACCAGGGTTTGCTCTCCCCTTCTTCCTCTCCCAAACATACGTGCTGTAACACAGACTTCCTAAACAGTATCCTTTCAGGGGAAAAAGAACCCAGCCATTCACCTCATGCATATTCTTCTCTAGTTTTCCCAGTTATAATTCAGCAGCAGCAAAAGCCCTTTTATTCATGGAACTTCTGTAATCTCACAAGGTCTCTGGAGCTGGCACTACCCAAACAATGCACCCTGGTAGCAAACATCTAGTCTGGAGGCAGCAAAGCTGCTGTCATTGCAATGATTAGAAGCAGGGAATGGTTGCACTTCTTCCAAGCTGGTTCCTATCATGGCAAGTCCCAAAAAGAGAACAGTAACCCAAATATTTACCTCTGACATACACAAAGTGAAGCTTCCAGCAACCAGATGCCTCTGTGCCAAAATAAAAACATGCTGATTCCTTTGTCTTGGCTCCTGATAACGAGGCAAGGAAGAAACACCATGGCCTTGTGCTGGAGAATTACTGTTGACAATTCATTTCCACTCTCGTTAGCAAAGATTAAAGAAGCAAAATACTTTACAGGGAACGTGGTGATAGGACTGTGGGTGCCATCAAAATGTGTGAGCTGTTGTTACATGAACATTTCTAGTATTTTCAGAAAAGCTTAATGAATATTGTCTATCCCAGAATCGCATTAATTAACACTAGTGGGTTGGAGGAGATGTCGTGTCATAAAGTAATATTCACACTTACTCCACAATTTGCATTCATAAGAGGTGCAGTGCTTTACAAAACTTAATGTCATTTCCCCCATATGGTACATCTGAAACCCATGGAAGGTGAGGAAAGTGCTTTCAAAGGATATTTAGGATTTGCTGAAGATATCTAACTGCCTGCCTCCCTGTGGGAGGTGTTCAATGGCCTATCTCTCACTGATTGCACAACTCTTAACTTGTAATATTTGAGTGGCAGTAAAAGATTAAAAAGCCTCCAAACTCAAAAAGCAGCATGGGCCTAAGTAACTTGGGAGCTGAAATCCATTTCTAGGTATGATATAAGCTGTTAGGCACATGAATCTCTCTGCATATCAATGCAGCTGACTTATTCTAACCATGATGAGGGTCAGCCAGCCTCAGAAAATGAAGTGTCAGGTTAGCCTATGGGTTGATTCACATGGTTTCTCTGAAATTCATGGTATAACATGGTCTTACTGCTCATGGGCTCTAATGTAGGTTGGCTGGAGAAGATGCAATGGCATCACCTCTTTTCATCTGAGACAATCTGTATCCTCCACTCACTGAATATGCCTCAGTGTTGGGAAGCAGAGACAGCACTGACAAGACCCAGTTGATCATTCAAGCCACCAGACTGCCCTCACCCTCTTCCAGGGACCAGGGCCAGCAAAAGAGAGACGTGGTTACATGTACCACTACCAAGCCTGTCCCCATCACTCTGTTTTCCCTCTGTAACAGGTTGTGATGAGTTGTGACCTTGCGACAGTTCATGTTAAGGGTGGAAACCAGGTGGAAACCACATTGAAAAAAGCAAAATGCAATCACTGGGTCTGGACCTGCAAACAGTTTAGGAGATAGGGCACATACACATCAACTGCCATGGTTCAGTGCACTTCCAACTGGGAAGATCTCCAAGTTTGCCAAGCAAACCACGAGATGTTTGTAGTTAAGCCTTCCACAGAAACACTTCCCTTCTGGGATGAACTGTGGGTGTTATTCCCCTGTCATGCTTTCATTAATTTCGAGGACAATCCCTTAAGTAATTGGGACACAACAGGAGGGGGGAAAGGGAGAAGCAGGTCTTTAGCTTTGGACAAAATAAGCCTCCAGGGCATCTGATTAATTTTCACACAGACTCTACTTAAAGGATCTCAGAGAGCTGAAGAGGAAAGTAAGCAGACCTCGATGTTCCCAAAGAGCTGGTGCAATAAATCCTCCCTTCATTAGGCAAAGAAAGTGCATGCTGGCAGGATTATTATGCAGGGAAGCGAAGCTCAGACTTCACGAGGCAGCTGAAACGGATGGTGGGGACAAGCCAACTCCAGCTGGTTGGTGCTATGACCCTGGGCTGGCAAATCCTGCCTGCTGCCTCCAGCTCCAGCCTGGGGCTGGCGTGGAAAGGGACGGGAGTCACGTGTAAGTCGCCTGTGTCCCAGTTAGCTCCGGGTAATCCCGGCGTCCAAGAGGCCAAACAAAGCGAGCAGCTGAAGTGTGCAGAAGGGACTAAAGATGAGCCGGGTGTGCCACCAGCCCTCCCGGAGTGACCCATGACTCAGTGGAGTGACGATGGTGAAAGGGGCCATTCTTGGAGTTTCCTCTTCCTTTGCACCCACCCAGGTCTGGGACCAAGGGGAAGAGAGGACATCTTCCTGACGGAACCTGCTGTGAGACATCCCTGTCCTTGCAAGAGGAATAGGGTGCATGAGGGGTTCCCCTCTCTGCTGGAGCTCAAGTCCTCACAAATCCCTTCTATCCTCTCATGGGGCAGAGGGGACACATGGGACCCATAGGACCCTGCTGCCCTTTTCTTTAGAGCTGAGCAAAGCTCTGCCTCAAGAACTTCTTCCTATTCCCAGGATATTGCCATTTTCACTTGAAATGGCCTGAAAGCAGAACAATTCAGGAAGGAGCAGATGTGGCAGGGGTCCTTTCCATCCATAAAAAGGTGGAGGTGGGAGATGGGGAGGCCTTTCCCCAGGGGAGGAACAGGAGCTCCAGAAAATGCTCATGATGCTGGCAAAGGTCACTGTTAGTCTGGGAGAGACCTGGAGAAATGTTCACAGACCACCAACACGACCACAGTGCAGACAGAAGTAAATTGCAAATAATAAGAGGTAACCTCATTTGTCCAAAGGCAAGTGAACAACCTCATTCGTGCAAGGGAACTGCTGAGTAAATGGCAAATGAGTGAATGGCAAGAACCCGAGAACAAGGCTGAAACAAGGCAAGATTATTCTCCTCATGCTTTCCTTAGATGTTGCAGTTGACTGCTGCTGGTGAAAATCAAACAGAAGCCTTCTTGGATGCCAAAAGGCAGTGCAGGTAATTGTGAAGGACATCAAATGAGTCAGCTGAGAGAGCCAAGCCCAGAAATGTGCCTCCTGTTAGGCAAAATCCACATGCACCTCTTGCATTGACCTACATAATGAACTATTTTCTATTGTATGGAAGAATAAAGCAAACTAATTCTCATTTGCTTGGCTTTTGTACTGAAATAGCCTTTGTACTTTACAGGACTTCAGATTTGAGGACTATTTTTGTAGTTTTACACTGCCTTCTACTGAGGATTGCAAAACTTAACACCGGTTGGAAAAGATTTCTATTTCACATTTTGTGGAAAAATCCTGAGAACATTTCAAAATGGCATTGAAATAATTATTAGCAGCTTTTGGAAAATAAATGTAGCAAAAATGTAGCCAGTTAGACAACGTTTCAAGACATCTCTGCAACGTTAAAAATAGGGCTCAGGAGATATTGAAGTGACACAGCAAAATGACGGTTTTAGCAATTGGAAAAAAAAAAAAGATGCCATAAGCTTGCATTCCATTTTCTCTTACTTTTTGGTCATACTTTTTTATTTCTTAAATTGTTTTTCTCTATTCCATTGCTTGCCCACCAGACAAAATCAGGGAAGTCTCCTGGCTATGGCAGGAAATAGCTGTTCAGTCCAGAGCTCTTGTAGGTGTTAGTAGGGGGTAGCCTAATTTCAGACGCAGGTGTGGTTTTTAAGGTAACCTTTTCTTCTTACTGAAAGTTTTTTCTACCTCTGTGAGGCAAGATCATTACCTAAGTTGAACAGATGGGAAAATGGAGTCATAGAGAGATCAATTTACCTGGGTAAGATCCCATACCAAATTGGAGAGAGAAAGAGAGAGAGAGAGAGACAGACAGACCTGGGAATAAATCACAGGCCTTGTGACACCAAAGCCTTTGTGCTGGCTCAAGACCCCTCTTCTTTCCCCAGCTAATGAATCAGTGATTAACAAAGGCTGCTCCATTTCTGACAGTTTAATCGGCAGTTTCTACTTTACACTTTGGTTCACTTTGGCTGTTTTTAATCTTTATGAGGCAATCCTCACAAAGAGAGGAAGCAAACAGAAAATAAATCTTGGAGCAAGTAAGCCCTCTTGTCATAAAAGTGCAATAAGCAGATCTTATATGTCAGAAAATATTTATCTGACCAATAATGTTTGCATTTAAACCCAGTCAATAACAAACAACCAAATTACATTTAATATGAAAACATTTAAAATGGGCTCATCATCTTCTAAATAAACATAGCACTAGTCATAATGGTGCTCTGCTAGAGCCAAAGGCTCAGTGTTACTTGATTTATTGTTTAACTTGAGCCTAATTGCTGCCTATCTGATGTCTCTGGGAAAACGGGCTTCTATCACTCGTCTGAACACAATTTCCTTTTCATTACAGAGGCACACCAGGAATAAGCCCCATCTCTTCTGATACCCCGTCCAGGGTGGTCACCTCAAGACCATTAACCCTCAGCTAAGGAGACTGAAATGTTTGATTAGTTCACTCCGTAACAGTTGGTAATTTCCTCTCTGTATGTGGCCTGATTTCTGAGCACAGTTTGCTCCAACCTATGTCCCTGTGAAGTCTCCGTTTGCATGGCCACACAGACCCAGAGCTGCTAGGGAGCAGCTCTGAGAAGGGCAGGAGAGCCTGGAAGTCACACAGTGATGGGACTCAGCAGTCTTTGCTGGCTGCTGTTTATGACAGGAGAGCCTTTGGTATTGACGCCTCCTTGAGAACTCTTTATATCTTTTATCTAACAACTATAACAAGCCTTGCAGACACATGTGAGGCTGTAGGATAAGTGGCATTGATACTTCTCCCCCAAAACAGAAGATGAGTAGCTCAAGTTCATACAACCTGGGGGATGTCTCAAAGCACAGGGCTCCTGCATTTACCTAGTATCTGTGGCTTCAAAAATGTTCCCCTAGCTCAACTTGTCATCTCCTGCTCCATTTTTTTCAGGAAAGGATGGATCAGCATGCTGATTCATAAAAGTCGTCATTATACATCTAATCCCCACTTTAAGAGCAGCTCTAAGCTGCCTGACAATACCTCAGAGCTTGGATTTACAGACAAGATGTGGGATTTGCATAGTAGGCACCTTTTCCCCATGACCCCCTTGACTGCTGGAAGTGGGAAACAGGAAGTATTTTGTCTCTGATAAGCTCCACTGAACTGATCAAATACCAACAAACCCAGTACTTTTGGCTACTATAATGGTAGTTTCTGCAGCTCTGCAGTGTCTTTGCAGTCTGTGCTACAGGAAATCGGGTGCTTGTTTTAAGAATGGAGAAGGACCTGATTATGGTTGGGTCTGTTCTCCCTCATTTATTTCTCAGTGACATTGCATTATCCCTCTATCTTCACCTATAACCTGGTTTGATCATAACACACTTCCCTCTATCCTAGGAGGACTGTGAAGTATAACTCATTAAACCCTAAAAAGCGAATATAAGGATTCAGACATAACACATAAGTCAACTCTTGCTAAAGTGATACCTTTTGCAGTGACTCCTTAGGCTTGTTTCATTTGAAAAATGGTGAGAAATTATATTCAGATTAGCTATAGCAGCACATGCCACTGGTTAGATAGGATACTTAGCAATTAAGCTATACAACAAACTGACTAATGTTTGGGTTTTGGCTTTGCAGGAACACCGTGATGGTGACTGCACTCTTTGTTTATAAGGCTTTGAGTACATTGAAAACATTTTCATATTAAGTGTGTCGGAAGGGTTGTTATAAAAGAAATTGAAAGGCTTAAGCACAATGATGGTTGATCAAATACATATTTCAGGCAAACCAAGAATTTCCGCAGCGATTCTTAAGGAAGGTTGAATGGGAGAAGGAGAGGAAATAAAACCCAAGTGCCCCATGGTCCCTGATGTTTGCAATATCACTGCTTAACTTGGATACAACTAAACTGCACCTCCAAAACTGGGACAAATACCTGCCTTGGGAGTCAACTGCACTCACGATCCTTTGCCTATTGAAGCTGTAACAAGGGAAACTAACGATAAAAAGCCTCTCCTGTGCCTTGTCTGTGAATTGCTTGGGAGCACCATGGATAGTGGTAGGGCTGTGCTGCTCTCTGGGGACTGTGACTTGGATGCCCCCATCTGACAGGCACGTGGCTGGAGTGGGGTTGACCATCCCAGAGGGTTTGTACTATGTCAGAGGGGCAGTGATGCTATTTCCCCACCGTAGCTCAGGCTCCTCATTTAGAGCAATGCTAATTTTCCTGTCCCCTGGCTCGCAGGCAGACGCTTCTCCCCCTCCTCCTCATCCCAGAGACAGCTGCCTTTCTGCAGTGACAGTGACCTTATGATCTGAGAGCACAAGGTTGCCAAATCTTATGATAGATGACGTTTTTCTGAAAACCTGCTCTTCTGGGCTGTTTCCAGAAGGTGAAGGAGAATAGAGCCCAGCTCTATGCATTTTATTAATTCCATTATTTTAAAGCAGTCTTAATATATTTGAGCCTTAGCAATTAATATTTTCAAGCCTTAGCAATTTTGAAAATGGAGTGTGCTTTTCTGTCTAGAGCCAAGGGAATAGCCTGATATGTTAGTATAAACTTTACTGTCTGGTGATGAACATTTGCATTTGGAAGACCCTGTCCTAGTCCATTTTATGACAGTAAACAGTTTTCTTATGTTTTCACTGGTTATTGATTCCTGAGGGGACTACTGTACTTGGAAGGTCCAAATAGCTCAGCTGCCAGCATCATGTGAAGTGAGGGCTGAAATAAGTGGGAAATAAATGAGAGGAAGGTGGACAAAGCCAATAGTTAAAGGGGCACAGTGTCAAGTCCTTTGCAAGAGGAAAAACATTTAATTAATGTTCTTTCTCCATAACTTGCTTGGAAACACAGACTGAAAAGCTGACCTGGGTGGTCTTGTTTCAAAAGAGTTAAAGGAAAAATGTTTTCTTTGTGCAGAGGGGCCTAGAGAAATAGGCACAAGTCTTTCCTGTCCCAAGTGGGAAAAAGGAGTCAAGTGTGGGAACAAGTGCTGGGAGGCAGAGAAGTGGTCAGAAAATGGGAAAAATGCTGCCTATAAAACTGATCTTGGAAATCTGCAGTGCTGACACCAATCAAGAGGGGAAATTTTAGTGAGGGCCAGCTGCGAATTTTGTGTTGCTGACGACACAACACAGTGGCTGTGTGTCCCAATGCCTGGGCTGGGACAAGCCTTCTGCTGGGCAGAGCAGTGCAGCATCATATGCCAATCCAAGTGAATTGAACTGGTAAAACACATTCATTAACTAAATGCTACTGCCATTATCATTCTGAAAAATAATTGAAAATGGCAAAGCTCCCAACACCTCCAAATGCCCTATTTGTACACAGGTCTCTCCCTATTTTATAGTCACTGTTCTTCTCCTTTTCCCTTTTTACGGCTATTATTACTGGAATTATTGCTGTGCAAACAGATTGTCTGTCTATGTGCAATACTGAAGTTACAGTTTCACTCCTAGATGGCAGTGTAAATTATTACATGGGCTACCCTATAATCTTTGGTCATGTTCCACGGCAAGGTAATTGATTCCCAAGTCACTAAAGCTAACTAACATGACTGTAAATCTAATGCTTGAGCAGTGTTTGCTATTAAAAAGTCAACATCTACAATAGTTACTACACTGCAATTACTGAGAAAACACTGATTTGCTCTAGACTGGGAGCAGGGAATAATTGGAGCCTCTCTTGAGACCTAGAGTGTGATAATTGGTGGTGAATGGTGGGTTTTTCCAGTGGTGATCACATAGGTTGTCTCTCTGCTTACTTATTTGCAGAGCCCTTATAGCATCGCCAGTTTCTGCAGCTGCCAGTGCTGGGCTTGGTACTTCCCCCTGCACGTGGCCAAAATAAATAAACCCTCTAGGAAGAGCACACAGATTCAGGTTTTGAGCTGGTGCAGGCCTACAGTGAAGTCCAGGGACTGTGCCCATACACAGAAACCTGCTGCCTTCTTCTGCCAGTTTCTAAGTCAAGTGAGAAATCTCGTGACCTCTGAATTGAGGCCTCTGGACTAGAGCCTGCCTAGAAATATGTAGGTTTTTCAAGTCGTGTCACTAGAGTTTTACCTTAAGGATGATGTACTGGAGCTGTGTGCAGTGTGCTCTAGCCTTTGATTCTTCAGAGCAACTGGGGCAGTGTGCAGCAGCCACTGCTTTGCTCTTCAGCCTCATGGGAATAGCTCTGGAGATCAGGATGTGGCTGGTCACTGGCCTGCTGGCTTTCCATGCCACCATGTCCATGGGGAGGGAGGACAAAGAACAAGGATGTCAAAGGTTTCAGACAGTTATTTCAGCTAAAATACAGACAGCACTCAGACCTGGAGAGTGGAGACCCCATAGCAGACCATTCTACTGGTGTCAGGGAATAAAACCACAACTTTTGAGAGGAGCTGATTTCAATAGCAGCTTACCAAATATTTTATGTGGAGTTGTGCAAAATATCTGTAGTGAAATCTGGAAGTCTTCCCTTTTCATGGCTTTCACTAGAGGTTCTTTTTCCTGCTTATTTCCCCTTGCGGAGAAACAAGCAAGCCCAAGAAAACAAACAAGGCAATCCATAGGAAATACCCCATTTCCCTCTCATCCTTTTATTTCCTCAAAACAAAATCCTTAAACTGCTGGATGGCTGAAGGTGGCTTGCTGCTTGTGACAAATAGACTGGAGAAGCTGCCACCTGCTTTGATGCTTCACTGTTTTGTTTTTTTTTCAAACTGGTGAAGACAACTGATTTCTGCACTATCAAGTGACCAGGGACAAAATCGCATAAACAATGGTGCAGGATTGGAAATGTCATTTTTATGCACTCCCTGGCAGAAACAGAGAATAATCATAGTAGTAGTAGTAGTAGCAACAGTAATAGTAATAGCTTAGAAAAATTATTCATTTGATCCTACAGTTGAATACTAATGAGTGAACAAGTTAAACACCAGCATCCTCCTCACAACATCCTCCTAATATAGAACAAGCAGAGCTCTGCAGTGCTTTGGCTAGGGATGGAGAGGGACATCAATATGGATTCAGGCTCTCTGTGGCAGCTCCCTGCAGGCTGCCTGCATGGGGACACCTTCCCTCCTTGCAGCACTTGTTCTGCAAACTGTGGTGGCTGAGGGCAGATGCTTCAAAATGATCCCGATGAGCAGAAGTAGAAAAGCAGTCTGAGGGAAAGGAAGAGGGGAAGAGAGGAAAAAAAACCCCAAAGCAACCCAGATGTAAAAGAACACTTTTTTAAAATGAGTCCATTTAGCAATGACTGTGTTTATATTACAGCTGAGCATTGTTTTACTTGTGTGGCTGTTCATACATCATTGTGCTAATGAGGTAATGAGTAACTAGGTGCCTGCATACTACAAGGTGCTTTATTTCCACAGAACAACCCAAACCCTCTAAAAATAAGGTTTGAAACCCAAAACCAAACAGCTGGGACGCTTTGAGAACAGTGGTAAGAGAAGGAAAGCAAGTCCTGGGTTCAGCCCTATCCCCTTGGGAGCTGTCTGGGGTTTTAGAAAGCACCTTTTATTGGCTTTCCTGCACCCACGGACTGACACATGAGCCTGAGCTCCCTCTGCTCCCACTGTGCGAGTGTGAGAGGAGCAGGAAGAGGCCCCTGCCCGGCCTTCATCCCGGTAAACAAAAGAAAAAAAAAAGTCTGCATTTACCCCCGATTATCCTGCAATTGTCTGGACCCACACGGAGCATCATGACCTGATCTCTGTGCTGCCCTGCAGTGCCAACCAAAAATCCCTTCAAGACTGAGCCATTCACACAGAACCAACAAGGGTCTGGGTGCTTATGGCGGGACTGAAATGTTAAATACCTCCAGCGTGTTCATTTATTTATGACTTCTTCAGCCTACAGTAACTACAAGCAATAATTGGATTGTGCTCAGCATAGCTGGATTGATTTGCTACTTAATAATGAAACCAGGTCCTCTGTTGATAATGGCATCCCTAGAAACGGGGAGGTTGGGTGAAAAATGCATTCAAGGCACAATGCTAATGCTGAAAACTCACGTGGCTCTGGGTGCAGAGCAGGATCTTTGCCAGATGCAAATGTTGTACTGGTGACTGTTTAAAACACGGTCTTTGTGGCCTCCTGTGCCTTCCATGAAATATTTACCAACTTTGGCAGGGCTGTTATTTAGCCTTTTGACAAAGGACAGAGAACACAGCGTATTTTTCCACAGTTTCCTGAAGGTCGTGGCTAACCCTCAGTGCAATCTGCAGTGGCCTCTGGTTGCTTCTGAGGGAAAAGTGGCATTTAAACTGAATTAATTACAAAGCAGCACTGGGGAGCCAAACTACCCAAACCCCTGTCTTCATCTGAAACAAGAGCCTAAAGTGGCATAAATATGACCAACTCAGCACCTGCTGTGCAGCCCTTTGTGGAGGGTATCCATGCAGATGGGGCTGTTTCTCCCGTGCTGCTCCTTGTGCCTTGCTGGCAGCCCAGGCAATGGAATGGGAGCAGGTGGCTTGTGCCTTGCTGCTCCTTTCTTCAAGCAAGAGCCCTGCCTCTACTGGCAGCAGCTTAAGGACTAGAATTATGGCTACAGCATCTCTGAGATGTGTTTAAGGATGCCCACTCTGGAGACATAATCTGACTTTCCCTGGGCTTTGCCTTTTTGAGCAACTATGATGTTCTGACTCTTTCCTGAGCTTGTGGCTGTGGGATGCACTTGCATCCAAAGCCACGTGAGGTTTCCTAGAGGGTTGATACCTCCTAGCATGGCTACAACTCAAGTGCTTTTGCTTCTGCTTTGCATCAAGTACTGGCCAGGCTGGAGCAGCTGACCTTGCATTTTGGGTGGTCTGTGAGCACAGAGGATGCTTTTTGAAAGGGCACATTTTCTTCTGTAGTACAGTGGCCAATGAAGGTAAGATGCACACAAGCACAGCTCTATGAAGGTGTGGGCACAGCTACAGGCCCTGGTTTTCTCATTCTCCCCTCTGCTCATCCACCCTGGATGCAAAAAAAAACAGGCCAGGGAGGGTTAGGAGGTGAGGAGGTGCACTCAGCAGTGCACTCCTCAAGCACAGCAGAGCACAGGAGGCACAGGGTCACCTCAGCTGGAGCTGATGTGGTGCTGTGGAACACCCAGCTGTGTCCAGGTCGTTGTGCATCCTCCCTGGAGGAAGGTGATGGCTGTGGCTGTCCGAGCACACCCTGTCTGAGCACACAGATGCCCTGGCTATGTGCAAGCTGCCTGCCAAGCCCTGCCAGGACAGGCTTCAGGAGAACAAAGAGGAGGAATTGGTTAATCAAATGCACACTTAAGGAAGAAACTCAGCTTCACGATGTCACCTCCACTCAAAGGTTTGCCTGACTTTGCGTGCAAGTAAGGTATAAGCAGAGTGCTTGAGGCATCCACGCTGAGGAAATCAAGAGTTTCATGGGAATGAGAGCGTTGCCCAGCTCATTGCCTGCTTGCCTGCCAGGAGCTTTCTAGAGGTGGCTGCTCTGGGCAAGAGCAAGGAGCGCAGGCTCACCTGTCTCAAAAATGCACAGACTTTGTGCAGAACTTCATCATCCTGCACTGCACAATGCTCAGGGCTGACCCAGCTGATGTGACAGGATCCAGGTCTGGTGCCTCTGCATTTTGCTGGACCCCACTGTAAGATCTGCAATGTACTAAAATAAAAATACAGCCCTCGTGTAGGTAGTGACCTGTATTGGGGGTGCTGTTGTGCTTGGTTATGGTGGATGTGAGGTCCTGTCAGCAGGGGAGAGTCTGTCAGAATCGGTTTACAACAGTATGAATTTAGAGAATGTATTTCTATTTCTATAGTCACTTCTAATTAATGGCTAAATATTATAATATGATTATGATTTATAATTATCGACAGCTTGAGGAGCAAGAAGGGATTAAAGCAAGACTCTTGCTTGTGGTAAATTTTAGTTGGGAAATCAGTTAAGGGAGGCTTGAATGTCCCCACGCCTGAACATGCTGCCACATCTCATGCAGAATGTTTGGTGCCTAATGCTGCCCTGGTGCAGTGCCCAGATACTTTGTGACCATCTCACACTATTAGGCACATGGAGATCTTGGTTCGGCTCAGATGGAGACTCAGGGTCGTAGTGACCTTGAGGCAACTTCTTTGGGGTGATGTTCAAGTAAATGATGAAGCCCAGGTGCTGAGAAAGCAACCCCGCTTTTTTTGAAGTGTTTTAATTGGTTTTTTGGACTGGTATCTCCATTCCTGGCACAAAAAGAATTGTCCTAACCCAGAACCCACCTTTCCCTCTTTAAACATGCACACAAAACAAAACCAAAGGTTGCTGCAGGAAGCCTGGCAGTTTGCTTGTTTTGTGGACTCTTTCCCACCCATGTGCAGATGCTTATGTGCAAAATCAATGTATAGGTTTTTTTCTCTAAAGATGGAGGTATTTCAGTGAGAACCAGGGTAGTGGATGGTAGTGCTGAAGGAATTTTGAAGGCAATCCTGAAGGTCCTGTGCATTATGTACCATCACCATTTAGTAAGACCTTATGCATCCAGGATGACTAGAATTGCCTGGCTGCAACCGACTGTGTTTGGAGCATCTGAAGTTGTGGAACCGCTGTCCCACATCCCCACCTTGGTTATTCTCAGCACTGAAGCAACAAGGGAGAAACCCCCGAGAGGAAAACTCCAGATTATTCACTGAATGACAGCATGTCACCAAATAAAAAAAAAGAAAGCATGAAAAGCAGGTCATGCCTGTCATCCCCAGTGCGAATCCCCTCTGATGCTGACAGCCCTCGTTTCACTGTTTGCACAGCCAGTTCCCTTCCCTTGTGGGATAATTAGCAGCCAGGCTGGGACACGTCTGACCGGGATCTCTGCCCCAGGGTCACCCACACTGGGTCACAGATGTCCTGCCTGTGCTTGAGGAGGACAGGGCCCCCAGATGACGCAGGAGTCTTCTGCCACGCACCACCTTTTCCCTGCTTTATTGGCCAGGGTGGAAGGGGATAGGGAGATCAAGCAAAAATGCCATCTCGGTGTTAAAAACACAGGTAAAGGCTTATATCTTGATGTCCAAGGCTATGGGTTATGTGCATTTAAACTAGCCCTACCACTAAATCCTTGATCCTGAGGGAATTAAATCCAGGCCTAATTCATGACATGACTGTACATCCTAATGGAGTAAGGTCTTTGAATAAACCTTGAGTTTCAGTGCAATCCTCCTAAGAAGCTATCTTATCTCGCATTTCATCTTCACCTTTGGTCATACATCACCCTTGCTCTGAACATCAGACTTTTCTGGTCTGCACAAAGCAGGTTCTTCCATGGGGAGTGAGCTAAGCTGCATAAATCTGGTCTCTTTTCACCACTGGTACCTCTAACGAGCCCACTGGCGTGAGGATGGACACAGCTCTTTCCCTGTCAGCAGACACATTTAATGTTGTCTGCATGACCAGCCCCTAAGCAAAGGGAATGTTTTGGTAAAGTGGAAAGGTGTTGATAAAAGTAGTATTTTGGCAGAGAAAGTACTCTTGCCAAAATGCCCTGAAAATTTATGTTTTGCTAAGCATCGTACTTGGTTGGGAAAAAGAAGAAAAATTCACAACAATCTATTTTGACTTTCCCTACCAAAATAAAAAAAGTCTTTAATTTGCAATTTTTTGGAGGTTATGAGAAACTTGTAATATAAATGTCGCAGTCAATGTATTTCAATTTTTCCAAACATTTGGTGGTGGATTTTAAAATCTGAAATGCCTTTTACCAGGCAGGGTCCGGGACAAATACAAGGCAAGAAACCCTCTGAGAATGAGAACTGAATTTCTTCCACATTCTGTTTCCATGGCCTAATCTCAGGAGGGTCAGCTGAGTTTTGGGAAGGCAGCAATGTGTCTTTCCATTCTTGATCACAAACTGTCACAGCCTCAGAGCGATGCACAGCTTGCCCACACACCTCCACCACCGACCACCTAGCACAGGGCAGCGGGGTGATAGATACTCATGTAAGCCGAGTCAAAATCAGTTTTGTTCTACAGATTTGAATGTTTTGAAATATTTTTTATTTTACACATGCTCCCCTGGTCTGTGCTCCCCTTATCCTTGTGTAAGAATATATAAGAATAATAAATTTTTATTATCTATAAAGGAGGCAAACTCCAACCCACAGCTACAGGGCCCGGTTTTTCAGCTCAGGTAGCAAATGCTGAGGATGACTGATCCAACACCAGCCATTGGCTGTGTTGATGGCCATCACAACAGGGGTGCCAGCTGCATCATTACGATACCCTCTGGCAGCCGATCAGCAGCTGCAAGAGTGTATTAGTAATAAATCAAACACATCCTGTGAACGTTGTTGCAGGATATGATTAATTTCCACGTATGCCAATAGCACAGTGAGCCAGCTCCTCAGTTACTATAAAGCTGCCTAATTCTGGACTTCAGGATTTGGCTTGGTGTGTGCTCACTTGAGACTCAAAGCCAGTTTGCCCATATCAGCACATTAATTATATTGGCTTCTCTGTTCAAGGTCAGATCCTGGTAAAATTTGCAATTTACAGCAAGGAAAGTTTGCCTTGCAGCAATGGATGGAGATTAATGAGAGTTGCTTTGCATTCTAACCACTGCATTCCAGAAAAACATATATGATTAGTACATCCAGGGAAAAGGGAGCTTGCATGGGTCCAAGCAACAAACCCAAGAGCCAGAAGAGACCACAGTGGGCAAAGCCACTGGACAAATGCACAGACTGAAGTAAATGACACTGTTTTTCCAAGACCTGTCACGGCATGCCAGGGAAAAATATAAGGGTGTGGAGACTCCTCCACTTCTGCTCCTCACCCTGGTGCCTAAAAACCCAGATAACCCTATACTTGTGAAAGCAGCTGACCTGACCCAGCTCTCCATCCGCCCAGTGTAAATCAACAGTACAGTCACTGTCATAATTCACATTTATCCCTGCATAACCATGGACAGAATTTAGCCTGTTAATATTCTGCATTTAGCATCCTTCCATCCTTTCCCCAGACCTGGGAACTCCAGGCATGCAAGGGTAATGGGGCTGGTGCAGCCTGTTGTAGCTGAAACATCCTGGGTGGGAGAGAAGGTTCTAATATCCCTCTGCAGAATGGCTGAAAGAAGACCAGAGGGAAAGAGCCACTCCTAGAGATCTGTGGGGTGGAAAACCTATTGTTTGGGGTGCAACTCAATTCAGGCTGTGTTTTCCTGGTGCTTGGGAGGAGCATGCCTTCTAATGACATGATTATGTCCCTGCTGAATTGTTGGCCTTTACAGTGTTTGGATTTCCTGGTGGCTCCATTGTGAAGGGCCCCATTCACTCAGGCATGTTTACCCAGCTGCAGGAGCTTCTCCAGGGCTGCCGTGCTCAGGAGCCGGACACAGCACCATGGACTGTGGGAAAGAAGAAAGCAATAAGCTCAAGAGGAATAAACTAAGAAGAAATCATGCTGGAAATGCTTTAGTTGCTATGGGATGGCTATGAGCATGAGATGGCCTCATCCCGTGGGGGACAATGAGCAGGTGCTCTTGTTGGGAGCAGTGCACTCAGGGGCTCTGCGTTACCTTTTCAGGATAAAATTATGCTGGTGGCCCCAACAATTGTGCTATTTTTTTGCACTCAGGTGATTTAGTAAATCTTAGCAACCAAAGGAAATGCAGCACTGGGTGTTTGGGTTCCCATCCAGTCTTAAGTGGAAGACTTTCACTGAAGTCAGGGAAGGGATATAAATTTAAACTGTCTAAGAACTATTTCAGCTTGCCTAGTATGCAGGCAAGGCACTGTGTATTAACTAGTACATCTTGTAGCTGAGGACCAGGAGAGGGCCTGATTATCCTTTCCCTGGGGAGCCTCTCCCTGGGTAAGAGGAAGAAAAGGCTGCCCTAACCTTAACCCTAACCCCAACCCTAACCCTGACCCTCACTCTAACCTTACACACACACCCGTCCTGTCTGTTCACACAGAGCACAGTGATGGCCCCAACCCCTTCCAGCCCAACTGTAATTCACACAAACATTTAAAGCAGAATTTGTGCCCTACATGTGTGTGGGGGGCCTTGCACAGAGGTGCAGTGCTCTTTTGCTGCCTCCCACGAGCTGCAGGACAGCACCCCTGACACTCTGCTCACTCACCCACACATGTAGACTGAGTGGAGCCTTTTAGCTCCTGCTCCAGAATATGTGTAAAGGGACCTTAATGAGGAGAAGAAATCAAATCCTTTTAAGCCCAGCTGCTTGGATCATGGGTAAATCTGTGGGCTGGAATATGGGAAAATTCCATAGAACTGGATTTGTTCTAACTCGGTTTGCTGTATGCAATCCCACTGTTGCCAAAAGGTGACAAAATTCCCATCTCGCTGCTTGGCTTGTCCCAGAGAGTCACAGAGAGAGAAACACCACCAATATACAGTAACTGCTTTCACTTAAAAGAGAGCAAGGAAGAAGAGCAGCAATAACAATAAAAAGGGCAAAGACACACTCAGCCTCAAAGGCTTATAAAAAGCAGCTTAGTTTCAATAAGCAATTCTTTGAAAAGAAATTAATGGAAAAGGTTAGATGCCAGCTCTTGAGCAGAGCCTGTCACACTGCTCTTTCACATTGTTACTACAAATGGAACAAGTTCATGGCATTTCTTTTCATTTCAGATGCCCTGAAAGGCTGCATTACTCACTGGACCTTGCATTTTTCCCTTCCCAGTCTGCACAATGCACTGAGGAATTCCTCGTGGGTGATTCAGCGGGTGATGCACACTGAGCCCAACCTGCACACCCCTCGTAGCCAACAAAGCACATCTGCTGGTGCCTGTGGCGGGACACAAGGAGCCCCATCTATCCAACCCAAACCTGCTTTGCAGAAAAGGAAACCATGAAAGGAGGAAAAAAAAATCAGGGTTGCTGGGATGGTGCTGTCCCTTCACCCACAGGAGATGGATGAGGATGTGGCGCAGTTGGGAAATCAGACTGAAGATGGGACAGGGAAACAGAGCCTGAACTTTGCAAACTCGAGGTTGCCCTTCTCATGCAGCCAGGCTCTGTCACTAGGTGGTACTGTGCATCACAGCTTCGTGCCGCCTTCTAATTCCTCACTCCTCTGTCCATTCCCTGGGTTCGCTGTTTTACTGGTAAATATTGTGTTTTGAGAGAGGGAACCTGTTGTCCAAGTTCTCTCACTGCTCCTGACTTCACACATTATTATTGCTGAAGGCAGTTAAAGACTCTGACTCAGCTAATGCTCAGGGTTGGTGCCTGATTTGAGTTACTGCTGTCAAACAGCACGTTATGCTGCCTCGTGGAGCCGCTTGGTGATGGCTTACACCACCTTTCAGCTCCAGGTGCTCAGACTCCTGAAAGGGAAGGAAAACATCAACAAACCAGTGATGGTTCTATGAAAACAAGGAAAGAAGAAAGATCTTTGATTCTTTTTGTAACAAAACCCTTGGTTCTTTGAAAGATCCTTATCAGTCTTATCATTGCCTGGGAAAGGACAATGGAGGGATTTGTTGGATTTTCACTGCATTCCTTTGGCTTCCTGGCAAAAATCCAAGTTCAAGGGACTGCAAAGAACTTGGAAAAGGGGGTATCTTTTGCTTGTGCAAGAAAGCCTGAGCAGCCCAGGGGTAGCAGGGCCACATGACACACCTACCCTTGCTTTCACACCAGGTCCTGCTGCACATACTATGTGCAAAGAAAAAGCCTGTAAACCCGGCTCTGCCTCCTGATCTACAGACTCAGCCTTGTGCAGCAACTTTACTTCTATTAGCCCATGGTGTGGAAGCCACTCCTTGCATTTGTAAGATGAAAGCCCATGACATAGACTGTATTGACTGTATGAATTAGGTGCTGAATGAAGGTGATCTATCTCATTAAGATAACTGTTTAGTATGCATAAAGCAGCTTTTATAGCCTGGTTGGAGTCTCCTGTCAAATGCACTTTATAAACTCAGACCGTCCCAAAGCAGTTCTCAACAACAGAGGAGGAAACACAGACACACAGGCATCAAAGTCTTTCAAGATCCCAAGATCCTCCGGTCTCCTTGGCAAAGTTGGGTGCAGAGCCCAGTTTCCTTGTCTCAGGCCAGGACAATGGACCCAAGGTAAATTTTTTCCTCTTAAATTAGCATTGCTACTTTATGTCTTTTCCCTCTTCCCTCAAAAATGAAGCAGCTTATTCAGCATTTCCCAGCATTCAAGTACTCCCCAAAAGCCTCCTCCAGTCCAAAACAGCATCAGAATTACTGCTGATTTGAGATCCAGCCTTGTCCCAGTCTGACTCCAATTCCATGCTGCTCTAATGGTACTAATTTAAAACTCCCTTTATTTTCATAGCTATGAAAACTGTCAAATGTTAGTGATTGCACAGATTTCACAAAGTGCCAAATGGCCCAGCAAAACCGTTTTACAGTATTTTTTTCTGAGTGTGTTTCATTTTGCGTGAAGACCTTCTGTGTAGTTCAATATGTAAAGGACGAGCACATTGATGGGTGATCAAAACCAGGTCAGTGATAACTAACACAGGAGGCTTCTTCAAATAGCTGGTCTTGTGCTCCACAGCTGCTGCTCTACAATGCTCAATCACTCAGCTGCACTCACTCCTGGGGTTGCACCATGGACATGTGAAGCAGCACTTGGAATCATGAGTGGCATTTGGGTTTTGCCTCAGAGAGATATTAGAAGCACTTTAATTTGCTTATGAACAGGAGATAGGGTGGAAATGGGGGTGCAATTCCTGGCAAGAATAGCCAGAGCAAAAAATACTGAAAAGCAAGAGGAGAAACAGCAGATGGAAGGGAAATAGGTCTGCTTGAATCTGTAAGAAAGCAGTGCTTGAATCTGTAAGAAGGCAGATATGTGCTATTTCAAGGGTAGTGAAGCTCTTCAAGGCCACAGGCTTGTCATCAGTTTGGGTCTATCACTCTGCCCAGGTCTCATACCAGCTACTCAGACAGCAACCTGGTTCCACCAAAGGAAGTAGTGGCTAAGAATGAAAGAGGAATGGCACATCCCAGGAAAAGATACATGTGAGAAGAAAGATTTGGAGAAGACCTTTCCTTTGAAAAAACCCTTGGAGTAAATCCCAAGAGGCCATCCAAAACATCATCTCTAAAACACAACAAACTTGTGAGACACAGGAGCAAATGCCCCACTGAGAAAATTTATGACTAGTCTGTATTAATATCAATTAATCCCTGGAGACTTGCAAGGTGTCTGGAGCCCTATTAGAGGAGAGGGAGACTTCTGAATGAATTCCAGGATAATGAGATCCACTGAGAGTTGGGTGAGTGAAATGAAAAGGGATGCGGTAAACCAACGGTTATCAGCTCCGACAGAAATTATCTCTGCCCACCCTTGAGCATTCACAAATCATTTCAACACCATGCACACTCTATTCCCTGCTGCATTTTCCTGGCCAGGTTTCATTTACTTCCAATCCTCCCAAGTCTGATCCAAGAGGGAGAGGAAGCTGTAATAGCTGTCATGTCTTCCCATCCACATCTAATGGTTAAGACATTATCCATGTGTATTAATAGATAGACACTGGCCTAGGCTGAAGTGGGTGGAAGATGGTCCTAGACCTCTGCAGAGTAGATGGATTCATCTCTCCTGGTCACCCCCAGCTATTGACAGCACTGGTAGGAGACATTTTATGTATGAACTTTCTGCTTTATGAGTGAACTGTAAGATGCAATGAATCACAGGAACGAGTGTGTGCTTGTTAAACCATCCACTGGTAAGTATGTGATTAGTTTTGCTATTATACAGTCTCCCACTTGGGATGGAGGTGGATTACTCCTTGGAGCCAGTGTTTATCATCAGCACCCAACAAAGGGTCAAGGCTTAATCTTTTCTACCTAGTTTGGCATTCACAGGGGGATTGTCCTTGTGGCTTATCACCTTGAAACAACTTCTTGGCAAAGTCAATGGCAGCACTTGAACCTGGGGCTTTCCACATCAAACTAATCCCTTTTGACCTATGGGTGTAAGCTAGAGGAAGGACAGCATCTTCAGGCTCGGGTGACTCTGAAGCCATGTGCCCTTTGCTGAAGCTGGATAATGAAGCCCATAGTTGGGGAGGACTTTGGCCAGGATGTCCCTCCACAAAGGGCTCCTCACCCATGCCAGGACATCCAGGCGCTGCAGTGGGCAATAATACAAAGAAAAAGCCCTGGGGTTCAACCCCCTCCCAGGTTGCACAGAGCATGGCTGTTTACACTGGCTCTTTCACAGGAATTCAGGATCTCAGTCCTGTGCTATATTTAGGCTGCAAAACTGCTGATATTTTTTTGGTTGCTGGCCTTTGACACACAAGTGTATTTTCTAAGAGGAAAAATTTCAGCTCTTGACTAAGTGGTGGGAAAATACAACCCCCAGAAATGTTAATTTTTCTAAAACCAGAGCCAGGAGTTAGAAACCGACAAGGGGAGTTTACATTATAAATACAGTCTGTTGGCTGAGCCAAATGTTTAAGGCAGCCTCATGTCGGGGACCCTTCGTCTCAGCTAGCAGGACTCAGCTGGCTCCTGACACTTAAGACATCCTGATTATTTACATTTCAGCTTTTACCATAAGAGGAAGGAGAGCTGTTAAGAGCTGATTATCTTGGGATGAAGAGGAAAGAAGTTGAAATTGGGACACAGTCCATTATTGAGACATGTTGTCTGCAAAGCAACTGCTTGTGTTTAGAAAAAAAAGAAGAAAAAAAGTCCCACTTCCAGATTCCTGGTCTGAGTGTGTTACAGGACTGGGATCCAAGGGGAAAAGATTTCTGTGAAAACGGCTTGAATGAAAGGATCCCTTTGTAGGAGGTTATGACTGATAAATCACAGGAATGCTTGTGATATGATATAATAGTGGCAATTAAGAGACATTTCAGATGACGAATGCCTGAGAATATGCGATGCAGTGAACTTCCCAGAACCTCTCTTTTCTGAGATGAACACTGACTCTATTCTCACTTTAATTAGAAATTATCCAACCCCCTGTGCTGCTTATTCCCCTTCCTCCTTCACTACCTCCTCATCCCAGTGGCTGCTCTGATATAATTTGTCTGGCACAAACCATTCCTCATATGCTGTCTGGTTTTGCAAAACCCCTGATTGATCACCTGAAGTCTTGCAAAGCCCAGATCAGCTGATACTCAAAGTTGTTGTCTCAGCTGTGGCTAAGCACATGAGGACCTGCACGACTCTGGGCTCCTCTGGATCTAAAGAATATTAAAAAAAAAATTAAAAAAAAAAAGAGGAACAAGCAGAGGTCAACCCAAGTACAGCAACTTGCAGTAACATAAAGATTCCCAGCCCTCGTTCAGGTCTCTCTTCATCATGACCTGCCTCTTTACCAGTGCAGAAGTGGCTGTACAAATGTGTTAAGCCCCTGAACACAGAGACTTTGAGACCAGGACTCATGGAAGTGGAGCAAGAAAGGTTTGCAAGGGCTGTAAAACCCACATTCCTGCCCTTCTGGAGCTTTACGAGACTCCCTTGGGTCCCAGCGTTCGGCAGCTCCAGCAGCACAGTGACCAGTGACGTTGATGAGTAATTGCACACAATGGGGCTTGCAAGTTATGCAATGCTGCAGACACGGGGGGACTCCTGCCAGGTGCTGGACAGATGCTAATCCCCCATTGGGGTGCCAGATGGAAGTTCACGGAGTGGAAGAATTTGACCTTGGATAACTTTTTGTAGTTGAGACTCAGTGCTGGCTGTCATGCAGAGCCCTTCTCCAGGAGTGGGGGATAGGACCGGCCTGAAACTATGCTTTGTCAGCTGTTTTGGAGTCTCAGTGGACTCACATGTTAAAAAAAAACCACCAACCTCCTGAACTGAAAGGAGAGGAAGGAAAAAAGGCAGGGTTTGAAATCCCGTGACAATTTCCCTCCAGCTTGGGCTCATAAGTTTCCAATTTAGGAAAACAACAACCCTCCTCTGCTGTGAGCTCACGTGAACACATGCCATGTGTAAGGAGATTTAAAATAAAGAGTGTTATAGGTGAATCAAAAGCGGAGGGCAGTAAACTGGCTCTTTATATTTAAACTTAAAAAGTAATTCATGTTCCAATGTTGGCTGTAGCCACTTATGGGTGTCAAATATGCATGGGGTTAATATCCTCCTCAATCCAACCTGGGAGGGATGGAGGGAAAGGAAAAACTCCTGTGCCTAAGAGCAACTGTTTTTCTCTAAACAATTGGATGCTGTGAATTTGGTGTGAAGAGAGTTTCTGCAAGGGTGCAGATGATTCACGGCAGCATCTTGGATGCAGCTGCAAGCTCAGTCAGGGCAAGATTGCACCAATGGCACTAGTAAGCTCCACCTTAGCTCCAGGAGAACATTTGAAAGAAATGGCACCCATTGCACAAAGCTTTTGGTGGAGCCTCAAAGGCGTGTTGCAAACAGTGAAGGAAAAAGGATTTTTCCCCCATGGTCGTCCTCTTTTATGCAAGAGAAAAAACACATGGAAGCATGATGGGACTGGACCTGTTCTGGGGCTACTTTGAGCCAGATTTTCAAGATGGATTTCTCTTTGAGGGAGAAGGGGTTGAATCAAACAAAAGTTCTTCTGTCAAAACTCCTTGCTGTTTCCAATTAGAGGATTGAAGTGTTCACAAATGTCTCTCTGGGGAAGCAAAACTCTTTACCAAAAGCAGGTTCCTGGGGGCCTGTCCCATTACAGAGCATGTTGTGTTAACTGCAGCAGCTGAAGCTGGATGACTTGAGGTGCAGGGCTGCTGGGCACTGTCCTGCTGGTTGCCTACCTTCCTGTGGGCTTCCAGAATCTTCCACTGAGGCCTTGGATGACATGTATTTAATCAGAACAGCATGACTGAGCTCTACCTCACAGGAGTGTGGGTGTTTAATACTTTGGCACGTAGTTGGGTTTAGTGGTCTCAGGTTTTTCTGCTTTCAGCACAAAGGGGTAGACAATCCCCAAAGAGTGACTTGCATCAAGGCACCTATCTTGGAAGGGTCCAGCAGAGATGAATTGCCTAATTTTTGAAAAATAAAGGAACGCAAAGTGCATTCCATCTCGTGTTTCAAGACACTGAGCATAAAACAGCTAAGCTTAGGAAAAAACTATTTAGACCTGGCTTCTGCAAAGCCAGGAGATCAAAAAGTATTTCCTTTGCCTTGCTAGAAAGTGCATTTCTGCTGTAAGCAGGGTGAGCTGCTGAGGATTGTCTCCACTGACACAGTTTATATTCTCTGTGGAGAGCACAGTTTTCATCCCTTGCCAACTAAAGCAAAGATGGGGCAGGAATGCTCTGTCATTGGTGGTGGCTTCCAGGAGAGCTCAGCTTTGGGACAGACTCAAATCTAATCTGATTTAGGAACAATTCAGCATTGCTTGCGTTTGCTTCTTGGCCGATGGCCTCTATAAGCTGCACTGGCAGTCCTAATTCATTTAACACCATGAAAGACTTTGCCCACACACCTGGGGCAGCCAGACTCCTTTCCCATGAACAGACTAGTACTGGAGACTGATTGTTTCTCACAGGGAGGCAGGTTGGAAAAATGCTCAGAGTAGCAAAACAATGTTGGCATCCCCTTTTAAGAGGCTTTTGTATGTCTTCAATGAAAAAAGCTCAGTCATGAGATTTCACCACTTCTCCTACCATCCCTAAAAGTTCATGAAAGGACAGATAGGAAGGTCAACACTGGTTTAAAGTCTCTCTAATTTTCTAGCAGCACTGAACAAGCTACAGCCCATGGAAAACACAACAGTGTTGTGTTTGCTAATAATTAGTGAGCACAAGCCCCAGCCTGGTGCAGCTCCATGTTAGCTTGAACAGAAAGGCAGCACAGCAATCCCTGAGGTGATTTAATGGTCCAGGTTCAACTATTGCCCAGAACACCTTCGGAGCTTCTCCCTGCCCTTCAGGAAAGCCCTGTGCCTCTTGCCCTGACCCACAGCTGCCTTGGGACACTGGAAGGAGAGATGAGACCCCAGAAGCTGAGGGGAGTAGGTATTTGTGACTGTTCAGGAGACAAAAGGGTTATTGCCCCAAACTTCCCAGGTGTGTAAGCCCTGTGTGTGTTCCTCTAGTGAGCCCCACCGTGATATTTTACCTTGAATCCTTGGCCTTGGGCAAGACATCCCAAATATCCCTCCAGCTTTACCTGAGCCTGGCTACTGCTGCCCTCTTGCCTGATGCAGCGTGGGATGAAGGCCAGCCCTGGGCAGGATAATTTGTCATGTCCCAGAGAGGGAATAAACAACAATGTTTACCTGGATATTTTGAAGCGTTAGCATTTTGACCTCCTCTCCACTGTCATCAATGCTGTGAGGGGCTATGGTGGGGCTGGTGGCAGTGGCACAGGTCCTGCCAGGTTGTCCCAGACCTTCCCAGCTCTACAAAGGCAGGGGAAGTCTGTATCAAATGCTGAGGGCAATTTTACAGTGTGCTATAAAAATACTTGGGGATGGGAACTTATTGAACACCTCTTGTTCTTTCTCCATAGATGTCTTGAGTGGAAATGGCTTGAGGTTCCCCATAGGCTCTTTTTTTCCCCCCTGTCTGTTTGCATATGATTTCTGGCAGAGATGAATTTTTAACGTTTGATTTTCTCTCCCCTCCTTTCCCTGTCTAACCCTCTTTACTTCTGCCTGCAGTAAAGATGGGGTGAGAAACTCTTCAAGGCAAAAGCTCCCGAGCAGCTTTTGGAAACATGTGAAGCTCATTAGCCCTTTTTGCAGCTCTAGGGGTTTTGGGTGGAGGGTTATTTTTTCCTTTTTTTGTGTGTGTGATTTGTGTTAGTTGTGGGTTTGTTTTTGTTTTTTGTTGTTTTTTTTTTTTTTTTGGGGGGGTGGGGAGGGCAAACCATTCAAATCTCATAAATGCTTAAATATATAACAGTAAAGTTTGAGAAGTCTCCAGGGCAGCTCCAGAGACCGTGGATTAGCTCAGCAAAGAGTGCCAGGGAAAAAAAATCATAGCTGACTCCCCTCAAAATTGGGAATTTGGCAGGCTTCAAGCCTGATCAGGCTTTAGGGGGCCTGAAACCTCCTGAATACCAGCTGTACTGGGGCATCACAATGTTCTGAGAACAGAGCAGCTGCCAGCAAAGAGCCCTGCAAACACAACTGTATGGGTGGCACCAGCACCCACATCCACCACTGTCCTTATGAGCAGAACATCAACAGCCCCGCTGAAAACCCCTCTGCCCAACACCAGAAGACATCTGGCTTTGCTGTCTTTCAGAGTGTCAGAAACAGTTTCAGCTACAACTTCAGACCTGAATAAGGTTCCTTTCTCTTTACTTTAGCTAACTAAAGTGAATTTTGTTGGCTCTTTGCTCCTGCCCACCCAGCACTCCCACATGCCTAATTCCCCATTTCCTCAGCCTTCATCGTGCCAGAGCTGACTAGATTAATGGGAAATGTTAATATGTCAGGTCTGGAAGGAAAGTAAAGAGCTGGTTGTGTTTGAATTCCACATTAATCTACTTGGTGATGAAGCTATAAATCAAAACCTGGAAGTTTTACCAATCTGAAATGATGTGTTTAACATTTCAGCCCTTTCCTTCCTCCTTCTTGCCCGACATTGATTTGCACAGCCTTTTACAACAGCAGGGCAGGATTGCAAAATGCTTCTTTTGCTTTTGAATCTTTAATTGTGCTTAAACATAATAAGATGTCTTCAAGGCAAGCAGGGTGAAGAATGATGCTGAAATACGAATG
This sequence comes from Platyrinchus mystaceus, assembly GCA_035041135.1. Taxonomy (NCBI): domain Eukaryota; kingdom Metazoa; phylum Chordata; class Aves; order Passeriformes; family Tyrannidae; genus Platyrinchus; species Platyrinchus mystaceus. The sequence goes on from JAWWLV010000045.1 coordinate 6,119,974, forward strand.
GAATTCCCAAATTGCTCCTTTTTGAGGAGGAAGACCACATTCCTCATAGGGTACATGGGGTTGTGGGGTTGCCTCAGAGCCCAACAGGAGGTGAAAACAGTCTGTCCCTTCACTGATGCACTGCCCAACAGTGTGCCAGCAATCCACCTGGTGAATGGAGGAGAAGCCTCAAAACCCTTCAGCTCAACTCCCCAGTGCCAATGGCAGCTGGGGGAAAAATCATTAGCACCCCATGCCAGCAGTGGGCATCCTGTGGGAAACACACCTCAGATGTGCCCACCCAGTGCCTCTCCACAGGGAAAATAAAATTACAGGATCTGAAAAACAGAATCACAGAATGGGTTGGGTTGGGAGAGACCTTAAAGATCATCTCATTACAACCCCCTGCCATGGGCAGAGCCACCTTCCCCTAGACCAGGTTGCTCAAAGCCACTTCCAACCTGGCCTTGAACACTTCCGAGGATGGGGCATCCACAGCTTCTCTGGGCAACCTGTACCAGTGTCTCACCACTCTCCCAGTGAAGAATTAATTCCCAATATCCATGAAGTTCTTCCTAATAGCCAAAATTAAACTTTTTACTAAAATATGGAACGATTCATGAATTTGTGTGTCTACCAGCACACCAAAAGCTCTTTCCTCTTCTTCATTTTAGTTGAATATTCAGCCCCTTGATGCTACAGCCCACCTCCTTCCTAAATCCCATTGCCTGTAACTGGACATGTGAGGAGCTTTGAGGCACTGAAGACAATTCTGTGCTTGTGTCTATAGCCTGAAGTGAGTAATTTTATCTGTTTCTGCCTGAAGTAAAATTACTTAACTGTCTTTCCAAGTACTTGGTGGATAAGAAGCAGCATATAAAAAGTACACAGCACTGCTGCATACAGTGTGTGAGGAGTTAAATATCTGTGACAGGTATCCCTGAGACATGGCTTTACATCCGGTGGTCTACCTCCGACTGGTAGGAGCAGTTGGTGGGATTTTAAACAGACAGACACATAAACACATTTTTACTGAAGATGTAGGTCCTGGCCTGCCTAATGTTCTTTGACAGTGCACAGGCATAGCCTGGAAACTAAAACATTTGTTGATGGATTTGGAGATTAAATAAATAGTGAATTATCTTCAGGATGTTAAAATGCAGAACTGACTGCCTATCCCATAATAGTAAACCAGCCCTCCCCCAGTACTTCTTGAAATGTGAGTATTTCTGCAAAAGCAGACACTGTGTTAGTTCACAGGGCCATTTGTTTAGTAGGTCAGAGCAGTCAGACATCTGGGCATTGGTAAAAATACATCCGACAGCTCGGTAGCATCTTGCACAACTGACTGTCTGAAAGCCTCGACTGGAAGTTTATTATTTGTTAATCTCCCTTTTCAAATGAATTCCAATCATGCAGTCAGGAAACCACATGGTGGATCACAAAACACAATTAAAATATAAAAAGAATTCATTACAATTAAAATATAGCGACTGGTGAATATTAGCCCCACTGAAAACAGATCAAGGCAAGAGTTTTGTTCAGACTGGGAAGACAAATGTATCCCTGGGAATCAAAGTAGACTTGCTGGAGGATTTATTTGCCAGGAAAAGAAACGCAGACTGAGACAGATGACGGTACCTTGCTGCAGGGTACCAAAAGCCTCTAGTTCTCAGATGGCCTGAGAACCAAAGCATTGCTTATAGACAGTGAGAAATGGAGTCACTCAGCAACTCTGAGACAAATCCAGTCTGGAGACCAAGAATGAGGAAACAATTTTTTGATTGTTTTAACCTATTTTATAACAACTACTGCTCAGAGTGCAGCCTGAGCAAGTCCAGACTTCTGATTTGCTGTGTCAGTTTGGATTTGAAGATTGAAATCTCAGGTGTTTCAGATCCCACACTGACCACCACAGCCCAAAATTGTTATTCCATCTACCTCTGCTAATGCATTGCTGCTGACTTTCTGAGACCCAAGAAAACAAAGTCTCCCTTGTCAGACATAAGGGGAATTACATTGATTGTGTTGATGCCTGGAGCTTGTTTTCTTTTCAAGAACTCATTGCCTGTTGTATTGGCAGTAAATCTGGACTGTACCCTCTACACAGCATTAGCTTAGTCTTCATATATTTTGTAAATGGGACATTAAAAGGCAATTTCAAAGTTTTGGAAGGTTGTATGGTATAGATAACAGTTTAGGGCAAGGATACAAAAAAAATTATCCAAGTCAGGGATGCAGACATGGCTTTGGTTGGTGGTACAAAGGACGAGCTGAGTCCTCCCCAGTGGTGTGTGCCCAGCACATGGGTCTTGCTCAGCCAGGAACCTGGCTGTGTGCTACACTGCTCTGCTACCCCCAACTCGGTCACAGCAAACGGCCCCAGAAGCACAGATGCACTGAGATGTGATTAACTCAAAGAAAAAGCACAAAGCATATTTTCAGAGTATGAAAAAGTTTTGCTTTATTTTACAAAGTTGACTAATGTTTCTTTTTAGTTTTTTTTTTTTAGGTTTTTTTTTTTGCTTATTGTACCATGCAGAGGTCCTGCAGCTGATCTGCTTTGCTCTCAAGATGCAGTAGCAACAGGGATTAAGATATAGTAGCAACAAAAACTAGCATGGTCAAGAGCTCATTTGCTCATCTAAGTAATAAGCAGTGGAAGAAGTTTCTGTCTCTGGGAAGTGATTAAACTGTCAGGCTTTCTGTCCAAGTAATATCCTACTAAAATACCCTGCCAGCATTTAAATTGGAGGATGCTGGCTACTGGAGGAAATGCTTTTAGGATTAATATACATAAGGGTAGAGTTAGCTATCAGCTCATCCTGGCTGCTAATAACACTGCTGCTGCTGGATTTCTGCAGTGATGAGATCCCTTTCCCAACAAACCTCCACCCAGCAGCAGCTCTCGTGGTGCCTGACCCGTTATTTCAGATCCTCTCCAAAGAATTGGAAGCTCATGGGCATTGACAAATAAAGTGACGTGGTTTTCCTGAGCTTTTGCGTGTGTTCACTGATTGAGAAACAAAAAGCTACCCAAGTCCACCCTGACCCATGAGTGTCAGGCTGCATGGGTGGGAAGGGAGGCATCTTTGCTGGTCCCATTCCGTTGGTGACTATACCAAAGGGGATAACATGCCAGGAACATGATATAATGCCATGAGGGATGGCTGAAAGCATGTGCATGTTGCAATGGAAAAAGTTCACTTGTGGATGTGCTCAGTGCTCACAAAAGAATAAATCTGTTACAAGACCATCAGTCCTGGGATTTATCACAGGCAGTAGCAGCTCCTGATGCATGGTGCATAGGCTGGGATATATTATTAGCAATCAGAATCTGGACTCATCTGAAAACTAACCCTAGTTTTTGAGGATGCTTTTACATAGGTGGAGTGTAAAAATGGGTTAAGCATTGAGCCCTCTTGCTTCCTCCTCCCCTTTCTCAGGCCCAGGTGAGCTAATTGCCTTCAGTTCAGGTTCCTAAAACAAGCTGCAGAGAGAGGATGGGGCAGCCCCACACCGTAGGCAGCCTCTGCATAGGCTGACCTGTGAATTCAAACCAGCCAAGACCCAGCACAGCCCAGGGAGGGCAGCTTGGTTTACTTGGAACCATCACAGTGGTACATCTCATAGGGGTTTCAAACCCAAGCCCTAGGGCCACCAGGGCAGTCAGTGGGACAAGGGCCCTTCTGGGTAATGGGTTTGTGTTTCTGGCTGTCTTCTGGAAAAAGTACTTAAAATAAAAATGCTGTCCATGCTTGCTGAACTCCAAAGACCATAAAATCTATTCCTGAACTCTACTGAAACCAGAGCATGATTTGAAGCTGGTTCAACGTTTGCCGAAATTACTAAGAGCCTTGCTCTGGTCTCCCTCTAACCAACACACGCAATTTCTACAGGCTTTTAATCTGCTTTCTTTTGTGTAACTTGGCTTCACACATGGAGAGTTCCAAAGCACAGGAAAAGTGAAAAACCGAGTAAGTGGGAGTAGCAGAAAATGCCTTTTCCAAATGCAAATACCAATCAGTCACTCCAGCGTCCGGCGTTAAACAAATCTTTGGAGATGAATATTGTAATAGTTTGTCCCCACAGCAGAATAAATGCCTAGCCTTAGTTGTCTAAGGTTGATTAAAAAAGCAGACGAGCTGGATACTGGTTGGTTTACAGTGCCTTTGCAACCTGGACTCACCTATGGACTGGAATAAGTTGCTGTTCAAAGTGGCATTTGGTTCTAGTTCCTTCACTGTGATGTTCAGTTTATTTAACCCAGGTTAGTCAGTCTCAGAAACACACGCAGTTTATTAGAGCTGTGTCATTATACCTCAAGCTGCAAGCAATTACTGTAACTCTACAGAGAAGCCAGTCAACCAAGCCTCAAAGCTCTCAATACCACATAAACCATACATCGAGCGAAACAAAAGTTTTAGACAATCAAGTGCCCGGGACTTTGCAAGACAAAGCAGTCAGAATGCATTGCACAAGTCAAGTAGGGATAACTCGTGCTACTGCAGTTTTAACCCCCCTGTGAATGCCCATTTTCCACAGGTTAGGTGCCTTTAGGCATCATTTCCCCCGGGTAAGTTATAAATTATTCCTGTGCATCTGCAGGGACATTGTGAGGACATAGAGCAGCTAAGGTTGTACTTATGAGTATAAAGCTCAAGGGGAGAGGATATAGCAGACTGAACTTTAATTTACTTTCACTTATTCCCCTCTGCTCTGTGGAACAGAGAGTTTGGACCTGTGTTCCACCACGGGAGACCCCATCACGATCCTCCTAACCAAAATGTTTCTCCTCCCACACCTCCCCAGCCCATGCTGTCTCCTGTATCAGTGCCTATGCAGGACCCAAAGCGGTCGGTAGGAACAGGACAGGATCCTGCAAGACTCCCAGGGGGTCTCCCCACTGCAGCACTGGGGTTTGAGGGCCTGGTGTTTTGTAACCCTACCTGATAAACGTCTCTGGAAATGCACCATGGCTTCAGCATGAGCTGCAGGACCCTCAGGTTTCCAAAGCGGCAAGTCCTCAGAGCCCGGGACGTCAGGCTCCACACCAGGCTGTCCCAGCTGTAGAGCAGATCCTCAAAGCCAAAGAGCACAGCAGCCATGCCAGCTCCCTGTGTGAATCACCCCGGATTCCCTGCTTAGAGGCAACCAGCTAATCCCAAGGTGCCTTATGAACTGCAAGGTTAAAAAGTCACTGCAATTTCCATCAAAGAAGGAGAAATAAAAGCAAGCAAAAAAAAAAAATAAAAAAAAATAAAAAAAAATCAACCACCAAACCACCAAACCAAAACGGACAACAAAAAACCAGCAGCCAAAATAAACTGTTTGGGGATGTGTCTTTCTCCCTCCGCACACGCCCTTCAGGATGTGGTTTCTCCCTCTGTGTGTCTTCTCAAAGTGAGTCCTGCTGCACCCAAAGATGAGCAAGGAAGAGGTAAAAATACCCCTCCTGACTTAAAAAAGGCAATTGCACATCCCTCGCAAAGGGCTTCTTGGTAACACTGCATCACCTCCCAGCTCTCTGCTGCAGAACCAAGAGGCAAACTCGGATCCAAAGTCATCACTTTGCATGCTCGGTCCTGGGACTCCATCCAGAGGGAAGAAAAAAGCTGCTCACTCTCCGTCTGCCAACATTCCCAAGACATTCCAGTATTGGGCTTAACTCTTTCAAACACTCCCAAAGAACATCTGAGAAGGCAGCTTTGCCACATGCAACATTTCATCCTTTCGTTTCATGTGTCGACTCCCTGTTGCACAGTTACACTCCAGTCTTTTCCCCACTCAACTGCCTGTTCAGGAACCTTTTTATATTTTGAACTGAGAAGGGAACTTAATCTGTACATAAGAATTATGCAACAGTTTGCAAAGCACCTTATTAACCGAAAGGGTGATATATTGGAAAGTTGCATGGATTAAACAATGGCCTTTTAAAATCAGCCTGATTCAGCTGCTGTGGACATATTTTTAACCTTTGATGAGCTCACATTCATAAGGTTGGGTCTCATCTGAACAAGCCCAGGAGAGTGCAATACATTTCTCTTCATCTGAGCTGCATGCAAAACACCCTTTTTGGTCTACAGATACAAAAATGGCATCCCTTACTTACACTTCTTGCCATCCTTACATACAGTTCTGACATCCCTTCCTAAAATAAGTGTTGAGGAGAGATCAGTTCACTGACTGTTTCCCCTCAGGAGCACATTGTCTGGGTGGAGACTTCAATGCTGTCAACATCTATCATGAGTTGAGCTGAGGGAACTGGTCCAGTGAGGATGAAAATACACTATCAACATGAGGATTTTGCAGTTCAGTTAAATCGCTACAAACTCATGCAGTTATGTTGCAAGACATTTTCCAACTAAATCCCATGAGTGCTTCTTCTACATATTTAATCACCAGGTGGGGAAACTGAGGTGGAATTATTTTTATCAAAGGCACAGTGCCCTTGGAGACAGCTGCCTGTCAGTGCTATTTTTCACTCATTTCACTCTCCCTTCAGAGGAATGTGCAAAAAAAGGCCACAGCACTTGGAGGGAGCTGACAGGAGTAAGCTGGAGAATGCCTACATGGAGTGGCTTCCAAGGAGGTACTTTGTAGAGTGGTAGGGAGGACAACACCAGTTTGGGCTGAAATCATGAGGGACCGGAACTCCTAAAGCTGCTGCTTTAACAGAGCTGAGAAGGCATAATTTCCAGAAAGCCTCAGTGTCTTCTCTGATTCAACTCCCTGGATAGGGAAGGAGCGGGAATGTTAAAATCTGCTTGATTTTCTGTAGGTCTGTCCCACCATGACCCCATCCATAATTTGTTCTTTGAGGATTGGAGGACACAAAGCGAGCCGTGCGTCATGATAACGGCACAAGGATGCTCGTCAGCTCATTGACAGGGCAGGTGGAGGCCCAGGAAAATACAGCTGCAAAATTCATGTTCTCAGCCTAATTGCCTCTTCAGGACTTTGTTTTTAGAGAGGCTTCATAAAATATGGTAATAAAATTGTAATAATGTTTCGTTCAAACTTGTTAGAAGCTATTCATTCTGCAAAGTGCAGTTGTCCTTCCTCCTCTCCCTCTCCCTGCCTGTTTTCTTGGTGTCCAGCCTTTGCTGTAGCCTCCCGATGCTCATCATCTCTTGGTTGTTTGCCTGCCTGTAAAGTTGGTAACTCTGCTTCTTTTAGCAGCCATGTAGACAAGGGATCAGGAACATCTCCATTATAAAGCCTCATTTGAAAGAAAGATACTTTTTTTCTTATATATGAATTGACTAGACAATATTTGCTCCAGGCTACAGCCTGATATATAAGATCTCTGCCTGGGAGCACAGGACAGGAAAAGAAAGAAATGTGTTTGATAAAGGAAAACAGAGGAGGGGAAAGAAACTGTAGCAAGTGATTGCTCTGGGATGTGACCTAACGCCTTTGGTATTCTGAAAGGGGGAGAGGAGGGGAAATGGAGGATATACCGCAGTTTTAAAATTAGCTACCCCATATGTGCATCAAGTCTTTCCGTATGGTTGAAAGGAGACTTTCAGCCCCCATCCCAACTCGGTAATTACTCAACAGATGAGGGCAGCTCTGAAGGAGCCTTTTCACTTGGCTGATGACATAATCAGACTGTCTGAAAACAGTTCTCCTATGTATTTATTTAACTGACAGACTGGAGCAGTCCCTTTAGGAGTCACTTGAGTCTATAGAAAGCCCAGTGAACATTTTACTGGGTAGATTTACCTTCATGATTAGAGCAGACTGTTTGGTTTCCTGGGGAGGTTTTCCTGCTGATCAGACACATAATATTTTTGAGAGGGTAAAAGCTGCTTGAGTACAGATTACCCATCCCACCTTGCAGCTTCTGAGGGAATTGCAACCATGGAGGTTTCTCAGACAAAGACAGCCCATCCCCTCTAGAGTCAACTACCAAAAGAGTTTTTTTCCAGGTAGACACCAAAGAATGTGCTCTTTCTTATCCCAACAAGTCAGAAGAGGTCATTGCTACAGGGAATGGCAGAAGAGAGGAGAAAAAATTACTGAGAATCAGCAACTTGGCTCTTCTACTGGTGTACCCTTTAAGTAATTTCTGTAAAATCACCTTATAATTCTATAAAATGAGCTCAGCTTCACCTTCACTAAGGTCAATTAGGAAAAAAAAAGCCCTTTGCACTCGACATAGATCTATAGACATTTGCAGGTCTTTTCCTCTCTAATTATGCGCTGATTATTTCCCGCTGTTTCTGAGAAAATGTCAGCCAAAACATTTACTATGAAACCTCCCACGTTTTACTGACAGTCCAAAGGCTGTTTCTAGGGTATAAAAATAGCTCTTTACTTCCCACGAAAAAAAGGCAAAGAGACCAAACCCCTTGGGCTGCTGTGTTGTTTCATGGGACTGTCACTGAGACTTGAAGGCTGGGGTTGGATTTCCCAACCCAAACCCAGCCGGCAGCTCCTCCTCAATGCAAACCCTGCAAATCCCTGCTGTGCACTGGTGTAGGTGGATGCTGCCTGCACCATGAGCTTGAGAGACAGGTCCTTGTTTGCCTTTTTATATTCTGGCCTTGGAAAGAGGAGTTCAGGCTCTCTTTCCAGCATGATCCACAGTAAATCTCTACCTACAGCTTCCCGATGGGTGTGGATGTATTTGGACGTGTTGAAAGAAGGACGTGCTGAGTGGAAGGGAGTGCCCTTTGAGTTTGCTGTAGACAGACCAGAAACATCCTGTTTCTGCTCCACATATGGCCCCAATGGTCCCTGCAGCTCCAGCCCAACATGGTCTTTTAGGTTCTACTTCAAATTCATGTCCCTTTTTGGTCTTTATTTCTCTATAATGCAAAGAGGATTAATGTTGTTAAGATCTTTATGCCCAAAGTTCCCTTTCATGTTGCAGCTTCACGCTTTCTTATGTTGGAGATTTTTTTTGAGATAAATATTTAACTAGTTACATTTTTCTCCTTGTGCCCTGACGGTACATAGTTTTTGTGGCCAATATGATGGGAATTGTTAGCGATGTCCCACGGCCAAGTGATCAAACACACCGAGAAGGAGCCATGCCCCTTCCTTCACATCTTCCCAGGCAGAACCAGGGCACTCAGTGGAGACTTACAGGAGTGACCTCCCTCCCATAACTGAACTGAACCTAGACTCTCACAGGATTTCCAAATGGTCATTGTGCATCAAATCCACTACAGAAGCTGAGCCTCTGAGCGCCTTATTTCCACCCAAACCAAGGTGCTGTCATCCCTCATACTGGGCTTCTCTGTCTTTCCCCTGACACCCCAGGAGAGTTCATAGAGATTTTCTGTGTGTTCAGTGGGAGTTTCCCAGAATGCAAGGACTGAATACTATTGGCTTTATTTCTTGTACCTTTGCCAGGTTTTGTACTTTTTATAAGGAAACCTTTGAGGGAAGAGTCTTAAAAGGAGCTGGGAATTGCATTTGAGTTAAAGAAGCAAATCCTAAGACTTGAGGCTTATATTATACAACACAAGGAAACTTGACTGAATTTAGGAGGAGTGAAAATAAAATATGGATGTCCGTACTGGATCTGATGAGCACTTTGATCAGCTAAGGGTTGACCCTGTATTCATTTTGAATTGCTAAAAGATTGTGACCTCAGTCTGGCTAGGCCACAACATCGGGACAATGACCTTGCCTGAAACTTTACAGTTTTGTAAAAGAGGCATCAATACCCCTAGCTTTCCTCTCTGGAGCTGTAAGATAAGAAGCTGTACTTGGAAGCATCAGCCCAAAGATCTGCTGCCCCATGCAAATGCAATGCCCGTGTCCCACTGCTTCAGTTACCTCCTAATTCTCACCTACCACATGCTTCCAAAACCACAGATAGGAACAGCCTCCCCCTGACTCCCTGGTCTGCCACCACTGACAGCCCTAAAACTATCCTGCAGAGAAAATTCAAGAAACTGAGGACTTCCCTGCTGGTTGCATTTTAGGATGAACATCATGAGTCAGAAATCCTGGGCAATTTCTTCAAGATGTTCTCACGAGTCCATATGGCCTAAAATGTTCCATAATGAAATGAACTGCTGTTTCACAGTAATAACCAAATGAAAATTTACTGTTCCAGTCATCCACCTTGATCATAACATTTCTAAAGCTCTTTGGAAATGTAAAGTGCTCTGGTAGTGCTGAGTATTATCGTTACGTGAACAGCAGCTCCCTCTGCGTAAGGCTCTACGTGTCCTCACTTTAGAGAGATTTTTATTGACTGACACAGGAGAGTGTGTCATATCCTCAAATCATACACATTTCATTTCCTACAGTAAGTTGTGTTAGTGATTTAACAAGGTTTAAAAGTAGGTGAATCCTATAAAGATGGGCTTTTACTTGTCCCTAATATTCCACCGGCTAAAGTGATTTTCACTTCTACTATGCAGAAACGTGAAAGAGATTGTGCAGAGATTTGCTATTCAATCCTCTTTCTCCATGAACACTGTGGTGAATGAGTCTGCAGGAGGGGATGTAGGTCAGGACAATGTATTAAGGAAATAGTGCAGAACAGCTTCAGAAAGTGAATGGTGAGATCTTAAATACGATTATTCTCTTTGGAAACCCAAGCTTTTGATTAACTCTGATCCCACTGGTGACTGTAATGTCCTGTGACTGGGGTCTCCAATCAAAGCAGCACGTGCTTGCAGATGCCCATCACCACAAGGCTCATCATCACCCTGTTCTCTGTTATTATGTGCAGAAATGCTCGGGAGACTTATTTTTGGCTGGAGGAAAACGGAAAAAAAATCACAGCCAGCTCAGGAGGCAGGTATAAATAGGGAACAAGCTAAAGCTCATCCAGCAGCTGAGCTGTTTTCCTACCATGTTATTCACCCATGTCTAAAATAGCCTCTGACAAGGTTCAGGGGTGCAACAAGACAAACCTGTGTTTGTGCCCATTAGGAGGGCACTGAATCTCAGACTGTGGATCAAACACGCCTGACTGTTCTCAGAAAGAGTCATGCATTTGTGCAGTTACACTCTTCTGGTTTCAAGCTTTTGCTTATTCCTTTGGTGACTGGAGCAAGTATTTGCCTTTGGAGGTTGAAACTAGTGATAATTAAGGTCCCTTCCAACCCAAACTATTCTATGATTCTTTATGAGAAGTTCCCATGCTACCCCTGTGTTCATATAATTTTGAATTATACATTTATCTGGTGCTTCCTACCTCTTATCAGATGATGTTCAAGCTGTTCAAATGGCCTTGGCTGTGGGTTTGGGGGACACATTGCTTCATGTTGCAGGTGTCCCTTAACTGATACTGTTTACCTGGGAGAGGGGACAAATCTGTTGACTCATAAAAAGCCAGTCTGCAGTTCTGCCCTATGGCAAGATGGATAATTTAATTAAGGGCAGCCTTGCTGTCCATGCAAAACAAGCCTACACACAGCACAAGTGGCCCCTTGCAGCAGAACATTTTATTACAACTTATCCTGCAAATATATTTAAATATCTGCCTGATTCAGACCCAATGGTAACACTTAATACATTCAATGACTGATACAAAGTCCTTTCTGTTCACAGACAAGAGTGAGTATTTCATTGAAAAGCAGCTGGGCAAAAGGAATGTATTTTAGAAAATCAGTGGTCCAGATTTCTTATGTTTGATCTTGCTTATGAGTTGGAATGCCTGCTCCTGCCTAAGTTAAAGAACACATATTTAATTTATCCTGAAGCTCCTTATAAAAAATTGCTACAAAAAATACTGGTATTGCTGGTTAGGATGTAATTGCCATTGGACAGAGAGGAAAGAAAAGCAGGTCAAATATAACCTTCAGAGTGGAAATGAGGAGGGATCTAGAAAAGTCACCAGTTTCTTGAGCAACATTAGAAGAGTCACACAACTTTATGGGTCTCCATTTCCTCAGTAGATTAATTCACTGACATTTGTCAGATGACATGAAATCTCAGGGGAACTATTTTACATTAAAAAGTAAATAAGTGTTCAGCCTACTAGAAAGCCAACTGGTCATGTTCCATGGGAGGCATACACAAAAAAGCAGAAATACTTAAGATATCTTGGATTGATAATGTACCCTCTGTGTTGAAAGCTCCTACACTGATTATCAAAATGAGCATAATTGTGGGTAAATAAATGTCCCCTGTGGTGAAGACTACTCATGTATATATATACTCCCTGTGGGAGGAGCGTTGTACACATCCAGGCAATGCTAAATGAATGTAGGGAGGCTTCTGTGGAGGAAGAGGATGGCTCTCTTGACTTTGGAGTAGAAATGTCCCACACTGAGCTGCTGACTCCATAGAGCACACGCTTGCACACTCATTCATGGCATCTGCTCTGGGGCTGGCTCATATGGGGTGGTTTGCTTGTTCCTATTGCTGCAGAACAATTAATCTGCAGATGGGAAACACGGGAGCCAACAGAGGGGGATTACTGTACTGCAGCAGATCTTCACACTGAGAACATCTCCCCAGCTGGGACCAGTTAGGCCTTCTCAGTAGAGCATAAGAGTTGACCTCTACCCTGTTTGCTCCCGAAACGCAGACCCCTGTGGCTCGTGCTAATGGAAAACCTCCATTTGCGTTGTAGGACAGCGCTGGATCTGTGCCATCCACAGTGATAATGCATGCACAGTTGACAGAAGTTGATAACTTGCGCTTCTGTTGCTGGTTGGTTTAAAACCCTGAGCAAACATCAGCTTCTATTTCCTCTCGATGCACTGGGAGATTTGTATTATTGAGCTGCCACCAGAGCTGCAGATAAACAGGGACAAGAGGGCTGAAGTGCCTGTGTGGGACAGACAGTCACAGAATCTGGCAGTCCCGGCTTTCCTTTTCTCTGGTTGCTTTCTACACCTACTATTACACCCACGAAACCTCCAGCATTTCCAGAAGGGGTACTGAGTTTTAGGAGGTATAAATAGTAGCCCAGACTCCATCTGCAGGGGTGGAGAGGAGTTAATCAAACTCCCCCACGCTCTGTGTTCCAACCTGATGATTTGCCATGGGGGATCCCAACTCACTGACTGGCTTGTTTGCTCATACCTCCTGAAAAGAGGATAAAGTAGATAGAAAGCTGCTGGATCGAAGCAGCAAGTCAGTCACTTGATTGTCTCTGTGGACAGAGCAGACTGAAGCCGTTCAGAAGTTAAAACAAAGAGGATTTACGCTCTTGATTTAGAAATTTATGACTCATTCCCATTTTGGCTGTTAGAAGCGGCTGTCATTTCCCCTGCCCCCAAAACCTCCATGCCATAAAAAAATAAAACCCATAAGCTCTTTGCTGTTCTTATCTTGATGCACAAAGAATTCAAATGTTCACTGTTGCTATCTGGAGCTTGACTTCCTGTTATTAAGAAGGGCATCCTAGTATTTAACAACATGAGATTTTTATTTTTTTCCCCTTCTTTAAGCCAGGCAGAAAGTCTAATGATTCTGGGGTTTGTTTCCTGCTCGTAATTAAGTAGGTCACAGCTGCAAAGCAAGAGAACAAGAAAATATTCAGATCACACAAAGCCAAGAGCTATTAAATCATTTGCAGCTGAAGGATATGGCAGATTTTCTTTTTTTTTTTTTTTTTAAAGAAGTCTCGAGTCTAAGGAAAACAAATATAGGAACTTTTAGGAGAATGATGAAGTTGGAAGTTCTGCCCAAGCGCCACAGTAGCTCAGAAAAAAAGGGAGTGATCAAAACCCAGCTAATGTTGTTCACAAGTTGAATAGCTGCATGTGGTTGAAATAAATTCACTTCTTCATTGCTTAGAGCCATATATTCTATCCATTCAATCTGCTTTGAACCACATGCAAGATTGCTTTCATTTCTCCTGGGCAGTTCCCACCAGGCCCTCCGTGTCAGCCTGAAATGCCACACTGTGCCCTCTCCTGTAGGTCCCACACACCCTCCACAACTCCAGACGCAGCTCAGACACAGCACGATCTCTACCCAGACAGATCTGCCCAGAAGATCCCAGAGGGCTGAAGGTCTTTTGTTCTGCACTCATGGTTCATGTTGTTGTGTTTCCCTGGTTTGTCTCCCACTCCATCTCCACTCAGGGCAGCAAGCTGCTCTTGGTCCCTGCACTGCTGCCTTCAGCCAACAGAGAGTACCAGCGGTGCCTGGTCTATTGCCCTTGATAATCCAGGCACTTGTGAGTTGAAGAACAACCCCTGAAGGGCCCTGACAGCAGGGGTAAGAACTGGGGTTCAGTCTCATCACAGACAGCCATCAATTGATGAAGCCATGTTATAACCTTGCAAAGCCAGGAAAAACTTCATAGAGCCAAGGTGTCTGTGTGTGAGAACCATGCAGTTTAAGAGCAAAGCTGGGTCTGATTCAACTCAATTGATTAATTTCAGGATTCAGCAAGAGCAAAAATGACCGCATATTTCTGTCATTGTGCTTTTGCCTAGGCTTCAGTATAAACACTCCTCCAAGCCATTGCTCAGCTGAAAAGAGGGGACAGAGAGCAACAAAGTCATTACCCTCATCTTCCCCAGGTTCAATACCTGGAACTGCTCTATTCCATAGTGAAAAGGAGAAGAAAAAGGGTACTAAGCTACAAGAACAGCCCCACTAAGTGGCTGCCTTGATCTGAAGAGCAATGGAGATGTGTCCCTAATGCATCGTAGCTGTAACAATAGGGCTTCTATTCTGTGTAGTGAGAGACATGGTCTTTGGGAAGATTTGTGTCGGAAGCCCACCAAAATCAACACTGAACACGGCAGTGGTCCAGCCAGACGAGAATCACTGCCTTGGCAAGAACACCCGCTGTGAAATCTGTTTGATTTCAAAATAGGGTGTTTGGTTTTGTTAGAGAGTGATTAAGATATGGGCAGAATAGCAAGAACGAGAGCTTATTGCTGCTTCTATAAAAATGTGATCAGGAGGGTCATAAATCTCCACAATTACAAATTGGTGATGAGCTCATGTTTATCCAAGCTCTGATTGGGAAATTTGTCATGGGAAAGCAAGGCCCACGTAGACGGTATTCTGGGCTCTGTCCCTGTGTGACCAGACGTGGTCAGTTCATTCCAGGATAAGGGAACGTGGACCTTTTCATGTTGGTATTTCTTGGCTTCACAAACTGGGAACCGGGAGGGGGAGTTGATCAGTGCCTCCCCAACGAGCAGTCGTTATGAAACAGAAACAACGGAAGGTTTCCCAGAGCCTGGTGCCCCGGGAATTTGAGGTCAGTCCTTCCAAAGCGCTGACCTTGCAGGAGAGGGGCTGAGTGCAAGACTGTGATGGAAGATATCCTGGGTTGCACAAGATGCCCGATCAGTCTTCAAGTGATTCAGGATATCTGGATTTGTGGGTTTCCATCTGCGATTTCTCTAAAAGCTGATGGTTTCAGAAATGTTTTGCTCCCATCCCTCCAAAATTTCAATCTGAGCCCCTTAAATAGAGGGATCCTGGGGAAAAAGGTTCTGATTTCAGAGAAAACACTGACACTGGGTGCTAGAAGGTTTATTCAGAGACTCCACAGTATCTCTCAGCCTTTGCAGGAAAACACTCATGCTGCCTACACCCTTGTTCTGCATCTTGCAGCAATTTCCCTTCCAGTCCAGGGTGGATAACAGCATTCATGGATTAGTGTGAAACAAAGCTCAGGAATGAAAAGTTTTCAGAATGCTGCTGCAACCCAAAGCCTGGCCAGCACCACACAGTCTGCAGTGACTGATTGTCAGGAAAAGCTGCTAGATCATCCACTGGCATCAGCCTGATTATCTTTCCCCTGACACTGTTCTCCAGAAGCTGGAGTTTGGCCCCAAGGCCACTAACCGCTCTCCTGTGACTGATTGGGTACATTGGAATGCACTAACATAATTGTGCTTTTAAAAAATCAATGTCCTCTGGTTTTATGACTCTTCTTGGCCAGGTTCCCACTTGCTGTAACTGAAGCAAACTCTTTTTCTTCTGCAGGAAACTGCCACTATTGGTGCATTTGAAAGTTTTCAGGAGGATACACAATGGCTGCATTACAACAAAGTCTGGGATGGAAAAAGGAAACTTTCCAACATTTCAAAGTGGAAATTATGAAAATTAGAGAGCCTCCTCCCAGTCTCTGGAGTGGTTTGCAAGCATGGGTTGGGTGGAGAGATGCTGGAGAGGGAGGAAGGGGATGGGGATGTGTGCTTCCAGCTAACGGGAGCCCTGAATTTGGATCCTGCATCAAACACCTCCAGGTTTGCAAGGTGTTGGCAGTTAACCTCAGCTTTTACCCTGAAAGCATCTTGGCTGCCAAATGAGAACAACAGTGCTGGCTGAGTCTTGCAGAGATCTGCAGAGGATCAGTGTCCGTGGAGCTCTGTAATATGTAAAACCCAACGTATTATAAGGCATAATTTTAAGTTGTGACGTAGGATTGCCAAGCTTCCCCCTAGCAATAGCCCATCCATCATATTAGCCTTGACAGATTTTCTTGGATGGTATTTTCAAATATTGGGAACTTCAGGCTCTGCCCTCAGGCAATAGTAACAGCTTTGAACTCAGCTCTGAGGAAAGGAGAGTCTGTGAAACATTGGCAACTCACTTTTCTTGGTTTTCTGTGAAAATCTGGACCTTTAATGAGGATAAACTACCTCTAGGGTTTTAACCTTGATTGTCCTCCTCCTGCTGTCTGATGATGCATTAAAGGAAGACTGAAAGACAGAAAGTAACTTGTTGACATCCTCATTCAGCTTCCTAAGATGCTCCAAAGCATCACAAATGCAGAACAAGCCTTGTGGTTAGAGATGTCCCTTGGCTATGGAATCTATAGCAAAAGGATTAATAAAAGCAAGATGTTGGAGAGCTTTTTTGGAGTACTGTGGAGAGCAAAAAAGATATTGGCATTCTCCTCTCTGAATAGTGGTAATTTCTCATGGATCACACTGATCAGGGGAACACACTGATCTGTGCTCATCCCCTGAGCATCCCACAGTGCTCTTACGCAGGCAGTTCTCAGCATCTCTTTCAGATGCAGTGAATACAGGCATTTATGCACAGAAACTGATATGAGATACATATTGCTTTGAATGCCAAATTAAGTCTTTTCTGTAATGAAAGAGAGGCATTTGGAGAGGGTGCAAGTACAGGATCCAGTCCCTTTCATATCTCCCCAGATGCCCTGTACTCTGGTGAGGTATTTGGCATTTTATCAAGCCATCGGTGCATTTCCAATGATCTGCTCCTGGTGCCCTTACCCATAGCCTTCAAGCACATAAATGTCTGAGATTATCCCAGAATGTGGCCATGGGGTTGTCCTCCAGAGCAGCTTCAGACGTTCCCTCAGGCTCCCTGAACACGTCTCCAAAAGAAACAGGGAGCACCAGGAGACCCCAAAAGAGACTCAAACACTCAGCAGTCTCCCAAGATTGAACAACTGTTTCTGTAAACATGGCCTTAAGGACATGGAGAGACAGCTGGAACCCAGGGCTCTGCTGCTTGGCACCTGCCCTGCATCTGGTAGAGTCATTCAAGTAGAATCATAGGATCTCTAAGATTGGTAAATACCTCTAAGATCTTCAACTGTTAACCTAGAACTACCATGTTTGCCAGGAAACCATGTCCCCAAGTGCCACATCCACACATCTTTTGGATGCTTCCAGGGATTGTGATTACACCATTTCCCTGAGCAGCCTATTTCAATGCCTGACCAACCTTTCAGTGAGGAAATTTTTCCTAATATCTAATCTAAACCTCCCCTGGTGCAACTGAGTAGACAATATGGGGGACGAAATTTTAGCTTATTACCAGAAGACACATATTACTCTCTTTTCTTTGGCTACTGAAGAGTCCTAAAAGGGTAATAAAAATTTCTGTGGTTACATGATGAACTTGTAAATGTAGGCTGGCTGAAGGTACAAGTGGGAGGAAGATGACATGGGAGACACACACTAGTAAGAATACCAACTCCTACCTTTAATCTCTCTTAGATGAGTTTCTCCAAAACACATCTCATCCCATCACTCGTCTGTTGGGAGCTGGCAGGGTGGAAATTCCCTGTGGCAGGAACTTTTGAGTTAAGGCTGATTTGATTCAGTCTTGCAGGGATTTCTATTCTGAACTAGAATGGTAAAACAGTAAAATGGTACTTGTTCTTCACATAGATCCCCAAAGGGCAGATGCTTAGTGCATCAATGTTAATTGCAGGTTATCAGTCCTTAGCTATTGTTTCACACAGAGTTTACCTTATACGTGATGATGCAAAAACTGGAGAGAAAATAGATATCCATGATCACACCCCATCAAGACTGGGTGGCTTTTATAGATGGAGTACTGGAAACTAAAATTAATTTCAACCTCACTTAAGAATTTTGCTCACTATTTCAAAGCATGCACAACCCTAATTGCACCTTCTAAATTTATTCCAGAAATACAGCTGGATTGTAGAGTATGTGCGGGTGACTAAATGGTGTCATTTTCAGCCCATTATCTTTTCAAAAGCTTTTCATGTGGTATCTTTGGGAAGTGGAGACTAATTGCACTCCTTGCCTGTGCAATTTGGAGAGTGTGATACTTTGGTCCCACCAAAAAAAAAATTAAAGCGTAAGAATCACTCATATCCATTTGCTGGTGGAATGAAAAATCACCATTTCTTTGAAGCCGTTAGACATGATTGAGACAATGAGGATAATATGTTCTTCACTGGAAAATAAACTAAGCTCAGAAGACAGAAAGTTTGACCACAAGTTTAGAAATGTGTTCAAAATCTAAATTGAACTTTCTGAACTTGAATCAGCAAAATAGGAACTGTGTGACTACCTAAACAACAGATTTCCTTTTGGTCAGAACAGCCTCTTTCATGATTTCTATCAGGCTGATTAGTGGGGCCCTGGTGCTTGTGAGCCTCACTGAAGTCACTGCTGCTATTTAACAGGCTTCTGTTGGTGTCTGGTCTGAACCAAAGAAGTTTCTAGAGTGGAAATGGAAAAGTTTGAAGACGTCTAAGTTTCCTGCTCATCCACTGCTTTATTTTGATTTTTTTTTCATACTCTGACATTACCTTGACTTAGATGAAAAGATTGATCAAGAAGTTAAGAACTGGAAAAAGGCATGTGTTGTACTTTGCACTCGATTTCTGAAGATCCTGTTAGTTCAGGAAACTGAAGCAATATTTACGCAATCTGTTGTATGGATCAAGAATTGACAAAGTCTGAAGACTTTCTATGTCTAGATGTTAAAACCCAACTGCAGGCATGCCTAAGCCCTTCCAGGGGTAAGTCCTGGCTAGAGCATGAGTTAGGACTAGGGCTTCAGTTTGGGGCAGGTTGCAAGATATTTCAAACACCCAAGTTGCCACTTTTCATTATCTGTCACTGGCTGACCTTGCATGAAACAGTCTCTGCCCTTTCTGTCCCAGGGTTTGGCCAACGTGAAGGCAAGAAATGCCAAATTGTAATGAAGAAAGCTTTTAATTTTCTTCTCAAAATAAGAATCTGAAGCACTGGAAATTTCACAGCAGAGCCTCTGCTATTGAGGTCTCCAGGCCTCAAGAGCACTTGATAATTCAATTAAGCTCCAACCATTTGAAAGCCAATTTGAGCAGTACCTTAGTTCCAAATTCTTCAGAGTTCACCAGTCACTATCCATTAGCCTCTGCCATGCTCTAACCTCTTGCACTGTTAACCTGCATGCTTTCTGGGGGGATGCAGTCTAGCACAGCTCCTGATCCGTTTCACAGAGAAGTCTGTTTTGATTTGTTACACCTTTTAGAAGTGTCACAAAATATTACGACTTCCAGACACCTGAGAAGTGCACTAAGCATTTATCTGTCTAGGTAGAGTTCAAATTAAACCAATTCCTCCAAAATACTTGTGAACAGGTCAGAAAAGATAAAGCTCAGATGAAGTAGATAAAATTGATGTTTCGGCAGTCACTAGTGATTATATCAGAGCATTACACAGGTGACAGCTTTGCTATTTGAGATTAGCAAAGATCTTAGGATTAAGATCTCCATTTTTTTATTTGGGTACAATTATTTGTCTATAGGGTTGGTGAATAATTTTTCGTCACCTTGCGACTTGAGTAACTTCCAGAAAAAAGCTCAGGTAACAGGAGTTCCTTGCTTCAAGGTCTTTCTTCTGTCTTGGGCAACTTCTGCACTCAAATAGCTACTCTTTGTTATCCACAGTATATGAGTAACTCTGCTGTCACCTCGGCAGTCTATCAGACCGGTAGTGATTCTGTCAAGGTAAGAGACCCGTCCAAAAAATGTCAGTGAAGGTGCTAAGCAAAGGTCTGTGGGGTCTGCATGCCAGAGGAAGAGTTTTCAAGTAAATAGCGTGAACTGGAAAGATCAGCTTCCCTTAAAGCACCCGCTTAGTCGTGGTGTCAGAGCAAGTGCTCACGGCATCACTCATAGAGCCTGCACCAAGGGTTTCACAGACAAGGACCACTCCAGCATGAATACTACAAGATCTGCCTTGTTCCACCCCGTTAGACCCTGAACTACAGCCCTTGGTGTGAGAGGTTTCCCACCACTTCGCTCTTGAATCCATCCCAGAGAAATGATTAAGAACAAGCTGAATGCTGAATTATGCTTTGTCTGCTAGAAAATCAGTAACTCATAATAATAAAAGTGCTGGTTGGTTTGTGCAGCAGCAAGACATATTCGAACTCTTTTGCTGGGTTCGCTTGGAGGCAATCTCCTCTCTTGCCAGAAGCAAAGGTCGCCATAAGCTGCAGAGTAGCGTGGGAAATCCTGCCTCAGACTTGGCCTGCAGAGCAGAAAGACTGACTTTTTTTTTTTTTTCAGCCCTGGGTTCTCTCTTCTCAAGAGAAATTTATTTATAGGAGGAATGACGTTTCCTGCTGCATTCTTAATGTGCTTGCAGCTTGGGATAAGAACATGGGAGCTTTGTCTTCTGCCATCTGTTTTCTATGGCAATATATATCCATTTACGGATTTATCTCTGCCTGGTGTGTTTTAAAGTCATGATATGAGTGAGTGTTCATGGATATCCATTCAGAGAGGAAGTGTCATAGGTAAATAGCAGTCCCAGCTCTGTGCTGGTGTAGATTTACACTCTTGTAATGGACAGTGGAGCTGTGGCTTGGGGCTTTGGCCATATTTTTAATCTTAACTTATCTTCTTTGGAAACACAAGAAATAAAAAAAGCAATCTGGGCTAAAATCCTCCTGAGCTGCAAGCATCCACTGACACAACTGGGCACAAGACCTTTAATTTACCATAGCTGAGAACTGGGACCTAAAGCTGAGGCGCAAACTGCAAAACCCAATTTAAAATGGCTTTTCCAGCCAGATCTCTCCCAGCTTGATTTGTTTCTTACAGCACTTCATTTAGCCTGGAGATGGCCTTCCTTTTTACACAGTCTCTGTAGTACCATCCTTTGAGCCTCAAAGGCAGAAGAGAGGGCTTGTTCTTTTTTAATACAAGAAAGCTGCATGTTTTCTCTAGTCTTTTTAACTCACAAAAACAATGCCTTGTGTTTGTGGTGAGAAACATTCCTGTGGATGGAAAATAGCCAGTGCGGTCTTGAGAGAAGGAGTAAATTGTGTTCCTCTTTACCAGTGCCTCGAAGCAGCAGAAAGAGATCTCTGAATGGTGCTAGGCATTTGTTAGACATTAGCAGGACTCTATTCATCTTCCTCTCACACACATCCGCAGCACATGGATATAATAAACATAGCTTGGAGGCATAAACCGTCTCACATTAATAATGCAGAGGGAGAAGGCACTACACATTTAACATGAGTGTGTACTAGTGGGGGAAGGAGATCCAGGGAGGGAAGATCTGGTGAGGAGGGCTGTGTGTTGAGAAATACTGTGTTAGGGATGGGATTCATGTTCCCTGTTTTTTTTGAGGGGGAACCTCTTCTGACTGAGGTGTCCTGGTATGTGCTGGCTGAAGTAGAGCTGACTGGCGTTTAAGGGGTTATTAATTCAGCCAAACAGGGGTGTTCAGGGGACCTCCTCTGAAACCCTTGCAGAGTATTTTGACCGCCTCTGCAGTGATCCCAAAGGCAACCCATGGTGCTGCTCAGGATAGGCACATCTCATAGACATCAGCATTGAATTAGATGAACTCAACTCATGTCAATCCTGACACTGGCTGCTGCTGTGTCCTGTGGCACAGTGCTTAATTCTTCCTCAGCTGACACGTTTGGTGGTCCCTGTGTCATACCTACTAAAATTAAACACCGCCCTTTTTTATTTGGACTTGCTAAAGCCTTTGCAAAGCCATCTCTTCTGCTGGGTGCAATGCACAGATCTCTCACATCTCAGGCTTTCCATGTGAAACCTGCTCACTTGGGACTGTATTAAGGGCTCTTTCATTTCTGCAGTGGGATTTTGTGGACTCTGAGCTTAGAAACAGATTCTGCGTGGCTTCAGAACTCCAAGTGCAGGGGATCTGCCCTGCCACCTCTAGCTGGTGGGGGGCTCCAGAGAGAAAGGGCACTACGTCTGCTTCAGCCAGGTTGACCAGAATCTCATAAGCCAGATGCGTGATGGGGCAGTTCTGTGATGAGGCAGGAAGATAAACAACAAGGAGAGAGACCCAGGATAAAAAAGTAGTTGCAAAAACCATCCCATCAAATCCTCTGGCAACCCTTACAGCAAGGCTCCAGCATTTGCCTGAGAAGAAGCCTAAACCACTCCAGCCTTAGGTCAAGAAGTGGGAAGGAGAGAAATAAACTCTGGATGTGAGTGAAAATAAAACAACACAAACCCTTCTAACAGCAGCTGATCACTTGGGCTGTGTGTAGTGGAGCTGTGAAGTGTGTACACACTGCCAAGTTCCCTGCAGTGCTGGTCATCCTTATGCATCCGTTCTTGCCTCCTATATAAATACTGACATTCTTCAACACCTTCTTCTGAAGGTATTTCCATGATCTCCCTTGCTCCCCACCATGGGGTTATGTCCTGGAAACACGCTGTCAGAGAATACTGCTGGTTTTCACTCCTCTCCATCACATGGACTAATGCACAGAGCAGAGCTAAGACTCTGGCAGCTGTTGTTCAGACAGGTCAGTATCGATAGTGTGTTTCCAGAGGGGATGTGTGCATGCATGGAGGAGAGTGGTCTCCCATTTCCTGCAGTTATGTGACTATCAAATAGTGATAGAACAAGGGAGAATGGTTTTAAACTAAAAGAGAAGAGATTTAGATTAGATGTTCTGAAGAAATTCTTTACTGTGAGGGTGGTGAGACACTGGAACAGACTGCCCAGAGAAGCTGTGGAAGTGTTCGAGGCCAGGTTGCATGGGGTCTTGAGAAGTCTGATCTAGTATGTGGCATCCTGCCTGTGTTGGGGGGGTTGGAATGAGATGATCTTTAGGTTCCTTCCAACCCAAATCATCCTATGATTCTGTGATGAGTCTCCAGGACTATCAGTCTCAGGTATGGTCTGCATAAAAGCATGAGCCATTCCAGACAGGGAGGGACCCCCTGTGGCCAGCAGCAGCAGAGGATGGTGGCCCTGCAGGAGCTGAGAGCTTTGTCTGGATGAAAAATCATCTGCCACCTGGTGGGAAGCCCCCTTTGAAGGAGACACCACACTCTCTGCCTCCCCACACTTGCAAGAGCAGCTGAAAACCACCAGACACCAACCCACCTCCAGTGGCAGCAGCGCTACTCTTACAGGAGAACCCTGACAAATGCCACAGGAGTTGCCGGGCACAGTACAGGGGACATGAATAAAACCTGACCCAAAGGCAGGTTAAAGCATCAAGACTGCCTGCCCTGAGTCCCTCTCAGAAACAGCATCTTGAACCACAAAGCCCAAATTTACCAGAGGGGACATTTCTGAATGCTCTCCAAAGCAACAACCGACAATCAAACAATAGCAGACCAAAGCTGTGTGAATAATTGATTATCTTTGGTTTGCTTGATGGACTGGAAAGGCAAAGAAAATATTTTTCAGGTTGACACAAAGTTATTCTGCTTTCCATTCTGCCAAATGGAGATGAAAGAAAAACAAGCAACAAAAAGGCTTTAACCAAAACAGTTTTCGACCTGCTTTTAATTTTGAGATTTTTCTTACATTCCTTAAAAAAATGAAGCAATTCATCCAAATAAAGTTACACTGTTTTTGAAAGAAAAATGGAAAAAAAATTGGTTTGAGATGTCCAAATGCAGATTTTTTTTTTCTTTTTGAGTGTCACATGCAACAGACTTGAAGCAAACTCACAGGTGGCTTCATCAGCCACCAAACTGCTTTTCAGCAAAACAATCGCCTCGAGCAAAGGTTTCCCTCTGTCCTGGGTGAAGGGAGCAATTCTGAGCCACCCTGGGCTTGTTGAGCTTCTTACATATGCTACCAGCCATGTACCAGTGAGTGCAGCACCGCTTGCCCACCCCTGAGGCACTCAGCCCAAACTCCCTACAGGCTGGAGGGTGCAGAGTCTGCCCATTCCTTTGAGCTGAGCACTGTTTCAAGACATTTAAGCAGTGATGAGCAGAGGGGATGTGCAAGGTGTCCCTGTCCCCGGGGGGCTGTGCTGCCCCAGCCAGCTCTGTCAGAGGAGGGTACCAGGCAAGGCAGCCTGAAGTGCCTGATGTGAGCCAGATGTGCGCTCAGTGTGTGCTCCGCAGGCGTCCATCACTCTCTGAGATGAGACTCCTGTCACAGCCACCCCCTCTTTGCCAGCTCATCAATACTTCAAAGCAATGGGACCCCCTGGTTCCCTGGGCACTGCTGTTGAGGTGATGTGCTTTCGGGTAATTAATGACAAAATTATAGCTTCCCTGGGGTCCCCTGCTATACCTGCTGCTGCAAGAAAGTTGCCTTGGCTAGCCATGGGCAGCCAGTGGTGTCACTTTAGCTCACACTCATCAGAGAGACACACTGTGCACTGCAGAGCCCACGTTGCCACCACTGCTCACTGAACATCTCAGCTGGAACAGACACCTGTGGGCATTTGCATCTGTGCTCACTCACACAAACCCTTCGACACCACCCTGAGCTTCCTGCTGGTGTCTATTATTTGACTTTTACTTTTATTATTTACTCCCCACTGCTACAGGTTGGTGCTGCTGTATGCTGTCATGCTCTCTCAGTGAGTATTCATTATTAGAAATTATGTTTTTCAGAAATTATTACCCATAAGTATTACCACAGAGTCTATAACTAGTTACATTTGTTGTACATTTTCTTACTGTTCCTGCTGGCACCAATTTCTGCCCTAAGTTATCACACAGACTTTGACAAGTATTAATTCCCATTCATCACCACACAGGTCCCACCAATAGTAATTCCCACACACCATGGCATACACCAATAGTAATTTCTACACACCATGACATAATCCCTATTAGCTCAGACAACTGCTACCAAACAGTACCCTCCTCATCCTCTGGGCATGCATTCAGCACAAAGAAATCACGGCTTACCCTT
>JAWWLV010000045.1:6146783-6243020 GCA_035041135.1 Platyrinchus mystaceus
ATGTAATGTTCATTTCCATGCTCTGCTACAGGTTTTGGTCCAGATGTAGTTTAGAGTTAATGAGTACAAAGTGGGAGATCCTCAATCCAGGAATTCTGTACTGGTACTCTGAATTTGCTTGGTAAAATGGAAAAGATGTTGGCTGGCCCATGTTCTTTTCCTTGAAGCAGTCTAGCTGGGAGAGCAAAATCTGCTGAGCTGGGGAACCAATCCCTTCCTCCATGTATTGTTCTTATTTTAATGCAAAACTAAAAATCCTTTGTTTTGATCCAAGTCCAAAAGCCAGGATGGAGGTGTTAGGGACATGACATTAAAGCAACCATTTCAAATAAAAAAGAGAAACTCTGTATCTGCTCAGCATATGCACATGCATTAAAACCA
This sequence comes from Platyrinchus mystaceus, assembly GCA_035041135.1. NCBI lineage: Eukaryota > Metazoa > Chordata > Aves > Passeriformes > Tyrannidae > Platyrinchus > Platyrinchus mystaceus. The sequence goes on from JAWWLV010000045.1 coordinate 6,147,165, forward strand.
GTCAAAATAAAAAAACCTGCAGCTTGATGTGGGAAACTGTAAATATTAAAACAATTGGCCTTTATTCAAAATTAGTTCCATATGTGTCTTGCCAAAGAGAGTGGAAGAGACAGGAAAAGATGGAAATATCTTAAGCATGACTGACTTATATAGGTTCTTTATGTGCAGTAGGTGCAGAGTCAGAGTCTTTGCTCTTGCAGGTTTTATTTTTATGATTGTTAATGCCCCCCCTGCTATCTCACAGCCTGACTACCTGATGGCTGGCATTTCCCAGCTGCTCACAGGGAACCTTTGCCAGTGTCAGCAGAGCCACTGGGGATTGACTGGTGGAGAAAGAGGGCCAAGGCAATAGCAATCAGCCTTACTGGGAGCTTTTTCTGAATAAAAACTGAGTCATGCCTGAGTCAGGACCTCGAGGGTGAGTGCTTCATAGGAGAGCAGAGTGGTGAAGGTGTCCCTGCTCACCTGAACAGAAGCCCTGGATGGGGCTCCTGCCCACACCAGCCCCTGTCCCCAGGAACTCTCATATTCCTGCAAGCACTGTCTCCTGCAGGTCCAGCTCATGGAAAAAACCAGCTCTGTAGATAGAAATTTATCCACTAGAGGGGACAAAGAGCCATAACACATCTCCACTTGTGTCTATAAAGCACTCAGGCTCTGGGAGCAGACACAGACAGTCCAGTGATACCAGCGTGAAGCACCACAAACTGATTTTCTCTGTAAGGGGAAAGGGAAGCATTCATTCAGTCATTTCCACAAACCACAAGTTTTTTTCCCTAGATTTTTAGGTCTTGCCAATGAAATGCAAATCTTTGTATTCCTCAAGGCAGCTGAATAATAATAAAAATATTCTTCTTTACAGAAAACCTCTTGCACATGTGAAAAGTAGAATATATCCATCCATTTGCATGTTATTGAAACCAGTTCCTGCATATCCCACCAGGCCTGACTCCTTGGTCCCTCACTGTGCTGCACTCCAGGCACAACTCTATGGGTACCCTGCACATGAAACTGGAGATCTGAACCCATTACGACACTTTCTTCTGACACATTCCTCATTTCCCAGTGGTATGAACCTGGAGGTAGGAGGTCAAACAATAATCATCAGGATTGTGGAACCCATCCAGAAGGATGAGATGCTGGCTTTATATTTTTAGAGTTCCTGAAGGCATATTGGTGGGCAAGTGTAGAGGGCAGTCTGTTAGGACTTGTTTGATAGGTTGCCTATAGGTAGATAATGTAAACCATGCTCCTATGAGGGTCTTTCTACTTGTTCCCAGAGAGGGAGTTTAGGTGTTTGTGGCAGACATGAGCACATCCAAGGGCACTTCAGCCCATCAAATTCTGGATTTGCCTCTGGAGAACCCCCTTTCCCGTTGGCTGCAGATGCAGATTAGGATGACCAGGCTCATCACTGAGGCTTCATTATCTGCACTGTCTGCAGAGATAATATCTGACTGAAGAGCACAGTAGGAAATAAAACCCCAAGTATTCTAAGGGATTGTCCTGGCCTTGCCCCCACAGACCCTCAAAAGAGACACATGCTGTATTTACTAACTGTTGAAAGACAAAACTCTTTCAAGCAGTGGATGCTTTTCAGTACTAATTGCAGGCTGCCAGGAATAGTGGTTTGTGGTAACAACGCATCAGAGGAAAGTATTTCCAATGGATTGCTATTTAGACTAGTTTTGATTTTTGGGTCTTTAATGAAAAGGAGAGAGGAATAATTTACTGCTGCAAAGAGTGTCTTATATTGGCAATGCAGGAATCAAGTTTCAAGTCAGGTTATTCCCAGCAGAGATCAGTGAATGGAAACCAGTGACAGCAGTGGCACAGACTGACATGCAGTGTGTGGTATCTATCAGATCTATCAATAAGACATTGTATTGTAAATTTGAAAAGTCATTCAGTACAGAAAAATCCACTTAAGTTCTGTATTCCATGAAGACACTAGTACGGAAACGGATTGAGGGGAAAACAAGGATAACTTGCAGCTCCTGGCAGTATTTTCCACCCTGGATGATGTCTATGGTCTGTCAGTAGCAAAGCCAAATTCTTCCCTGGAGTTGTGATAGGGAAATCACATCTATTTGAGCTCTTTAGGAGCTCCTATTAATCTTCATGGAATTTCTTACTTCCCACTAGTAAAGAAATCCTCCCTAATTGATTTGTTGGGAAGACAAGGAAAACAGAGAGGTGCTTTGGGGCTACAAACCCTACAGTGACTTAGCTTATGTTTTACTGCACTCAGAATCAGACTGTAAAGGAAACTGCCTTGTTGGGAGTGAAAGATGTGCCCAGGTTGTCATTACAAATCCAGCTTGCCTTTAAGTTAAAAAAGCTAAACAATTTTCCAGTCTTACATGGTATTTTACAGAGAAATGTTATGATCACACTAGCCTGGGGAGGGATGCGGGAAAACACACGGGATGCAGCTCCATTCCATCAGAGCTGGCAATAAGGCAGCAGCTTGCAAGGGTGAGAGAGGCTGTTTGCAATTCCCAGTCACAGAAAGCCTGGGGGCTTCCCCTGTGTGTGGCAGGACAGTGTCACATTTGGGGCCACGCAGACCATCACACCCCTGTCTCCTCTGGGCAAGCAGTGTGTGTGAGTGCCTTTGCTGGGTGCAGCAATGCAGGCTGAGCATGAAGGTCAGCTCCACACTTGAACAGAGATTCTTGGTTTGTTTTACTCTGTTTTGGTGCTCTGGGTTACGTCGTGGTCAGCAGGGCGTTGGACTGCGCGTGCAGCATGTCCATCACTTGTACCAGTGGAGATGATGGGGAATTCAGGCTCCTGTGACAAATTTACATTGTGCTGCAGCATGGTTGTTTAACCATCTGCAGTTCATAGATAATGTTAGTGGGTCTGACTAGCATAAACCTAACCAGAAACCCAGAACCAAGCTCTTCCGGAGTCAGATAAGTTCATATCTGATGCACGTTGCTGTAGGTTGACCCAGAATGTCATTTTAGGTGTTCCTAAATCTCCTCATTCACCAGTAGTCCAGCATAAATATCCATGTGGCTGCTCATCTGTTTCTTTCTGTGCCTCAGCTTTGGGTGTCATGAAGAATGGCTGGCAGAGCAGAGTGTGAAACCCAGGATGTCACCTGCTAAGCCTGCACCTAGCCAAGCACTTAGACCCATCAGCTGGTGTGTCCACCAAGCCAGCAAGTTCCTGGCACAGCCCTTAGCAAAAATCGTGGCACAGATGATGACACCCCAGCAACTGTCTTTAGAAAAGAGGACAGAGCAACCTGCAATCTTCCCCTTCCCCACCTGCTGCCTGGCAGGCTCTCCTAGAGCAGCCTCCATCCCACCTCCATCCTCCAACCTGTGTATGGTCCTTGCTGGGGAAAGCAGTTCCAGCCTCTGTCCATCCAGGCAGACAGGCTCCTGGAAAACCCTGTCCAGAAGAACAGCAGCAGAGAGCAAGCAGGGCCTCTTCTAGATGGGAGGACATTTCCCTTGTGTTTTAGTGTGCTGGCAGGTCAGCTCTTTTCCCACATAACTCAGAGAGACAGCAATTAATTAGGGAGGGAACTTGCCTGACCCCATTGCCCTGAAGACACGCCCCTGTAAACATCACGGAGGGATCGAAGGGGCCACCTCTGACTTCCAGGGCTTATATAAACAAAGGAGGAGATATTTGGCAGCAATACCACATTCCCACATGGTGGCTGTGCAGCAGAGGCGGAATGTGATGCACACAATAGCAGGCACTTAGCTGGGGGATGACTGTGCAATATTTCTACTGGGGATCTGTTCTAAAGTCTTCGCAAATCCTGGTGGCTGCAAGGAACATGCAAATACTTGGTGCATCTCAGTATCAAATCTTAAAATTTGAGCAGGCTTTTCCTGTGTGGTGCTTAGCGCCACTGATTTGCTTTAATTCCTGAAGAAATAGGGGTTTGCTTAGCACGGCATAGAAGGTACTCAGCCTTGAGGTCAATTTAAGCCTTAAACAGGATATGTGACATATGGACTATGTCAAACACTGTGAAGATAAATGCTTCTTTGTTCTGTGTAATTTTCTCTCTTTTAAAACTTCATCCTTGTTACACTGCTTTGATTAATCTTAATATATTGTGGGAAAGCATATGTGTCTGTGTGAGGGGAGAGAGAGTTATGTTGCCCCAAGAGAAAGCCACATGGATAGCAGAGAGACCAACATGTCCCTAAAGAAAAAAGGGAAGTAGAAGACCCCAGAGAGATGTTATGGGGTTTTTTTTAAGCTTTGCCAGACTTGGTAAACAGCCTCTCAGGCAAATTTTGTTTTGTAGTTGAGGTCTTGCAGGCATGGAATAATGATGTCTTTTCTTCAAGTGAGGAGAAAACTGTGTTTGCACAAAGCTGAAAGAGGAACTGCTAACACTGGCAAAATACAAACCCAACTTGGTTGTGTTTTGTGTGGATTTATCTGGACAGATTAAAGAATGTGAAAAGTTTGACTCTCTGGATCTTCAGTCTTGGAGTCCCAGACTCTCTCCCTGTAATTCCTATCTATTTATACAACACCCTATCCCAGTTGTAGGAGACACTTGGAGTGGGATTTACATCTCCTAACTTTGGTCCCCTTATGTAAGCTTGTCATCTGGAGTTCTTTTGTCATAGCTGGAAAGAAATGGGCACTTGCAAGATTTGAGACACCAAACCTGCTTGAGCTGCCTGCTTTAAAGGAGGTTGAATGATACCTGAAAGTGTCAATGTCTCCCCACTGATTACAAAATAAACATGACAACTGGCCACTCATGGTCTACCTCGCCAGCTCTCAGAGGTTCTGCTGTGTCCCTTGGTAGCTTTATTTAATTACCTTGCATTTGCTAACATCCCTGTTGGCATTCCCACTCCCAGCTCTTCATTCTCACCATCTTGTTTCTGTGTGTTGTTCAGCATGGATGACCAACCCCAGGCTGCTCCACAAACATCAGCTGTTTCAAAAAGGCTTTCTGAGGGTCAATAGCATGACCTGACTCGCAGGAGAGAGAGATTAGGAGTTATCTATGGCTGATGACACTGTGCTCAGGGCTGCAGCACAGCACCATGGCTTTTCTTCTGCTCCAGGACTCTTGAGGCAGCTGTGCATGGTAACTCAGATTCCTAAGATGGGTTCAAAAAAATGATGTGACAAATTCATACAAGAACATCTACTGTGGGCCGCCAAATTTGAAGACACTGCTTCTGGGTCATAAAGCCCCTGAGTGCAAAGAACTGGTGGTTGTAAGATAACTTTGGGGACTCTGGCTGTGCACTTGCCCTGCTCTTACAGCTGTCTGTAGGCACCTGATCTTGTTTGCTGCCCAAGACACGATGCTTGTTCATTGGAAAGACCTGGTATGATTACTTTTTAATTTCTCAGATGCAGAAGTGTCTAAACAAAACCTGAGGCACAGCTACTTAACTAAATCTCTCTAATAGCACAATCCTTCTGAGCAACCTCAGCTTTTACTCCAGGTCACAGGGCCTGATTCTGCTTCTACCCTTTGCACTGGCAAAACCCATGCTGACTCCAGTGGTGGAGAGTGAGGCTTTAAATCTCCTGCAGACTGGATGCTGAGGATAAACTGGAGGATGCTCATTGCCAGAGAGAAGCTCATTAGGAGCTGCTTCAGAGAACCGAATTCTCTGATAAATAAACACATGGAAATACCCATTATATTGCAGAGGGTGAGGTTAGCACCCGCACTTTTGCATTATGTATGATTTGTGACTGCTCCAAGTGTGAATTTGCTGCTTGCTCTTCGATTAGCAAGTCCTGGCAGCCTGGCAACGCCACACAATTTATTGCTGCTATAGAGGTTAATGGATCACTTTACATGTTGATAATGTCTTATTATTGCAATGGTTATTAAGAAAAATGTAACACAGACACCCGGAGTCGATAGCAACTGCAAGAATGTTTGTTTGATTACAGCAGAGATGGGGGCTGCTGTGTGCAGGGCTCACGGTGCAAATGGTGGTTGAAGCAAGTTCATCACAACCATCTTCCTGCACCCCTCCTTTATCCAGACTGTCCTCAGTACCAGCTATCAGAATGGCTACTGTTTACTAGTGTTGATGCCATGAGAAAATAGGAAGGTTAACGGTGTAATTGCCCAAAGAATGGACAAATTTCACAGCTATCTATGCCAGAGCATGCTAGGACTAGATCCAAAGGCACACTTCATCCTTGGCATCAGAGATCTGTGCCCCAGACACTGATGGTTGGATTATTCTGTGATTGTGTGGAGTGCTATACTCTGGGGAGAACAAATCACTAAACTGGGATTCTGGAAGTTATATTTCTATTTTTTAAGTGGGAAGATGGAGGAGGGTGCTGTTTAAATGGCTGCATGTCCCTCTCTCTCAGTTTCTTTATCAGTAAAATGATAAATTATCACTGCTGATTATATTGCTATTTCTCTGTTATTAATAGAGACCCAGGTCACTCAAATGACCCCCTCTTGACAGCTTAGTTTAAGAGCTGGAATACATGGGTACTGGTAGCCACCACTCCAAATCCACCTGGACATGGTGGCCTTGTCCATCTCAGGGTGCCATCCCCATTGCCAAATTCCACCAGGGAACACTCTTTCCTTTGGTGCCACTGGCCAAGGGACCGGATCCTCATTTCAGACTCTTCAGTGTTAATGTTTGATTCCCTCTCCTTCAAATATCCAGCTTTAGGTCTGGCTGGATATAGGAATTTGACTCAGACCTTCACTGCAGTGCATCATTATCTGGCAGAAGAATGAGCCAGAATACTTGCAGTATCCCAGGTAATTTCCTCTGACTTCCTCTGACTGTTACGGTATTAGAAACACATTGAGTTTCACACCCTTGGTATTTTGATGATAACTCTGCCAGGACTTTACAAAATGGGGAGGGAGAAGAGCAGCTGTTTCTCAGGGTGGTGGAGGAGCCTGGAGCATAGCAAATCCGGATTGCTGTGGCCACCCAGGGCAAAACAACCACAGCCCCTCTCCATGCCAGGAAGCCCTCATGAATGGAATTTCATCAGATAGTGTCATATGTATGTGTGTGTATAGACAGATAGATGAATAGGGGGTTTTTTCAATTTTGTTTGTTTGTTTGTTTTTCTTCTTTTCTTTTCTGTGGAGCGTGGTGGGAGGAAGGCTGAGGGGCCAGCTGTAGAAATAGACCTCTGCAGGAATGTAGTTGGAGATATGGAGTGTACTGTGGATTTGACAGGATGTGTTTGGATGGGGTCTAAGACCCTGTGAACCACTGGAAATAAATTGCCATGCAAAATTTGGAGTGGGCTAGGGACACAGTGTTCATCGTTTAAAGACTTCGTCTGAGGGGTTTTTTTCTCTTCTGGGGCTTCCACTACAACTCCCTCAGAAATCCATCTTCCTTTTGAGGCCAGCTGATGCTTGATTACTTTAGGTTCACTTTACCAACAGGTTTATTATCCCTCAGCCTGTTTGCCTGAAAGTCCACTTTTTTCCAGGTCTAAAACCACATCCATAATGTAAGGAAAAGCTTCCCTCTGCGGGGCAGATTCCATGGCCCTTCTCACTTCCAAACCCTTCCAGACATACCATGCAAAGTGCCCCATGCCTGCTGGGCATGGTATATCCTGGAGGCTCGCCCTAGCTGTGCCTAAGGCAAGGCCTGGAAGGCAGCAGGGTTGGTCCTGAGGTTTACCTCAAAGGTCTCCTTTCACAGACCGCACAAGAATAATTAGCGTGTCCAGAGGCAAGGCGGGGTTTAGCTCAGGGATGCCTTTTGCAAGACGTGAAACAAAGACTCAGAGCCTGCATTTCATACCCAGACTTCCTTTTCCCTTTAGCACACCCGAGGGACCTGCTGGGCCTGTCCCTTCTCCGCCCCCCTGCTTTGGTCCCTGCCTCCCTGTCCAGCTTTCTCCAGGCAGCCAAGTCCCAGCTCATCAAGCGGCTCAGTGGCAGCCCGCCGGTGATGACAGCTAATTATGAAATGTCATGTCGGAGGCTTCCCTTTTATCTCATCTCGTAGAGCCCAGCAAAGCTCTCCAATGCCCTTTGGAAATAAGGGAAAGGAAGTGTCAGTGCAGCACCAGCTGCTTCTCTGATAGGGGGATGACAACAGTGGCGAGTACACCATGTCCTGGAAGGAAGTGGCAGCTCGTGCCATGTAGATGCAAATCTCCAATCTCCACAAAAAGAAGGAAAAAAGTATTTTAAAAAGTGTTCTCATGTAATATTAGCTTTACAGAGGAGGTGTTTAACATATCTGCTGCCAAGGCTTACCATCCTCCCTGTGACACTCGGCTGATCTCACTCCAGGTGAGCTCCTGCAGGACAGCTTAGCTAAAAACTTTGTCCAGAGAAAAACTGGCCCAATCCTATAGTCTTTCTTCAGTCTGCATTCCTGCAGAAGCCAAACTACATCAAGGTGGGTTAGTCTGAGCTGAGCTATGCCTCAGGTTTTTTTTAGAAACTGATGGTTGCTTCTCATTTGTTGTCTGCTATAACCTTTCCCATTGTGACAAAATGGGCTTGCTAGCTTAGTACAAGCTATTAAAGTGAGCTTTGTCAGGGGCCACTGATCAGGGAATGGGTTACTGTCCCTAAGGTCCAAGGAACATTAAAACTATGTTTCTTCAGAAGAAAAGAAAACTCAAGGCTCCATAGACCACAATTTCCCAGTTTTGTAAGTAATCACCTGGTCTGGAGCAGTGGAAGGCACCGAAGAACTGGAATATAGCATTACAGTGACAGATGGTTTCGCTCTTTCAGCAATAAACCTGACACAGATGAAGATGCATGGCATGGAGCAGACTCTGAGACCATTCCCAGGAGGCTCCTGTTACCTGGCATTCTGTCCACCTGCAGCCCATTCAGCCCCAACAGTCCGGCCCCATGCTCTCCTCCAGTTTTGTTGGTAACAGCCCAACACTGGGTAGTGGATTAAAGACCTTGGACTAACCTGGCTGCTAGAATGCTCTATAACAGCCAGAGCTTGATGTTTTGCCCTTCCTTCATATTAAGTTTCATATTTACTTTTTTGTATCCAGTAGGTCCAGAGATTATTTTTAGCATTGCTCAATGTACAGATGGTTTAAGATCAAACATAGCTACAGGGCAAGGTGATGTTTGAGTAAAGCCTGAAAATTGTGCCTGATAATGATGATTCTGCATCTGGAATATTTGATGTAGATTATCCAAAATTCTTCCTGCCACAATTCCTAGGTTGGTTTTAGTTGAACCCAGCTAGCTGAAAACTTATTTCTTGCATTTGCATATAGTCTAGATTAGATTCACAACCCTGAAGTGAGACATTAAGCCTGGACATGATGCCCCTGAGTTGGACAGCCCCAGGCTCTGCAGAGGCACACAGCTGTGACACCACTGCAGTGTCCCCCTGCACAATGCTGCTCACACACACCAGCTCTTCCAGACACAGCTGGGGCTCCACAGTGGCACAGCATGGCACTGCATAGACATGTCTCTGCATCACAGTGTCAGCTGTGACTGCACCGTCCCCACTGCTGGGGATGTTTCACAGTGTTTCTGGAATTACACTTTTGAGGGACCAGTTCAAAACACAAACTGAGAAGAGCTCCATTGGTTTCACAAGCTGAGGTCACCTGCACCTCTGAAGAATTTGGCCCATATTTTATTTGGTCTACTTTCAAATTCATTGCAAAAAAAACCACCAAATCCCCATACTCCAAAACCCATGAGGAGAGACATCTGGATGGAATCAAGCATTGGACATTATAGGGATGGGACATGAAGAGCCAAGAAGAAATTTTTCTCTATGTCCATCTTATGCTGCTGGGTGGTTCCCAGCAGGGCAGGAGGCTTTTCATGCTCTTCAAACACAATCAGACATGTGTAGTATTGTTCAGCCTCAGTCCACCCTGGCTTTCTAGATCTTGGCAGTCTCTGAGATGCTGCTTGGAGTGACTCTGTGACAAAACGCTTTGAGTACCCACAGTTCAATGACACTTGCCCCGTGGAGGGTTTCAGTCTCCCAGGTATCAAGCACCCGGGTCAATGAAGTGACACTGAGCTACAAATAGACCAAGAAGGATTGTGGTGCCAAGTTTATCCTACAACATTTGCTAATAGTCCAAAGAAAGCTCTGTTCCTCTCCCACACAGAGCAACTTTCACAGCGTGCTGTGGTCATGAGAGGCAGATGTTGCATCTTTGCTTGTCATGGGGGTTTAAACCCTTAGGGATTTTCTCTGGGATTCATGGTACTTAGAGCTGGAAGAAGGAGTTGAACACAGAGTGGCAAATAATCATTGGGTTGATTCAAGTATTTCAGCCCGAAGAATATTTCAGTATTTCATACCCTGTTTTCACAGGGCAGTCTCCCAAGGGTTTTCATCTACCCCCTGTCTCAGCAGCCTGTGGGAAAGGGAACAAGGCACTTCCTAAAACACTGAGGGGAGATGCCAGCCCAGAGAGGCTTGAATCCATTTCACAGCGCAGATGGACACCTTAATAACTGGACCACAGGCTAGAAATCTGGCAAGATCTCCTGTTTTTTGCTTTTGTGGTTGATGCCTAAGATTCCTCACCATTAGACCCTAAAATGTGAAGCATTCCATTTAGGAGTTGCCAAAAAGCTCTTCTGAAAATTCAGAATGTCACTTGCCATCTTATTTCTTATAGCCAGAATTCAGAGTGTACAGGTCATGGCATGACTCTTTTTTTTTTTTTTCCACGAAGACAAAAGATCTGTCAATCCTTCATTATTGTTTTCCTCACACCCTCCAAAAAAACTTCCAAAACATCACCATCTCTGAACTTTAGGCAAAGCCCATCAAGTTGTGTTGGAAAATGCAAGAGCCTGTTTGGAAATGTTTTGATATTTTTAAGAAACTTTTAAAAAGGGATGATATAGACAGATTCTTGTCTCAGATGTGTAGAAGCAAATCATACATTGCTTCACTGAGCTTTGATGATTTCAAGGAAATCATCAGATTAACACTGGTTTAAAGTATGTGATACACCCAGGAGGAATAAACTAGATTTTCTTGAAAACATTACTATCTTGCTTATTCCCCCATCTCTTACAAAACTAACTGAAAAGTCAAGACTGTAATCCAATAGCTGTCAAAATCCCAAAGACAAGGACACTTGATGCCAAGCAATACAGAATTTAAATGCTCCATCAATACAGTTGTTCTGCAGAGATATTCCTTAAACTGACCAAATCTCTCCTCCTTTTCACATGAAAAATGTAGATGATACACACAACCAATGCAGAATATACCCCACACTGGATCCCACTGTTCAGGTTTTGCATGTTACCTCTTCTAGTACCCCTAATAGTACCACAACATACTGGTAATGTTGGATAACACACAGTTTATCAGGAAATGTAAAGCAATTAAGTCAGTGCAACACTTTGGATACACTGTTAAATTTGTAGGCTGCCTTCTGGATTAGTGGCATCTCACTTTAAATAGGAAATTGTAGCTTACTTACGAAGACATCCATTAGTAGGTGCTCCAGCGTCACTTCAATATCCTCTAATTTAGCTGCTAAAGTCATTGTGAAGTCAAACAGAGAAGAGCTGTCAGAAGTCCCAATCCAAAGAAAGCGTCTGTGGCCAAATCTATTTCTCAAACTGTCACAAATGAGTTTCTCACATATAAAGAAAATCCAAGAAATCAAAACTTAGCATCTGAGTCCAGATGATGCCCGGACTCCGTGCTGTCTGTCAGTCCTGCTTGCAGGACTGAGGATTATTCCATGTGTGCAAGATGGGAGCAGATGCTGCACTGTGTGTGCTGCCTTCCTTTCAGAGCTTCCCAGCCAGAAGCATGGAGTTATATCTGGGAAACCACAACAGAGGGAGGGAGAGACACACACAGAGGGAGAGAGAGGGGAGGAATGGAATAAACTGCCTTTGACTATGACTGATATTTATAGGACTACTTGTTTTTGACTCCAGTCCATTTCTCTGTTCATTTCTGACCTTTCACAAATGGCCCAGCACACTGGAGTGTATTGTACAACAGGGGCAGCAGGTCCCACAGAAGTTGGCTGTGACCAGTGCTGGGCCAATTCACACAAGCACACCATCAATAGCTCTTTGTCACAGCATACCAGGCTCTGTGCTCTAGCTAGTGACAGAGGAGAGCACAGACGTGTAAAAAACAAGGAAACAAAAGTTGTTTGGATACTAATTTTTTCCTAAGAGTATTAATAGATCCCCTTACCCACTCCCGAAGGCATGGGAGTACAGTGGTGACTGCTGAGGTTATGTACGGAGGGGAATAACCTCAAATAATACTGCAGGGTTTGACTTTGCAAACACCCTGGGACCCCCTCTGACACATGCTCCCACCACTCAACCCCTTCAGTTCTGTAACATCCCCATCCCTTAAGCACTTCTCAGGACTAGACCCCTTCCTTTTACTGTATTTATGGAAAGTTCAGAGCATGTTCCCAAGTGCTTGCTGTTCCCCCACACATCTGCTCCTACTTAACTCAGTGGAGAAAAGGTGACATTCTACTTGCTTAGCACTTAGTCTGTAGCTCTCACAGTACCACATGGAGTGGGCAGGTACTGATGGACCTGACCCAACCAAAGCAAACCCCAGTGGAGATCCTCCAGGGATTTTGGTTAGTGCTAGCTGGAACCAACTAGAAAGGAAACTGAGGCACAAAAAGAAATACTGAAAGTCTTGATATGTCCAGGACTGGTGCCAAAGTCTCCTGCATCCTGGAAAGTGTCAAGTTCACCAAACTGCCTTCCATGGTGTCCACATTACTCAGCCAAATTATTTTTTATTTATTTCATATGTACCCACATAGTTTGAAATCTCAGGGTGAAATCTTGCGTGTGATGTGCTCCAGACACTGGAAAAAACCCCCCACAAGGCTGCCCTAAAGAATTCAGAAAGTGAAGACCAGTATTATTTATAAAGGTGTGAGATGGATAGAGTTGATGGAGCTTAGACGGACCTCTAGTCATAAATTCCAACAAAACGTTCTCAGAGTTATAGCTGAAATCACATTTTCAGACACCCAGCATGAGCATCCAACTGGAGCTGCCTCTGATGGCCGAGTTCTGCTAGACAGCAACATGATGGACAATTTGGGACATGATATGATGGATGGTTTCAATAGCAAAGCAGGGCATGTCATTCGTTTCCCAGATGGACCAGCTCTCATCCACACAAGGCCCTACACCAGATAATAGGTTGACTGCTCCAGAAATAAACCCAGCATGGGAAGCTCATCTACTACAAAAAAGCCTGTTAATCATTCACCTGCTGCCCTTTCATTAAAGCTTTGACAAAGTGCCTGTCTCCACCAGTCTGAGGGTGTTTTAATGAGTGTGGATCCAAACAAAGAGAAATATATTTGGAGGGAAGGTGGTTGAAACCCAGGGAACCGTAATGCAGTGAGTGAGCTGGCATGCACTGCTCGTCGCTGCATGGGGCCGCAGAGCTCACTGCAGACAGGTTTTCATATGCTCTGTTCTCTAAGATGTATCTGCAGAAAAAGACCTGACTACCTTCATCCTTTCCAGAATGCATGGAAATTCAGAGATCCCAGGAAGCTATGGTTTCTACACCAGCAGGCTGGACACATGAAAGTCCTTCTGCAGGTCCCTGGGCCACAGAAAGCTGTGCTGGGGCCGTGTAAAACAAGCCAACAGTGGTCCAGCAGAACTGAATCATGTGTTTGTCTGCCTCTGATCCAAATACTGTCCAACCAGCCTGACCACAACAAAAACTTTACTGGAACCAAACATGTGATTGCCTCTCCCCTCCCCACCCCATTTTTTGTACAAAGGCTAAGTGTTAAATACTGAAATATGAAATTAAAGATCCTTTTCTGTAGGCTTCCTCTGTGCAATAGAAGAGGGCAACCGTGCCCCTTGTGTCCCTTGACTTGTCCCTGTAGCTGCATTGTGCTGGCCACAGAGATAAACAACAGGAGACATCTTCCAGGGTCAGAACTCAGTGTCCATGTGACAGACTCTTTGACGCCAACACAGACTCATTTTTGTCTTCACACAGATGAATTTCAAGATTATTTCAAAACTGATGGAGATAATAGTGTCAGGCACAAGCCAGTGTCTTAGGGGAACACATAATGGGTTCCCTGATTCTCACTCAAGAAACACCTGGCACTAAAAACACCGCGTGCTCCACTGGCAATGGCAAGAAGGGTGAATGGGTTCCCGGGTTCTCATCCAGGTTCAGCTTTCCCTGGCCTGGGCTTCCATTATCACAACAATAAATAGCAGAGATAGGAGATATACAAGCACTTAGACTCTTGCAGTTGCAATATTCAGTTTAACAATTCTCTTACTGTTCGATATTAACTGTCCTTGGAGATGACAAAAAGCTTTGGGGAAAATGCTGTTGCTGCAGAAAGTTGCTCTGCTAAAAGTCCTGTGGAATTTTCCCAACTCTAGACTGCAGGGAATTTTGAACCCATGAGTATCTCTCTTTTCATTTTCCCTTCAAATTGCAATAAAATTTCAGATTTAAAGCAAAGCACAATGGGAAAATTTCTAAAATATAGAAAAGGTGCAGCAGAGGAAAAAAAAAAGTCTCCTAATGATAACAGAAGCAGTTGGTGTGGCTGTGGTAAAAAATACTGATGGTAAAAAAAAAAAAAGGTCACCAAAATGCAGAAAGTTGTTTCTCTCAATCCCTTGAAAAAGCAGATAGCAGAAATCAGAGTCACAAACTTCTCCAAACACATAAAAGCTTGGGGACCTCTGAATCTATCCCACTGGATCTCTTCTAGCTCTCACTTCCATGTTGCTTACCCCAGATGACCTTTTTTTAATGGAACTAGCCTCTCAAGTACAGTAAACAAGATAAAGAATTTCTCTGAGTTCCCCAGGGATTATTCCCAAAACCTCTGTGTATGTGCATTATAGGTATACACAAAAATGAGGTCACATATGACAATGAGAAGTTCTAACCTGGTTGACTCTTTAATGCAGTAGGCCCAAACAGTTTTTTTGTTAAATCATTGTTTTCTAATTTCTAAGAATGTATTACTTTGGCCTTTGCAAACATGAGACCTCTTCTATTTAAAGCAGAGCATCCATCTAACAACACACCAGGGTATTTGTGCAGAACAGGATGTTCTACACCCACATTTTCTCCTCACTTCCTTCCTAATTTTCTTCTACCACTTGGGGATTAAGATATCAAAAGAGAGCTGAAAAGTGGAGACTATGGGAGTATTTTTGCCAAAATGGGATTTCAGCAAAATAAGCTCTTTTTCAAAAGCTGAAATGTTATCTGGGGACATACTGGGTCCCAGAATTGTTTTCTTAGGGGAGTTTCAGTGGTGAAGGTGATGATGGTAGAAAAGAGTCATCCTGAAAGTGCTAGTTTACAAAGATAGAGGTATAAAAACAGGGCACAAAGTTTAGTGACTAAGGCCAAAAAGTTGACAAGAAAGGGTTAAAGAGCAGATCTGGGCTTAATTAGTCCCAGGATGCTATATTTCAGCCAGCCCAGCTTGCAAAGATGGGAGCTGAGGGATCTGGGAAGAACAAACACATTATTCTTGTATGAGGCAAAAAGCATCCCTGGGTCAGGAAGCCCACAAGGAAAGACATCCTGACTCACCTCCACTGCTCTAGCCAAGGGGCCAAGACTTCAGTAGCAGTCTATGACAAATATGGATAAAAGCCCATTTGGGGCAGTGTCTTTTTCATCCCACAAGTGTGGGATGGGTTCCAACTCAGCTGTGGCAAGCTGGGCTGTCTTTCTACCCAACTAGTAGAGAACTTTTATGAACTCTTTTGCTTGAAGTAATCAAAGGGAGGATTTGAAGATGAGTCTTTTTGATCTCCTCCACAGGTTTTTCTATGCTTTCTTATCTTGAGAGCAAATAATAGATCTGCTGCAACAAAGCACGAAGCTGTTAACTTTGTGAAAGGTGAAGAGGAACGTCCCGTCCTCTTGGTAAAACTTGCATGTCATGGAAGCATCAGCTTCCAAAATCTTCCTTCTACCTCCAGTTTTCCTTCCCACACAAAAACATGGACATAGGAACAGATCAACCTGACACCTTCGGGTTGGATTGTGGTAATTCACTGACTCTGGAACCGTGTGAAGCCCATCAGGCTCCAGCTGGCTCAGGGCACATCCATCTGCCTTCACCTTGGTTCATGGTGCTGTAAGTCAGCCCCATCCTGCAGCAGCTTTCAATGTCAGCTGAAGGCCTTGGTGATAATTTTCCAGTGAATTCATTAGTCTAATGCTGCACTAAGGGCTGGATATCAGCCTATGGCCCAACCTCAAAACTCTGTGACAGTGTGAAATACAACAGCTTCATCTGATGAAGGCACCCAGCTGTCACAATATCTCCAGAGAAGGAGTCCTGCAAATCTCGAGTCTGTGCAATGAAGACAATGAGTAGGGAGATGGCATTTCAGTTTTCTCCAGGCATCGGGGTGAGGACACAATGTTCTACCTATTAATAGACAGTCTGTGAAAGGGGGTGAGCAGGGAGAGAGCACAGTTTGCAGGTGGTATTCAAGGTAGTGAGAACAAGGGCCTGCAGAAAGACATGATGAGATTAAATAAATGAGCAATAAACCAGCTAATTAAATTTAATGTAGCCAAATGTGAAGAAATGTTCATGGCAGGAAAAGTGTTCTGAACTTCACGTATAAGATTATGGGCTCTGGGCTCACTCAGGAGTAAGATATTTGGATTATAATAATTCTATGAAACATCAGTTCATTGCTCAGGAGTGGTGGAATAAGCAAATAAAATATTAACATTTACCAAGGGGCAAGTAAAAGAGAACATTAATATGCCACTGAATCAAACCAGGGTTCACTTACATCTAAAATACTGTCTTATGATCACTTTATTTCCAGAAAAGACATAAAGATGAGGGACAGGATTCAAGAAAGGGCAATATAGATGATTAAATATAAGAAGAATGGCTCCTAAAAAGAAGTGAATTAATAAGCAAAGTGAACTCTTTGGTCAGGGGAAAAAAAAGAAATGCCTGAATAAAGAAATTAAAGAAATCTACAGGATGATGGTGAGTGACATGGAGAGACTGTAAAAGGATCAACTGCTCAGTGTTTTGCCCAATACAAGAACAAGGGTACATCAAATGAGGCTGGCAGGAACCATGCTCAGAACAAATTAAAGGAAGCAATTCAAGCACAGTTGGTAGTTGATCTGTGGCACTGCTTGGTGGAGGAGGGTAGGGATGCAAAATTTTACCTGGACTCAGAAAAAGACTAGGCAAACTAAAGGATGATAAATCTATAGAGGGATACTGGATGTCTAGGGGCCACATCCAACACAGGAAGTCCCAGAATTGAAAACGTGTGTAGGTGGAGAATATCCAGACTATATCATGTATATTTCTCATTCTCCCCTCTACATCACTCCTACCCTCTGCTAGAGGTGGGACACTGCATGGACCTTTGCTCTGACCCAGTATGACTGCTCCTAAGTTTCAGTCCATATGAGAAATTGCCCCAAATCTATCATGAATTTTCCTAAATTCCTAAGCCAGTTCCACACTCTGCAAAATAAAGTTCTCCATGAAGTCTTTGCTTTCCAAAAGACAGACATACCAGAGACTCCAAGGAGTCACCAGATCTTTTTAGATGCTGTGTTAGGCTTGTGTGGATGCTGAAGCTGTGGAAGTGGTATGACACTGGTTGCTGATTAAGTGTCCAAGTTCTGATCTACTGAATAGGAGCTACCTGCCCCTCTCAAAAAAGCAGATATACTTGTTTGAATTATTTTTAAGAGGTATTTGTGTATGTTTTTTCCCCTTTATTTATAAGTTTTGCCTTTGTCCCAAAGTGATGACACCCCACAGAGGGGCACCTACTTTGACCCGTAGCTGTATTTCTGCAAAACTGACATGCGAGGCCATCTGTGGAGAAAGGGGCTGAGCATGGCCAATGGCAACCTCAAACAGTCCTTCCCTGCAAGAGCATCTCCCCATCCTAAGCTGTGTGGGACAAGCTGCAGGTACACAGAGCACTGCTGGGCAGGGCTACAACACATCTGAGGGCTGCTTAACAAGCCAGCCAAGATCCCATATGTCCCTCCATCCTCTCCAGGGCAATGGGATGGAGAAGTCACTGCTTGCGTCTGAAGGGTTTGCCAGGCTGGGGCTGGCCCATGCTGCCAGATGAAGAATGAGCGTGGGAGTCCCATTCCTGACCTCTGGCCCACAGTGGGATTGACATAGCTCCATAATGGAGAAAAAAATCTGCTTCCACACGACAACAAGATAAACATTTTTATAAGAGAGTCTCCATATGGGAAACACCAGCAGCCCTGAGGTGTTACGGGCAAGGAAAGCAACGACCAGAGTTACGCTGCCTGGAAGGTTTAGCACCAAGGCTCACCCCAACCTTTTTACAGCCTTTAACAGGGATGTTTCCATTTGTTTTATGAAGGGAGCTAAGCATCAGCAAAATGGAGTCCTGAATCATTCTGCCTCTGAAGAGTGCCAGGTGTCGTAGAGCACTAAGCTTTTGAGTTAAAAAAAAGTGGCTACAATTTCTATTTTACTGTCACTGTATTTAACCAACATCTCATCTCCTTCCTGGGCATAGCTGCTGCTGGCTGAGTTTTTCCACTGTCCCCATTGCATTACTCCTCATGGGTGGTCCCTCTTTCATTGATGGCCTCCCACCGCTCTCTGTAGTTAAGATGTTTTATTTTCATGATTTAACTGAGTGCCCTAAAAGCCACCCTTTGGCTAGAAGGCATCTGTCTCCTGTCCCTCTCACATGCGCTTTCATTTAAAGGCCACTCCGGGAAAGGGAAGGGAAACCTCAAGTTTTCTTTCTTCCAGACTTTCCCCAGGGCCAAACAAACCACCCAAGGATGAAGGAGCCATTTTGGCACAAATAAGCTGAGTGGGTGATGCTCAGATGGGTTTTGTTTGTTTGAAGTGGAGAGACAGAGGACTGTGATCATGGAGAGCATGGAGAACATGGAGGAACCAGAGTCTCCTAGGTTGCATACCCAAATCTGCCTTGCATGGCAGCAATCTGCAACAATTCATCTATACAAATCACAGCAACAGAAATGCACTTTTTAAACATTATTGAGAAACCCTCCCCTTTTCTAATCCTACTTCCCACAATTCAGTGTCCCACTGACTTCTCCCCTTGCTTTCCTAAAGCATCATCCACTTGTCTGGGGTCTCTTATGTCTCAAGGTGACCTGCTGGGCAGGGCTGCTGCGGTAATTTCCCTGGTAGATGTCTGAGCCGTGCACACTCTTGGAGATGTCCAGATGCCACTGATCCACATGAGCCTATTATTTAGCTTGCTGGAATGGTTCCCTCTTCAGCTTCCCTCCTTGATGTAGCAAATCAGCTGCATTATTAAAATGATTAAAAATAGACTGAGCTTGCCCAAGACTGCATCTATAATGGATCAATTGCTTTTTATACATTTTTTGGCTCCCTACAGTGCTGCTTTGTCATGTCGCTTTCACTCGCTGGGTGAGATCTTGAAATAATAGGCACATTCAGGAGATATAAATATAGCTGTTTATTGCTTTAAAATGCGTCTGCAGACAAATCACAGTCCCAGCTTCAGGTATTTGGAAGTTAAATCTTCCTCTCTGTCCTTTTACTTTAGGACCTGGGTCAAACAATGGACTTTGTGGCTTGGTGGCTGCTATATATTACTTCATCTTAAGCTATAGGCACTAGTTCTGCTGCACAAAATTCATACCCTCATAGACTGTTGATTTAAGAACCCCTTGATGCTAGTCTGGATTCGACTCCAGCAAAAAAGAGTGCAGAGTTACCACTGAAAGGCTGCAGCACAGTGAAATAAAAATAAATGCACTGCATTGTGTAGCTTAACGGGGTGCTAATTTCTTGGGAGCACACAAATAGGAGGCACAGAGCACATCTGTTTGCTGGCGCTGGGTCGGGAAAGAGAAGGGGAAATTTGGAGCTCTGTCACAGGGACAGGCTGAACTTTGTTCCCATGTCTCGCAGAGCTGCACAAAGTCTCCTCTGTAGAATAGCCCGTTAATTAAAAATGATATTTACGGTACCCTGGAGATGCTTGCCCGTAATTCTGCTTTTAGTATTTCTACAAAGTCTGGCACGGTGAGAGGGTTGGAGCCCTGGCGATGCAAACAGCAGCCCTCATCCTTGGTGCTGCCCATGTGGCTGGAGTGCACGCAGGAGGGGCTTGGGGCAGCCAGGGCCATTTCCATCACACCGGGTTTGCTGAAGAGTTTTATTGCTCAGGTTGTCTGCAGTGAACATGGAACACACCCTTCACCTCACCCTGAGATTCCCAGGTATGTTGCAAGCAGAAGTGACTTAACCTGCCTGATGGGGCTGGTATGATGCTCTCAGCTCACAGTACCATTTACTCACAGCACCATTTACTCACAGCGAGATGCACAGATGCATAGGGCAACCCAGTGCACCTAAAAGTACCAAAACAATGACTCATGCTCAAACCACTGGACTCCACATCCCCTTTGCCTCCTTCCTCCTCTAGCTCACATCCAACACAGCTCACAGAAATTGTCCTCAGGCACTTCCAGGGTATTTCTGTGGCACTCTGTACAGCTGGGCATTTAGAGACCTTTATTTCCAGTGTTTCCTGCTATGTGACACGTGGCCTTTTGGACAGCAGAGCTTGATGACTCAAGGAGGAGCAATGTCCTGAAACTCTAAAACATGCACAGGATAAAATGCTGTAGGGGTGATGGGGGATGAAGAGAGCAGAGAGATCTTCAGTGATTTTAATCTCCCCGTTTAGGTGACTGCTCTGCACATAGTCAGAGAGAGGGAGAGGTTTCTCTAGAGGCAGATTGGAGCAGAAACCTGTGCCTCTGCTGACCACAGATGGGGATTAGGGAGGATGTTTTTCCAACCTTCTCTCAACTGACCATGCTCAGCATCCCCTGTTGTCTCCTACTTGCTCTTCTAGGCTGAATTTGCAGAGACTTAATGTAGTGAAGCAACTTCTCATTCCACCTGGCCAGAGCATGTCCCAGAGGACGGCATCCCACAGGAAAGGGGTCCCCATCTCCCCAACCTACGCTATCCCCCCTCCCTTCTCCATCTAAAAGTTTAGGGAAACTCCTACAGAAGTCCATAATTAAATTTTATCCGACCATCACTGACCCATCCCAGCCCTCCACGTCCCCTGGCACCCACCTCCACCCCGGTGCCAGCAGCTCACCTTTGGCAGGGGCGTGCAGACCCTGAGCTCGGCCGCCACGCGCGAGGGGGGTCTGCAGAGCCGCGGGAGCTTGTGCCTCATCCTCGTGTATTTTTTCATATCCTTATTTTCCGTAAAGATAAAGATAAAAACCTCCTCTTATGGTGTGTATCCAGTTGCTGACAGCATCTACTGACAGCTGTTAATTTATCCTAATAGCTGGACACCGCGAGTGTGTCGCGGTGAGTTGTTATAAGCTTGGTAAGAACAAGTCTCAGTTGTTGAATGTTTAGCTGATATCATATGCATAAAGGCTCTATCCTGATACCACAGAAAACAATAACAAAAACCCTGTTAACATTTTATTACCAAGCCCTTCCCTCTATTCCTTTTTGCACAATGCCAGTCAGTTCAAAAAGGATGGTGTCTGCTCATAGACAAAAAAAAGATGATGAAAGCTAGAGAAACTCCTTGACAAGCTCCTTTTGGCTTTATGTATTTCACTTTGAATTAGGATGCCAAACCAGGAGAATGACACTGCAGACTTCTGGGGCATTAAAAAAACATGAATCAAACCTCAGCATTATTATATTTGCTAAAAAAAAGCACCTCCAACTATGGAACTCAAAAAACAAAACACTGTTTTGGCTGTCTCTCATGGCCTCCTAGTTTTTTTAATATTTCATTGTACTTTAAGGCTCTTCCCCAGGACAGTGAAGTGTAAAAAAATCTTTTTTATGACCAACTCTGGCGATTTCCAGATAGTCTTTTGGTTGAAGGAGTCAAGGTTTTAGGAAGGGTTCAGGGAATGTGAGACTCCCAGAGGGATATCATTTTCCATGACTTGACATTGAGTTCCTTTCCTGGTTCATTTCACCCTCACTGAGCTCCCTACGGGGAAGATATCGTGGCTTACAAGGGTCTTGTCCAGCTGTTCATGGTCAAAGAAGACCAAAAAATATTTAAAAAAAGCACCATTCATGCTATGAGTTTTCAACCTTTCCCTCCACTGACTCCTGGAGGGAGCCTTGCCACCTCCTCAAAGCTTGTCAAGGGCCAACAGCAAGAGGGAGATGGGAAGGACCTCCTTGGTTGGCTCAGCCACTTCACAGTCCTGCTGCTGCAGATAGTTCTAGGAATGATATTTATTTAGGGAGTGCCAAAGAGCATCTTTTTCCCATCATCACAAAACCCTCCAACACTCTATGGCAAATAAAGCTGGAAATGTAGCAGAAGCAGCAACACATTGCCAGTGCTCCCACACAACCATAATATTTTCCAGATGGTTCCAGGACTGGAAGACACACCAGGTCTTCAACACCTGGCAATACGACTGGGGGAAATGACCTTCCAATCCCAAGCCTGGAGTGTGGCTTACCTCTGAAGGTGTGATCAGCTCACACAAACCAGGCACTGGGAGACTGTAACACCTCAAGCAGTGCCATTGCTATGCTACATCCTCTCCCTCACCACAGCATGATTCCCAGGGCCGAGTGACTGACCAAAGAGAAGTGGGTTTCTCCATCCCTGTCCCAGAAAATGAACCCTGTCTTACCATGACATAAAAACAGCTTGAAGAGGCCACAGTCTCATCTATCACAGTGCTTTGCTGCAACAACCAGCCGTGATTTCCTCCCTGTGCCTCAGCCACAGAATAGAGATGACAAATCTGTCACTGATTACGCTCCATTACATTCCTGCAAGATTTCCTGTGCTGCCTGCAGAGTGGATGTCTTTGCTCTAGTTTTTAAAGGATTTTAGGTAAAACAGCTAGCTAACATCTCTGGCAGCAGCAGCCTAGTGCTGCAGGGTCTGATCCATTCCCAGCTCTGCCCTGTGGATGTACAAAAGTGTAGGGGATGGAGAAATAATTACTTTTCTGAGTCACAAGGGAATTTATCATGAAAATACCTGTTAAAAGTATAGGGTTCCTGCTCCCTGCACTCCTTAGCAGGAACCATACTGACAAAAGAGGTTCTAGTACATAAAACAAATCCTGTGGATCAGTCAGTGCCTGGCTGGGGATGTAAGTGATGTTGGGAGAGCAGAGCAGAGTTGAACCCAGAGACACCAACACAGTCTCAGGAAACCAAGGGGACTCCAGTGGCTGCGTGCATGGATCGACTTGCACTAGTAACACAAGTCATCTTCCACCTCTGAAGAACATTTGTGAAGCAGGACTGTCTGAAAGTGCTCTACAGGCAGTGCTGGAAAGCAAAAGAGTTTCAGAGAATCCGTTGCTTATACTATGAGACCTCACAATCCTTAATAAAGTTGCTTCCTGTGAAAGAAAAAGACAAAAAGGCCCTGTCTGCCACTTCTTCCTGGCTCCCTATTTCAAACAGCCTTTTGGAGCTCAGCAGGTTGGATGTCACATGTTTCTCATCAGCTTTCTGCCTGCCCCTTCCCTGTTTCCCACATGAAGCAGCACTCAGCCATCCGCTACGACATCCCTGAAGGCTCCTGCCAAGGCTTTCTGCCCCAAATCCCCGTGCCCACAGCCTGGCTGCTCACTTTGCTTCTATCTCTCTCAAAGTCAGCCAGTGCCTGAGAAAAGCCCATGCTCTCCTCAGTGAGTTCAAGAGGGGACAAACAGAAAGTGCTGCCAGGGATGCTGCAGATAAAGCTAATGGTCGCTGTGGGGAGTGACAGGTTTGCTCTTGTGGGATGCTCTGACAGATCCATCAGGAAGCACTTAGTCATAAAACCTGAGACCTCTGCAAGGGAACCCCTGTCCTGTTTCTTGTTTATGCTGCTCTGAACTGCCTAGTTAATGCAAGAGCAAAAAAAAGGGAAGGTAATGGGCCTCTTTAGAGGGGTTTTAGGCACTTAGTGGAAAGCAGGAAGCCAAGGCCTGTATAATTAAATTGCTAATCTCCCACTAGGTCTGCCAGGCTACATACTCTTGTTAAAAACAGGTTTAAGCCCCACAGCAATTTTTGTTTCAGCTCTGTGTACAAGCCAACATCCTTAATTCCTTCAGCCATGAAATGCTTCTAACCATGGCGTGCCCTTCCTTAGAGTGCTGTCCTCTAGGAAAGCTCAGACACCAGACAGCTTCAAGATGACCCTCTTTTTCCTTTAAAAAAAAAAAAAAAATCATTAATAAGGTGAAAGTGCTTATGCTCTCTGCTGAGGCACAGTCTCTGCTCAGGCTCCTCTCTCAGCAATGTTCACTCTCATTACTTTTCTCTCTTTCCATATCTAAGATGCCACTCACATCAGGGTGTTGACAGCATCGACCCCATTGAGCTTAGCAGAGCATTCTCCAGGTGTGAGGAGTCATGTAAACCCCCACAGAAGGGTTTTCTGGCTGTCTCTGTACCTTTGCACACTTTATATACTGTAAAATAAGTACCAAGTTCCAAATATCCTTCTGGCTAATCCTAAGAAATTAGAGAAGGTCTGGGGAGCTCTGGGACAATGTTAGACCTGAACTGCCTTCCTTGTTGATACATCCTTTCTCCTCCAGCAATCAAATCTAACATATGTACAGACAACACTGGCAGACTACCCTTGTATTGGTGAAGAAAACAGGCAGGTGTAGAGGTATCAGATGGGATGTTTGGGTGCATTCATCACCATAAGGAAAGTCACCAAAACAAAAAGAAAAGATCCCCATCTTTTTCACCATGCTGGCCACACACCTCGATGTTTATAATTCCTTACATACTTTCCTCACCTGCTGGAGGTCAGGAGGGAGAGGGTGTCCCAAGGAGCGCTGTGTCACATTGCTTGCAGCCACTTACCAGCTCATCTCTGAGCCCCTGAGAGCAGCTTTGCTCTGGGATATGCTTCATCAGGTGTAATCAAAGGGGCAGTGGCATGAAGGGAAGAGGGGCACAGATACAGGAGGGGAAGAACAGCCTGGAAATCAGCTGCTCATCACTGTCAGTGGGGGATGTCCCCAACAGTTATAAGAGGCCATGTGTCCACTGATACTGATGAGTATGGCAGGGGAAAGTGCTCCCATCAGAGGGCTTGAAGAGGAGAAGATTGGCAGCATGGGGTGATGGGAAACCTCGAAAGATTAGAAGGCATACAGAACAGAGATGTCACATGCATTAAAAAGCAAGAGGAAAACACTCAAAGAAGCAGCTTAATGGCTGGGACCACATCCCTGGGGATCCCCGCTGCTCTGGGATTGTGTGGCAAAAGCCTTACATACCACTTGAGCAATCAGCTGAAGTGTGTGAAAATACCACTCAACATCCGTGGAGGAGGGTTGTGGTAAAACTGCTTGGTCTTTTTGGAAGGTGTGTGAGACCCTCCAAGGACAGGATCTGGACTGGGTTTGATGAGCACCTCTACCCAACGGGCCCCAATCTTGATGGTGGGAAGCTCAAGGAGCATTTAACACTCAGGAAAGATAATCTGTTTGCTCTTCAAAACATCTCTCTGATGTTTGCAGACATTATAATATATGGTCTGCTTCATTTTGAAATGATGACTTGGTGTGCTCTGACTGAAGCACCAAGGACATGCAAATTTTATTTATGCCACTGCAGGAATTACCTGTCACTGGCTAAACCATCATCAAATATTTCAGCTTTTCCTTCAAGAAGGGAGATGCACTGCGAGAGCTGAAGTTATCGTGGCTTAACAGATTACTGCTCATCAGCTTGAAGTGAAGATGTTTGCATTCTTCCAGCACATTATAGTATAAAGCATATTAACTTAAATTAACAGTAATAAATTGCTAATCTGTGAAAATTCAGTCACTTGCAAGCATCCCTGCATACCCTTGGTTTATGAGATGACTCTTCCTGGATTGAGGTAATGAAGAAACATTCACACCCAGGGAACACTCCCCTTTATAGATTACCTAGAAAAATATCTTTATGATGTTCTTAAACACATCTATTGAACAGAAAGAAGATTCGTAGTTTTAGGATGAACAGGTCACTTTTGACAAACTTGTGGTGGGATGGTTTCTATGACCAGCACAGGATTTTTTTGGTCAGAACAGGAGAGAAATCAGTGCAGTGGAGGAGGACAGCAGCAGAAATCTTCAGTATGGCTCTCCCACTCCTCTAGGACACAGTCTGCCACTCACTTGTCACCTTTAGTAACCCATCGCTTTTTCTTGTTCTGCTTCCCTTTTTAAGATGTTGTCTCCCCAAGATGGAAAAGTATTTTTCTTTTCTCCCCTTCTAGTGTGAAAGACAACTTTGAAAATTAAGTGGGATGGGAAGAAACAACGAGCAGGATTGTTGAAGAAAGCCCTTCTTGACCACTTTTAGAAATCTGGCCTCTGAGAACAACACCAGGAGCCCAGGGAGAGGAATGTGAAGAACACCTGAACCTCACGTGGTTGCCGCCCCTGAGTTAGTTTGACTGTCGTTTATATTTGGACTAATCATAATGCTGAGAATCTACATTTGCTAAGGGCATCTTTGTGAGCTGTGACGACTAAGCACATCATGGACTGAGGTCTGAACACATTAGACTACATTGGTCTACGTGTTCTCTAAGAAAAAAACCCAAGATCTGTGGTTTCTCCTAAAAGGTTTGCAGACTTCTTGTGTTCTGTGAGTTCCAGAGAAGCAGCATTTCCATGTTCAGAAATGTGCATCCTGAAGACAGTATATTTGAACAAGCTTATTATTCTCTTGCCTCATACATTGTCTCCACTGAGCCAGCTGAATACAGCCCTACCCATCCCATTCCCTGTGCAGTCCTGGCACTGGGCACAGTCCAGTGCCTGCTGTGTGCCATCTCAAAGGCACCTGTACTTCAGTATTGGGCAAGGGGAATGTATCCTCACTGCCTGATGTAGCAACCCACACTAAGCTTTAATCACAGGCTCCCTATAGAGGTAGAAAGCAACTTCTTATGCAGTGGGATTCAATGAATGAGGAATGTTCAGGCTGGGAAAGATGACAGAGGGAAGATATGATCAAAGCATATAAAATCATGAAGGGAAAAGAGATTGTGAATAGAGAAGGATTATTTCATTTTTAAATATTTTTTTTTTATACTGTAACACCAGGACTAAGGACACGATGAGACTGCAGATTCAGAACAAGAGAAGTCTCTTATTTGAATAGCTTATGGTGAAAGAAGGGAAAATATCACCAGCAGATGCAGGGGAGGCCAATACCATAGGTAGGTTGGGAATATAATTAGTCAAGTTAACACAGAAAAAGTCCATAAAGGGTTGTTAAACCTGATGAAGTCAGGAAGAGGCTAAACCAACTCCTGGGCAATTGGAGGATGTACTGGGGAAGCGTCTCTCCAGACTTGCCTTATTTTATGCTTCTCCTAAGTGTTTGTGGCTGGCTGCTGTTGGGTCACTGGTTTTGGGGCAGGTGAACCTTGGTTTGACCTACCAGAGCTGTAATGTTATATCATAAGCCGTGTTATCTCAGAGGGAGAGTCCTCCTGAGTGTGATTCAGAGCAGCAGTGTGTTGCAGCTTTGCCTTCTCTCCCTCCCACGTGCTGCCTGGACTGCAGAGCAGCAGGGGGACATTGCAGTCTATTTAATTTAAGGACGTGTGTTACACACCTAAGTTGCTTAGTTTCAGTGCCCCCTTTTCTGGATATGATTTGCAGAAAGCAATA
Source organism: Platyrinchus mystaceus (assembly GCA_035041135.1). Taxonomy (NCBI): domain Eukaryota; kingdom Metazoa; phylum Chordata; class Aves; order Passeriformes; family Tyrannidae; genus Platyrinchus; species Platyrinchus mystaceus. The sequence goes on from JAWWLV010000045.1 coordinate 6,174,860, forward strand.
GCAAGTGAAGTGTCTAAACCCCACTGCTTTTAAGAAGACTTAGGTGTGCTTAATCTACTTAGATGTTTTGAATAATCTCTCCAAGCACCACCATGAAACCTCTGTGAAAATCAGGACTAGATTGATTTCTTCCCTTTTATCTTCTGGCGTTCAGGTAATACTTGAATAATGCCTTGTGACCCACAGATAGAAGCTATACTTTCTCCACACTTTGCTACCATTATTAATGATGCTTTTAAAGTGTTAGATTGCCTGGAAAAGGAATATCTTGTCTTTTTGCAAGAATTATTTCAGCAAGTTTTCTTCCAACAGGTTACAGACAGCGAATGCATTTGGTGCAGCAAGACCCACTAGTGTTGCTTCCATCCATCTCTGACTTTTAAACCTGTTTCTTATGCCTCTTACCTTCCACACCTCACAGAGACAAGTTGAGAAAAGAGAAGTTTTCAAGCTTGGCTGGGCATATTGCACGAACTATGCCATACTCCAAACAGAACCAGAGCTCTGGAGACATAAATCAGGTCTGTAACATGAGGCCGCTGGAGGAGAACTCTATTTTATGTACTCGACCTGTGTGCAGGGTTCATTTCAACATGACCCTGGTGTAACTCGCTTTATCAGCTGTAAAGACAAGCTCACCAGCTGTACATTATGTTCACACTCCAGAGCCACTGGAAAAAGCAAGCAAAGCCCCTGAGAAGGCCTGTGGGAACAGACTAAGAAAGTCCCTTCTAAATAATTTGCTTTCCCTGCTATAAAACAGAAAGAATTTATCTGGAATGGATAGAAAAATAAAGCAATTAATTTAATTTGGGGGTATGATTTTCAAAGCAAAGAAATAAAATCAAGTTGAGGTCTAAGATGAAGAATTTTCCTAGTGACTTAAATGTTTCATGTTGAAATGTTAGACTGCAGCTTTTCTGGTTTGTCAGGAAATTAGGGTCCCCCATTTTATAGCAGAAAACATTATCTGAATTCTGCTTGAGTCTGAATAGTTTCAGTCAGCCTGAAACAGCATTTATTAGCAAATAAACTATTCATCTGAAAAATGTTATCTAGTTCTACCCCATATGTTTTTCCCATTGCTTAAAAATATCCTATTTATAGGCAAAGGTATTGTTGAGCATAGGCTTAAGCTGCTGTGCTCATTGTCTGGCACAGTATCTCCTTGGGAAAGCAAACCAATTAAGCTATTCCATTTTGCAGCCTCAGTGCCTGTTTGTGCAGTTACTATGTCATATAAGGGACTACAGTCTTACAGTCTTTGACAGATATGACTGCACTTCTTGTAAGTAAATACCCTGTTCTCAGTAGCTTTGAGGTATAAATGGTCACAACACAGCTTAGGAAGGCAGGAACAGCTGAGATCAATGGAGCATCCTGTATCCAGGTCTCTGCCAACCCCCTTTACCAGAAGCTCCCCCACAAAACCCCTGCCAGGCAGTAAAATAAAAGCATTGTTCCTAACCCCTGTTAGTAAGAGGTAGCTTCTGGGCTGAAGCATGGAGAACTATGTCCTTTTCAAAATTTTCATTATACAGCCAAAAAAAAGGGGAAAAAAGAGAAATAGAGGGAAGAAAAAAAGCATTAAAGCTGCTGCTTGAACCGTGATGCTTTTCATTTTTTTTAAGGATCTTCTAAAAGCCCAATTCCTTGCTTTGGCATTTGAAGTTTTCTCTCTCTTTGTGAAATAGGTACAGCACAGATAAAACAAATCACACCTGTCTTGCCAAGGTGTCTCAGCCTTCTGTTGCAGGGGGCAAGAAGCCTGAGCAATGTGCCCTTTGGAATGAGGCTGGTGGAAGCAGGGCTGGAGATGCACTTTTCTCTGTGACGATGACTGAGCACAGGTTGCCCAGAGAAGCTGTGGAGTCTCCATCCTTGGAGATATTCAAAACCCACCTGGACACGAGCCTGAGCAACCTGCTGTATGGAGGTGACCCTGCTTTGGGCAGGTGGTTGGATGAGATGATCTCCAAAGGTCTCTTCCAACCTCCCATGATTCTGTGATATGAGCACATATCCTGAGTATGACTCACTCTGACAGTGTACTCTGTGACCCTGCTACCTCCAGGACAATTCCTGGGCAGTGTGTGCAGGTCCTGTAACACATCCCTACTCATAGATCTGCACTTACCCTTGCAGAGCTGACAGCTTCTCTTTCACAGGCAACAGGCTCTATCCATCCACTCCTTTTATATTTATTTTACCAAGCAGACAAAATTCACTGCTTCAACCTCATTATTTGGTTAGTTGTGATGGAGAAAGGGCTGCTGGACAGTCTGACTCCCCGGCTGTGGGAGTAGCCTATGAGCTGGCCCATCCCTGTCTGCACTGGATCTTGGGGGGCTACCACCATTTATCACCAGCAAATTATTTATGGAGCTCAGCTTTTCTCAGCTGTTTGAGATTCACAACACGCCTCTTGTGTCTCTGAAGCCATGTGAGGTTTGTAGTGATGGAGAAACACACATAGACATGGCTATAGCCGGACCTAAGAGCATGAGGTGGCACTGGCTGCTACTTGCAAAAGCCATTTCTCTCCAAACTGGCAGTTTAACAAAACCATGGCCTTGTGTTCGTCAGGTGCAGGAGCAACACACAGAATGGTCTTTGAAGTGCCACAGCAGCTGCAACAGCTCCCTTCTAAATTAAAGGAAAATACTTGAAGCTCCTGTGTGTTGCTCAAGTGTACACAAAGCAATGAATTTTACAGAGCTCAAACTCCCCCCACCGATTCCATGTGTTCACTGAAAAGCCTTGGGAGGCACAAGCCACTCTTTACAGTGACAGCACAAAGAAACTCTGCGAGCCGAGAGTTTTCTGTACTGTGCAAAGGAAACAAAGCTGATACACCACTCATCTGAGGTCTTTCCCTTCTGAGACACAGGACTACTCTGCAGCAGTTTGCTAAATGCTCAGCCTTCAGGCAGTGAATTCAAGTGTTCTACACAGCGTAGTACAAGAGGGTCAGAGAGAGCCATGTCCTCCCCGTGCCCAGGTGGCATTCATTTGTGCCTCCTGTCAGCCCGTGGTTGAGCTTGTACCCTAAGAGAATTCCCTTTTTATTTTTCCCCTTTTGATAGGAATAGCAGGAAGGCTAATTAAACCCTCTGAACTGTTGCTGATATTCATAATTTCTTCCCTATAATATGAAAGGCATTATCTCACATTTAACACAGGAGGTCTGGCCTCCTATAAAGACCTGCCCTGCACTTTTGCCTCTGTGCTTGAAGCATTTCATGCAGAAAATGCAATTACCTTCCTTGCAAAAGCACCCAAACAGTGTGATCAAAGTTCTCTGCTAAACTACAGCAGAAAAAAATCCCTCGGTCCCTGGGAGAAATGTGCAATCCAGCCCAGCACTGCTGCACATGAATTTAGGGAAACAGCACGACCTAGTGTTCCCTCTGCTTCTCACCGCCTCTCGAAGACATGGTTCCTGGCCACGTCCTTACAAACACCACCCCTACCAAGCTCCCACAGACACAGGATTTCTTTCTGTAACCCCAGTTTCTTTTCTTATCCCCACTGAATATCTCCCTCCAGAGGTTTATATCCCTGCTTTTGGCACATCTTTTGTCTTTGTCCAAGGAGGGAGGATCTGACGTGATCCTGGGCAGCATGAATGGCTTCAAAAGCAGCATGGGCTTGGGAAGGAGACTGTTTTGCAGTCACACTGCAAGGGATTTTGATAGACTTTCCATCTGTGAGCACTTACCAGGAGGTTTCTGTTAACATCACCAACTGCAGGAGGTGCAGGGAATGGGAATGTGCTGGCACTCTGTGTCCTCTGTGCACCGTGTTTGTGCAGGCCACGCACTTTGATACTACTAGTTCTGATCTCAGAGCACGTAAAATGCCTTCTCAAGCAAGCCCGTTTAGTTTGGCATCTTTTCAACTAAAGCACATCAACTCTTTCTCCTACACTGCTGGTGTGGTCATATGTGTCTGTAATGGCAGGGTTGCCCACACACTTCTGTGCTATCAGAACCCATAAAGAAAGGCTCCACCACAAGCACCCTAATATGAACACGCAAGACAGTCTGGATCTGCTCTGCTCTGCCATCACCAACAGAGCCAGAAGAATTCTGGGTAGCTTAACAAGCAGCTTCTGACTAGTGTGTTTCAGGCAGACCTTATGACAGACATCTACTTTTAACTGGCCATTTTCATCCACTCTCAAAGATCTGTCCTTCTTAAGACATGTCTCCACACTGGAAAAGCCTACCACTCTGTCTTCTGGAGGCTTAGGACCGTGTGCTTTGAAAGAAAGGCACTGGAATTGCAAAGCAGCCCTAGACTGTGCAATGCTGCCCTAAGGAACAGTGTGCTTTCCTGACCTCAGGGTTGATTGCCTTGTTTCCTGGAGGCTGAGGATGCCTGAGAGATTTTTCTTGTAGCCAGTGTAATTGCAAATGATAGTGCTATTCAGGTAAACACAGCAACAGAGAACTCTCCTTTGACATGCTCCTCAATAAAGAACTTGATCAGGTGCACCATTGACCAAAGTCAGATCTCCTGGACAAAATCACATACACAGGGAGCTATAAAAGACCCCTTGTGATTTTCTCTGTGGGCAATTTGCAACTTGTGTGTGGACACTGGCAGACCTGGAAAGGAAAGGCAGGTTGTTTTGCAGACCACTGTGGCTGTGGTGGGATGACCACTGTGTTGGTTATTTGGCAAACAAGCAAGCAAGGATGGAGCTAGTCTTTGGGCAGGGCTTCCACATGCACCATGCAGGGCCAGAGGTTTGGCAAAGGTCATCCCTGCATTACAGGATGTCCAGAGTTACATGCAGGGTGTGGGAGTCACATGTGGTGCAGCCAGGTTATCCACCCTCAAGCTCCCAGCTGCTAGTCCTCCAGAAAGGGCTATCAACCCATCTTCACCTTGGCAGGAGTTTCTTCTCTGTTCTATAAACACAAAAGCAAATAACCAAGCCTCAAAACAAGACACAGCTTGCCTAGCCTTGAATCCAGGCTGGAAGCAGCACTGCCGTGGCAGCTCCAATGGTGGAGAGCTCTGCATGTTGACAGAGATCTGAGTCAGCCACAAAACTGGATGAACGGATGGCCTGGCAGCAGATAAAAAGGACAACTCCTTATCTATCGCCCACACCATCTGGGAACCTCACTCCTTGCCTTCCCAACCCTAATTATTTTTACTGCTTGATCTCAAGAGGTGTTTCTGGCACAACCCAAAACCAAGTGAGACTGCTGTTCCTTGCTGTCTCACTAGCAGTTGGATTTCCAGCCACTTCATTACCATCTTCACCTGTGAATCAGATAATGGCTCATGTGATCCCAGAGCATTAGTCCCGCTTGTATCGTCACAAGCCTTTGGACATTCCAATTTTCAGGGGATTATATGCAAAGCAGAAAAACATCAGCCGTGCTTTTCACGCTTCCCCCCAGTCTCTCTTTTCCCTGGGGACAACTCTTTTATCTCATGGAGCCTTACAGAGAAATCAGCAATTCAATTGCTCTATTTTTTTGGCCTTTAATTCCAGATACTTATTCCTGTTTGATCACGTCATGCAGCAACTCAAAGGAAAAGAATGAAATTGCTCCTAGTTCAGATGCCAGTTGCTTTCTAAAGCAGACTGCACTCTTTTGTATACTCTGACCTTATTTTGTGCAGTCTTTGAACCTGTCAATCTTGAGGTTTGTTTCTGTGAAACACAGACTTTAACTTTTTATAGATGTGAGTTCACCAGATCTGACCTGGCTTAGCTTTAAGCTCATTCTGAAATCCTGCTGATGAACTTCAGTGACAGGAAAGGGTAAGTCTAGGACGCAACTCGAGCCTGGCTCCAAGCACCCAGGTTCTCGGGAGGGGACATTTCCTTACTCTGCTGATGCTGATGCAGGACACAACTCTGTTGTGTTGCAGGGCAGGTTAGCTGATCATAATGATTCCTCCTGAACAGATAATCTATGGTTAGTCAACACGGTGTGATAGATACCTATAAGCCAGCTCAAACTTGCCTCCAGCCCAAACTGCTAACTAGCATGGATCTCAGCCACCTATCCTACAGCCACATCCCTCAGCCATGGGCACCTGCAAATATTGTCACTCTGCGTCCAGCATCCCAGACACTGCTGAGGTGAAAAGGTGGCTTCCAATCCTTCTGTGTGGGTCTTGCTGTGAGGATTAAGGGCTGAGGTGTGGATGAACGAGCTCGTGGGGCACTGCCTAGTGTTTAGCCCCCCAAGTCTGCAGAGCAGAAGCAGAGGGGAGCACCACTCTAGGCTTGGACTTTTTGACCTGCCCTCAGCCACCTGAGGGAAGTCAGTCAAGCACAGACCTTGCCAAAACCCTGTGCTGAATCAGGGTCTTGACAGCAAAAAGCAGAACAAGTTTGTTAATTACTGCACTTACTGGTAAATCTCTAAGAGAACTGAAAATTGTAAGGCAAGTAATTTATTTTATGCACAGATTATATCTATTTTAATGAGATCCGAAAATAGAGCTTTTACATGGTGGCTTTAAACTCTGACATTGCACAGGGGTTTTTTAATGTGAAATTTTCCAGAGCATACAATGAAGCTGCTCTTTCCTAGAGATGTGTTTTGTGTTGCAGTGCACTGAAGGGACCTATGGGCTGAATCCCACCTGACTGGCCAGTCATGACTCCTCTGCTTCAGACTTTAATCCTGCATTGCTAGGGAAAGGAATTGCCTCAGGGTGCAAAGGTACCTTCAGGGTTTGAGGCAATTCCAGCTCCATCATGAGTTCTTATTCTCCCATGGGTGAGACAATTCCATGTCCAAAGTATGAGATGGCAAAACACAGGACTATCAGATGCCTTGGAGATGTCCTCTTGGAGACTGTGATGTTCCACTTGGCTGTACCAGCAATGCCCTGCCAATCTGCAGGAGTTTTCCCAGTACTTACTGGTGTAGGAGACTTGATATTGCCAATTTGTCACTTCATATAAGGGTCCACAGAAGTGTGTTTAAAGTGAGGGACAGAGCCACTGCAGCCAAGACCCACCAGAGAAGACTAAGATGGGTGATTGGTTCAGCTTCTCCTGGGGGAGGATCCCAGCAGGTTTGATCTCCAGGAGTTGAAGTGACCCTTCTGTTATGAAAGCCATGACAAAGGGACTGTCTGGGCAAAGGGACTTTGGCAAAGGGACTGTCTGGGATGCTGCAAGAACACAGACTGCTCTGTCAGCACAGCATCTGGGGATTCCCGGGTGGGCATTCCCCACGCAGCTTCCTTAATATAATCAAGGCCAGGATTTATTTAGTTCTCATCCAGTCACAGTCATTGCAAAGGGACTGATTACAGGCTGATCTCCTGGGGCACTATTTCAGTCTGGGACTCAACAGAGGAGTATAAATAGCGTGGCAGCTGCACCGAAGAGGTATTCCTATGTGACAGAGAAGCTAAAGCCCATGTCAAGGCCTTGCTAATTGCTCAAATTATTGCCACTGTTAACAGGGCAGCAAATTATGTCAGGGAGCCTTTTAGTAGTCATACTACTCCACCTACAAATATGTACACTCCTGAATTAAGGCTGACAAACAGTAATAAAACGGGCGTTGTATTAATAAAATCTGAACACCGAGAATAAACATCAAATTTAAAGCAAACAACACCTGAAATATTGACTTTGACAAAATAAAGTGATACTGAGAGAAAGAAGAAAATGTTGCGGAGAGAAGATTGAGAGCACCGTTGTGCTCAGGGCGAGTTTTACCAACCACTTTGGAAACAGATCTCAGCCATATCTGTGTGCAGCCAAGTTCAGGTCTGCACTGATGCAGCTCCAAATGTCCTCTCCTGACAGAGGCTATCAGAACTGGAGAAATGATCCCAAGAGCCAAGATGCCAAGGCTTTGGTGCTGAAATTATCCTTTCTTCTGAAGCTACTGGAATATTAGATATCACCAGTCCATCTGCTTCTCCGTGTTGGGTGGAATTCTTCCATGTTGTGATGTCAATGGATACAACAGATCAGGGATGTTCAGTCTGAGTGATATAGTCATTGCCCTTTGGAGAAGCAGGATGGTCCCCCCCATTTTATTATCAGGTAATGAAGCTGAGAAATGGGGAGAGTTTTGCCTGAGCTAACTGAGGAGATGAAAGACATTATTAAGAATTGGATCTGTCAAACCTTGGCTCTTCTTTCTCTGTGGGAAAACCACCTTTTCCTCTGAGTCCTAACAATGATGAATTTTGACCAGTGTACCCACTACACATAAAAAGGACCTGGCTGATCTCTTATTTACAGCAGTAAAAAGCAGTACTAAGTTACCCAAACCACTGACTTTCACTGTTTTAGGTCCAATCCATGTGGAGACCCAGCTCCACACTTGCAGCTGCCTGTCCCTCCAATCTGGAAGATCTAAGTGTTCATGTTTCATCCTAGGAAGTCTGACCTGAGAGACAAGCCTTTAATTTCTCATCATTATAGCTGCCATAAGCAATTTAATTCACCATAGGCTATTCTTTTAATAACACTGTGCCCTGTTGTCTTGCTTAAGCTATCAGAGACTGTCAGTATATAAGATGCCAACACTGCCTTCCTCCCCTTCATATAGAGAGGTGTAGATGTCACAGTACTTTGAGGAAACTGCTAAAACTCCTTGGGTTCATAATATTGTAGGAAACATGACCTTACACTGGACCACATCTGGCCTGGCCACCTATATGTATGCAATAAATACAACTAAACCAGCAGGAACCCCAAAGATGCTCTTTTTGCTTTGCAAACACTGGAAGTTCCAGCACCAGGAAAAATAGACCTGCCTCTTCAGTGATGCCTAGTGATCTGCAGATCAGGTGCAGGAGAAGTAGCTTTCCAGTGCCAATTGCTGAGAGCAAGAAAGATGCTCTCACACATTCTTGTAGTATCACAGGATGCATAAATAAGAGCCTCAATCATGATACTACAGTGGATGGCCCTGTCAAATCTAAGTTGAAATGCTTGCTTCATTAATTAGTACCATTACTGGCATTAACTGGTGGGAAATATGTCATTATTTGTTCTGTGTCATCAAAAGGCCTGGATCTGGGCTGCCAAACACAAAAGGAACATGCTGCCCTGAAGTGTCTCTTACTTCGAGGGTTTCTAAGAGAACATTTTTGGTTCGTTGGTTGTTTGGTTGTTTTTTTGTTGCTGTTTGTTTGGGTTGTCTTTTATTTTTCTCTTGTTTTTAGTTTTTTGTTTGTTTTATTTTTTTTTGAGAGGGATTGGTTGAAGAGAATTCTGGATTTGATTTACTCAAAATCTAGACTTGCTCTACCTGAAGTCAAACTTAGTGCCGTGAGCCATATGCTCCCCTCCTCCACTGAATGATATCATCCCATGAAACAAGTGACAATTAATATATTCTCAAGAGTACTTGTGAGTAAATACATGTGGTTGACCAGAATGGGATGGGGAGTTTGCAAAGTGTCCTCGGTGTGTGCATTAGGTTGTCCCTGCGGGGGGATGGACACTGCTGTGAAAATGCTGTGTAAGAGCTCACCTTTAATCACCCCTCCTCTGTTTTCTAAGTCCTCTACTGAATGGGGATTTTTGGTCTCTCTGGAGGGTATTAGAGTCTGTAATCTCATTAGCAAGTAGCAGGCTATGTTTCCATCTTCCTCTGTGGCAGCCTAAAAGCTTTTAGAAAACAGCTGTTTGTAAGGACAGCACCTATGAATGGAAGAAAAATGATGATGATATCCTTTTCTTGGTTGTATTCTCAGTTCTCTGCTAGTTTTCCATGGACTCCTTTTGAATTCGATACTAAAATGCAACCCATGTCTCTTTGCTTCCTAAACAAGTGCAATAAAAGGCTGACACAGTCCTTGCATCAGAGACCAGTGGTTTTGAAGTAATTAACAGCAGAATCTTGCAGAGGATGCAACAGTCCAGTACTTGCAGTAACTTTCCTTTAACATATTTAATCTTCTTAGTGAGGTGTAGGTTACATCACCTCAAACCAACCTTGAAAGCTCCTGATCAGCCACATCAATACTACTAGCATTGCAGGCAATTTGGTGCTCTGGTCTTGCTAAGCTCTGTAATAGCAAATTAACACAGCACAGCCAGTGCTTTCAAAGGTTCACATTCAAAGTAACTGATACAGATTGGGAATCCCTGATGGGTTATGAGCAGAAGATGACTGTTCGTGCCCAGGATTGGAGAGTCTGATGTTATCAACATCAGTGTTATTACTGAAAGTTCTTTTTTGTTTCTGATTTTAAACAAATCCAAGCACTGGTGTTGCTTGGCTGTAAGAATTTTAAGAGGCTTAATAGTGATGAGATTGAAAGATTTCTGAGGCTTCCTGGGAAAACAGCTCATGGTTTCATGGCAAATGTGCATAAGGCTGGGTTTAATATATTTATTTCACTATTGCAACTTCATTCCAAGTGGGCATGGGGAACAGAAGGAAATAATTTCCCATTCCTAGTTCTTGCCCTGAAAAGCCATGGGAGTGGCATCCTCAGTGTCAGGGAGGCTGTATGGATCTTGCACAGCCAGGGATAACCAAGGTGCATGTGGGAGCTGTTATCGCCCATTAAACTAAGGTTGATTTTATGAGGCCGAAAATGGCCTTGTGTTGTTTGTCTGTATGACACTTCAATGTGCTGCAGGAAAGGAAGGCTACAGAAAGGTGAGAAAAATCTCCGCATAGTGTTGCCTAACTTGTAAATCTGTCTGAGCAGCAAATATTTTATTTGAAACCATGCTTTAGAAAGGATTTTCAATTCAAAATAACTTTCGAGGGCTATAAAGAAACCAGGGAGAATTGGGTCCTGCAAGGCTATTTCTGTTTGTAAGAGAGATTGACATGAGACATACAGCCTTGGGCTTTGGGTCCCTTCTGTCTCACTCAGGCATTGCATCACTGAAATGTGAAATGATTAGCCATAAGCAGGTCATCCAGATCTCCTGAAATAAGGGTCTAACTTCACCCAAAAGCCAACACAGAGAGGAAGGCACTTCCAGAGACCATGACAGGTAGCATTCTCCACCTCAATTAACCCATCTCCTGATTGAACCACCTGCCATCTACTAGAGACACAGGCTGTGAGGTTGGGAGACTGGGATTCTTGGGCTTCTCTGGGGGATGTTGCAGGTCTTCTGCAGCTCATATCTCATCCTTGTCCTCTGCCCCAGTGAGCTCTCTGTTGACACAGTCCTAGCTTCTTGCAGACATTTCTCTGGATTTTTCATGCCAATGCTAAAATGTGTAATGGTGTTCAAGCTTTGTGTTTGCACCAGGGACACCCTGCAGTTCTCCCTGGGTCTGCCGTGGAGCTGGGTGCTTTTACTCTTCATGCACAGAGAAATTGTTTCTTTGCTCCTTTGTGTGGCCTGAGATGACAGCTGGACAAGGAAAAAAACCCCAAAACCTCAAATTCCTTTCTGAATCACAGAATGGTCTGGATTGGAAGGAAACTTAAAGATCATCTAGTTCCAAACCCCCTGCCATGGACAGAAATATCTTCCAATGGAAGGTTTTCTAGGGTAGAAATACGAGAATTTAAATTTCAGTTTTGTTGCATTTCTGGAGGAAACAAAACTTGAGAGACTTCTGGACCTTCCCAAAGGAGCATGGAGAAGGTGTCCCTGTGCCAGCACTGCAAATCCTGCATGGGAAGGGGGCTTGAGGACAGTGTCTTACTCAGTGACTAGTCACCCTGCCACACTCCTTCCCACTGCTGGGCTGAGAAGTCTCCTGTGGAGAGTTTTGTTAAAACAAACCTACTTTGACAATTTTTTGACAATCTGTCATTTCTGACAGCACTTCCCACAGTGACTCACTCCTCCCTGGCCAGCCTCAGCCTGCTTTGGCAATATCCACAGGGAACCTGCAGGGAAAAGTCTCCTGGCAGCAATTAGCACCTTCTAGTCCAACTCAGCAAGTGGTTGGATTACTCTGGGATATCCCTGCACAGTCTGACACAGCACTGCAGCCCCCAGACAGCACATATGGCACAGGGCAGGGCACTAACACCACCCATCCTGTCATCTGCCACTCAGGAAAAGAGGAGAGTGGCAAGCCAGGTGCCCAGCATCAAATCAAGTGTTACACTCACTAGTGAGCTGAGAATTCCCACCTGATCCAAACGGCAGGTGCCGAACACCTGAAGTGCAGCAGGAAAACCAATCTGTCTTTGGGGCCCCTGGGATGGCAGGAGAGTCTTCATGGTGCTGGGCATGAATCATGTCTGCAGTTTGAAGACCCTTCGAGATTGTTTTGGGGTTACAGAAAAGCTGGAGTCCCGCAGAGTCCATACATCAGAGCATTAATCTGACAAACCAATTTCTGTATCCCTGCAGAACAGCCAGTGAAGGCAGGAGTTTTCCAGCTCTGACAGTCTCCTGACAACGGCAGCCTTCACAGGGGCTGATGAGACATTAATTGGAAATAAATCATGATGCTTTCTATGGAGATGCTGCTTCCCAGGAGCAGTCTCTTGTTTTGGGGTGCAATGCTGAGTAAGCAGCTGGGCACTGAGGTTTAGAGAGTCCTTCGAAAATGGGGTTTCTACCTCATTTCCCTCTGCTTACTGCCATCTAGCGAAACTTGCTGGGAAGGCGATTAAGTCCCGCCTACCTCCCTCCCCTTGTCCCCAAAACACATTAAAAGGAGGAGGATATCCTTTTAGGCAAGAGTTGTTCTAGGCAAGTCAGCGTGCAGCAGGTGAGAAAGAGAGAGATAGGAAGACGCTTTGTACTTGATCCCATTTCTGAAAGGTTTACTGACTCCGAAGAGAAGGTTTCAGATCAAAGAGAGGTTTACCCAGCTGCTCTGCATGACTTTTGCTTAGGTGGTAATCCGTGTGGATCCCTCTGAAATAAGTAAAACTATGGACCATTTACCTTAGCTAAGTGGAGAGCCTGACATGGGGCTGTGATGGTTAAGGGGAGCTGCCAAACTAGTTCGTTTTTTTAAAACATGTTAGGAGGAAGAAGATGAATTCTCTTTTCCTATTTTTAATCTCTAGAATACGACTGTGGATGCCAGCGTTGTCAGAGGATGGGGATCTGGATGAGGGCTGTGGGCAGGTAGAAGCAGAAATTGTTCTGTGCTGAGCTAAGGTCTGCAACAGCCAGATCCAGAACAGGGAATTGCAGGCAAGGAACAAGAGTCCATAGTGAAGGGAGCAGGAATGCCATCCTGCTGAAGCCTAGAAGATACCCAGAACCTCAGTTTCTTGAACACAGAGAGAAACTTTTGCTATGCAGAGATCCTATTCAGAAAGCTTTTATTAAAATAGAGCTTAGTAAGCTGCATTAAAACATAGCCAATATATATATTTTCTGATATATGAAAAGATATTTATTTACCATGTCAAATAAGAAATAGCTAATTGCTAAAGAAGCATGGCCTTTCTAACCAGCACTAGCACTGAATTTATTGCCTCCTGAAAATTAAACTACAAGTGGCTGATTCTCTTCTCTCTGTGTGCTCCATGAAGAGCACCAGGGCACTTCAGATTCCATCCTTTCTCCAAGCAAGGACAAAAACAGGGGATCACCTGTTTCAAAAACATGCAGACAGTAACACTGTTCCATAGTTGTTGATCAGTTTTGTGTGCAACTGTACTGACTGCAGCAGTTATGTGACCTTTTGTCCCAAAGCAGTGGGACAAATGAACTTCAGCAAGACAGAGAAGCCAAACAGGAACAACCTAGCCCTAAAAAGTCAAGAGAGGGTTGAAGACCTTCCAGGAGATGTTGGCATGGTTAGATCATGTCAGACCTGATTAGGAGTCAGGTAAGAGCTGTATGGGAGTTGTCAGGGTGGGGATTTGGTCTTCACTCTGCTCTCAGCTTGGAAGAAATTCCAAAGTCTGAAGGTCTTAGGTTTGGGGGATTATCTTTTCACACAGTCATGTCAAAAGAAGGGGTGACTGTTGAGGTGTGTGTGGGGAAAGACTTTCTTGAGGAAAGTGGGACTGGAGGTCTCCCCAAATTTTTTTGCTAATTTTGATTTTTTTTTTTTCTGTTATTTCAAGCAAAGCTCAAGAATGCTCAGAAATAGGCTGTCGTGGTACATGAAGACATAGAAAAATGTGATGAGAGCGTGACAATCATGTATTTTCAGTGCCAAGTTCCTTATTAAGCAGGAAGGACAGTATTTTTCTAAATTTAACACTTAACAGAGCCATCATCAGATGGTGGAAACGCTTTGCAAGCTCACTCTACACTAATATACACACAAGTTCCAGCCACAGCCCAATGCCTACACCATGACTGAGAACCATAACTCAGTCTCCCAGGAACCTGATCCAATAGAAATTGTCTCTGACCATGGCAGGGGGGTTGGAATTAAACGAACTTTAAGGTCGCTTCCAACCCAAACCACTCTAGGATTCTGTGATGATCCTGTTATAGCCTGTTCTCACTGGGGGATACTTTGCACATGGCAGAATCACTCAGGATAAACCATTTACTGCAGTGCCAGGTGCCACTAGCGAGACTGGGGAAAGCAAATTAATTCTTCAGCCTTGGAGCTTTGTTTTAGTAGCAGCCCAAACATTTACAGTACCACTTTGCATGAAGACTATTCATTTGGTGTGTGTGCATACCAAGTGCTGTCCATGCACGTGTAATGCAGGCCTCCAGCATGCTGACTTGTACACCAGGTCTTTAATTACACCACAGTTTATTCCAGGGGTTGAAGATGTTGCCCTTCGGCGAGGCCTAAAAGCACCAAAGGGAGGTGATGGAGCCAGTGCTTCATCAAGATCTATATACAGGGGAAGTATAATATGATTACTGGTGGATTAAATTGGAGACAGTAGTAATATCATGATGTGTTTGAAATGTGGAACATTTCATCATGAGGAAGAGAGAAGGGAAAAACCCAATGTGGTAAAATTGCTTTTGAGAGAGGAAGAATGGCTGCATTACTTGGATACCTTAAGGATATTCTTCATAGATTATTATAGCTGCAATTCGACAATTTTCATTATTTAGTCTGACCTGTACACACCAGGTCATAGAATTTTGCCTCATTACTCTTGCTTTCAAAGATCATTTCCATTTTTACATTAGTTCAGTGGCAGAACCACAGATAACAAGATTTTCCTATTCCCACAAAACCGTTTTGAAATCTTGTTCTAGGAAATATTTTCTAGAAGCTTTCCAAGATATTTTATATTTCAGAAGCACTCAACATATGACCTTTTTGTAGCACTCTGTCCTGGAAGTAAAATAACAACACATATTGATTACTCATCTCTGAAAAATAGCTGAACTATTTGTAGTTTGGGATGGAGTTGAATGAGTAGATTTATCACCAGAAAAGGATTAAAAAAAAAAAAAAGAAGGTAAATATGCCAATGCCATTTCATTTTGAATTGTGATAAATAATTGGAAAATGTTTCCAAATCAAATGAACTGTTTTTAACTAGAAGCTGATATCTGACACAATTTATCACAACCCGTATGTGTGCCTGACATGGCCCTTGAAACCAAATATTGCTTCAGGTTTTCTTTAGAAGCAATTTTTATTTTTTTGTCTGACTGCTGCCTCTGCCAGATATTTTAATAACTTCATGGTTTTCCATTACATGAAAGATATTATAATATTTAGAATCACCATCTTTATATAAATTGAAGGATTTAATATTTTCCAATCTGCCAAAAGTTTTTCAAAACATTCCCTTTTAAGGCCAGCCCAGAATGTTTCCTTTGACCTGACCAGGCCTTTCTGTGACATACTTCAAGAGTTGATGTCATCAGTGGACTTAATGGTTCCTAAGAGCAAAATATTTTTTCTGAAATATATTTATTAAGAAATAGTTGCCAACTTCTCTTCTTTGCCTCCTGCAGTTTTACCTCTGAATTTCTTGACAGGTATGTTTGTGTTAAGCTCTAAAAACAACATACATAATGAATTTACAGGTTTTGTATCATTTGGAGCTATTTTGGAAGATATTTTATGTTTCTAATTCTCTGAAGAAATTTTTCTGCCTTGTCTCAACCTTTCTTTGGCAAACCATGGCATTTTTGACAGAAGGAGCTGACCCCACTAACCCTTGCAGGTCTGCTGGGGGCTCGGGGTAGGAGAGAAAGACAGTATTTCATAGATCATGAGGAGCCAAATGGCTCCATCAGTGCCATAGTCATCTTCCATCATTTGCTTTTGGAAACACTGCTGTGGGGTGCAAAACTTGACATCTTATATTGCATCTCTGTCACCGTCTGCTCCTCATCTTCCCCTGGGAACAACTCCTTGTCTCTGCTAACCTTGAAAAAGCCTGCTCAGCACAAATGGTCCGTGTTCATTTCACTGAGAATCAGGCAACACCAAATACAGATAATAGCCCATTTATGTTGACTTGTGTTTTCCCACCTTGTAAACACCCTCTGAATTTATATTCTCGTCATTCTTGCTCTAATACTGATCCCTAAGCCATAAAAAGAATAATTCTAAGCTTCTTGACAGCTAATATTTCTGTGGAGTGATATTAATGCGTTGTAAGTCTGACCTTAATACTGATGCATCACAGTCTGATCCTACAAGGTACTTAGTTCCCAACAAGCCTTTAAATGTGCCCTGATGCTGGTGGAAAGCAAAGGTGCTCAGCAATTCATATGATCAGATTCCTAAGCAGGAGTAAAGGCACAAAACAAAAGTAAGATGCTCACTGTCACTCTAATGTAAAGGTGAGAAACATGTTTGCAGGAGCTAAACTCTGTTGGGAAAGATTCCTGTAAGAAACAGCATCCCCTTGGGACAGATATCAGCAAGAAAAGAAAAGCTTTACATCTTCACGTTGCTGTGGGCAAAACAGTGGTTGTTAGTGAGGTCTGTGCAATTCTAACTAAACTCCAAAGGATAACATGTACAGCACGTTGGTTTGAACAAAGTTTAGCTTTGGGTTTCTTTATCTGTACAATTAATTTTTATGTTAATCACTGCATCTGCAAAAACAATGTTCTTAATAACTTTGTGGCATTCACACTGTGTGAATGCCACGATGGCACTTGGAATTACAGTCTGCTTAAAGAGCAACAGGCACCTTCTAAAAAAACAACAGTCATGAGCTATAAGCACACACACACCTCCACACAGGCTGCCTTACATCCATTTCTCCCACATGTGCAAGAGCCATCACGTACCTGAGACTGTAATTTACACAAAAAGACATCCCAGCCCAGTTTCATCTCAGTGCCTCTTGGACAAGAAAGGTCAAAGACCTTCAGGAACAAAACCAGATAGCTCTCTTGGCTGACCTGTGTGCAGAGTTAGGCTCTGATTCTTGCTTCATTCATTTTTCTGTGTAAAGATATTTCCAAGTACATCCAGTGTTGGGTACTGGTCTGCAAGTCATGATCCTGGAAGGGATGTGAGGAACCAAAATGCAGAGTAGTGGGGCCAGGCCACACTCTAATTTCATTCTACTCTCCTTCCCCTTCCCCCCCGTTTTTTTTTTTTTCCTAGATTTTTGTGTCCTTTAAGCCCTGAACACCTCGTAGCCAATGAAGATGATCCTGGAGAATGTTCTCTTCTCCCTAAACGGCCTTAACTCAATCAGAGCTGTTTGAAGTAGCTTTTTTTTTATTTTTTTTATTTCTGGTTACTCTAGCTCTGACTGATAAAATCATTGAGACAACAAGAAGTTCAGCCAAGTGAGAATTGAGATTCCCATCTGTGTTGTACTCTGGGAAGGCTGGTTCTGCTCTGCACACTGCAAAGCTTATCCAAACTGGTCAACAAGGATGGGCCTTGCCCATCAGCTGCTGGCTGCACCCCGAATTCTGCAGGTGAGGAAGCTGATAATGAAGATTAAAATTTGTATTTTCTACAATAAACTTTTTGGTTGTTTTCCTCATCTTGTTGTCTCACATTTGAAGTAATGCTCAAATTGGGTCCCTGCGCAATTATTAGAAGGTGAAAGCAGCAGCCAAAGATTGACACATTTGGGTACTTTGGAGGAATTAATGGATTAACTCCCAGTCAAAACCACTTTAGCATTCTCCCTTCATAGTCTGCAAAGTTAAATTATTCTGGGCAGTGAGGTAGAGCTACCAGCTTTAAAAAAACCACAGAAACTCAGTTATAATTTTCTCAGGTCTCCAATATGTAGTGATAGCACATTTTGCTCCTGTAGCACTTTGTGGTGGAAACTCTGTAAACTACAGAGGAGCTGTGAGGAGGTGGAGGAGCACATCTGTGTCAGGAGCTGCCACCAGCACAACCCATCACTGTCTGCAGAGAGGAAATATTCAGAGGAGGGGAGGGCTGAGAAAACAGATCCAACATCTGGAAATGGCAGGCAGATGGCATCAAATGGAGAATGCAGAACCCATTTCTGGCTGGGAGGGATCCTGGCTCTGGAAATGGATCTTCCATGGTCACATCATGGATTTGCCAGCACTTGAGGGTTAAGTATTTTCTTTTTGCTTTTAACAGAGATCACTGCAGCTTCTCCTAGAGAAAAGAGCATGATCTCAGGATGGAGGTGCTTGTTCCTGTGGAACTTAAATCAAAATCTTCACTGGCCTAAATCTGACCTTAGTGAGCAAGTAACACATTGGGGAAATACACTCTTCTCTTTTTCCCTGCCCACAGCAATGCCTACTGCCTGCAGCTGGCATACCAAAGGCCCTCTCAACTTCATTTTCGAAACAGACCTTTCAGCCTTAAAGGCCTGTGACTCCAGGGTGGGAAAGAGAGCAGCAAAGGGAAAGGCTGGCTGAAACATCTGCTGTTGTACCTGTGGCATCTTCATGTGGCTTCACATCAGCAGTGGCACTCAGGCATGGTGTCCTGGGCATTATCACATGCAGGTCACCAAAAGCATGTCAAAGGAAAGGAGGGAATGAGCTGCAGTCTCTTTCATTTTGCCACAGGCACCCCCTCACACACACAGAAATTAAGGTTCATACTTGCAGCCTAAGGGTCTCCTAGGCTAGTAACTTACATGCATCAGCAACTATTTGACTGGCAAATGCTTGTATACACGTGGTTTAGGTGGAAAAAATGACGCCCACTGTCAGAATTAATTTTTGAGCACCTGACTTATGCAAAAGACTTCCTTTAACAGCTCTCAAGCACTTCAGAAAACCTTTATGCCAATGCCTGCCCTTGGTTGGCTGAGACTGGAGACTTCTTGGGTTTCTTTTTCCCTTTCCCTTGAATGCCCTGGATCACAGCAGTTACATTTTGCTGCAGCACTATCTGCTATCACTGCTTACTCACTGAAACCCTCAGATGGGATGTACAGTTCACGTCCTTATTGTGGTAGGAAAAATTTTAAGTGCTGCAGTGTCAACTGCTGTAAATCAGTGTAAATTAAGTGCTTGGTTAAGCATGTCCCGGTCTCCAAGTTTCATTCCTCGAGGAATTGTGCAAGACTCTGCTGTCCTGAAGCAACATACAGCAGTCAGGTATCTACCTTGTACCTTGAGCCATATATGCCCTAGACAATGTGATCCTCAGACTTCTCCCTCTCCCAGGACCAGGAAGAGGTGTCCTACTTATTCCTTACATTACAGGAACAAGGATGTCCATGCTGACTAGTCTTGTATATCCTGGGTATGAAAATCAGCTGTTTTTTTTAAACATTAAGATAACTTCATTATAGAGCCTTATTTGCATGCATACTGAAGCACTTTTGCATCATTCTCCCATCTAGAAACAGTCATATGTGCAATGCTGAAACCCAGAATTCAGGTCCTAAAGGTCTTTGTTGTAAAAGAAGCATCTAAGGGTATCCCTGTCCACACTATGTCATTGTCAACCCAGTAGACAAACAGAGACATCCGTTTTGGTAGTTATATCTGAAAATGCGTCTTGTAGAAGGAAAGAGACAGAAAGAGGAAGCTGAGAAGGAGAGAGAGAAGATATGACCTAAAAATATTGGACACACCGTGCAGACACACTCTGCATCCTGCACTTAACCGAAAAGCTCATTTCAAGTTTTCCATGTACCATGTTAGAAAATTAAGCTGTCAGATCTGCTTACGGGCAACATGCTAACCTATGAAACACATTTTCTCTGTTCACTGGCATAGTGCATTATAGCAAATCTTCTTTTTATAATTCCCTCAACAATACTGTCATTCCTAGCATGAAAACCCTCTTCCCTGCATGAGGTGATGAGATCTGAGTCTCAAGGTGCTCTCGGTTGATAGGTAGTGATAGTGTTGTAGGTTTGAAAGACGCTAAGGACCTACATCAGAGTTTCACGCCAGATCTCAGGCTCAAGTTGAGCAGAAATATGTTCAAAAAAACCAAAACACAACACACTTGTGACATTCAGCCTAACTTCTGCTCGCCTCCCTGGTATGCCTGTCTCTCCACCGGGTATACGAGGAGCAGACTGCACTTCTCAGTTAGGTGTTTCACATAGTAACAGCTGTGATCAATCCCAGAATACAGCTTTCTGATGCTCCTCGTGTGTTGAGCACAGAAATTTATCCCACTCTCCACACTCCAGGGCATGGCTGTAGACACAGAAGGGCAGAAACCACTGAGTCATGGACTGTGCCTCTCCTTTAGCTATAGAGGAGCCTGATCTCAAACAGCTCTACATTTGTATGAGTCAGGAAAATGTGTAACCTTTGTCGAAGTTACCACACCAAAATACATTTGTCTCAGTCTATTGTCCTGCAGGAATGATTTTATTTCAGCTCAACAACTTGCACTAGAAATCTATCTAGAGCTCTATTTTATCATTCCAAAGAAATTAAAATTACTGTGCCAATGTCCTTCTTACTAGCAAGTTAATGAAATTAGACATCCCAAGCTGTAAAGAGCAAAGAGTTGGCAATAAGGAACATAAAAGACATTTTGGTTGAAAGGATTTTGATGCCAAAGGGAGCAGACTGGATTGCAGAAAGATAAACCACAGGATTTGTCATCAGATTACTCTTTCTGCAAAATTATTCCAAGAGCTAACAAATGCTTGTGAATGTGTTGAATATCTAAGAGCTTTGAGGACGTATAGCATGAATAATTCTGCAAGGTACTTGCTTTTTGCCACTCTCCTTTTCAAAAGGGGAAAATAAGATCATTGCAGCAAATCAGGAAAGTCAGCATTTTTAGGGTAGCTTCTCCACTGGTGTAAAATAGATGTGTCTCCTCTGGTCCCAGTGGGATCTGTGATGTGAGTGAGGTAACTTAGAAACCACTGACTAGCTGAAGTTTGTTAGTACAAACTGTTTTGTGAATAATTGGGCGAAAGTAATGAATTACTGCAGGGAAGAGCAGACACTGGTGCCCTGGCCATGGCCAGCATCCACCTGGCAGAAGGCTGAATGGAGATCTCTCTGTGAGGTCTGGCACCAGGAACAGTGTAGGAAGTGCTGGACGGCACTCAGATCTGGTCAGTGGCCTCCTTGCCTTTGCCCCATACACTAAGCTCAAATAGAACATCCAGTTATGATGGATGTTCTTTATCCTCTGATAAAGGGCAAAGCTGTGAAGAAGGGTACATCTGCTTTGGTTTTTCAATATAGATGCTTGTCCTTAGAAAAGATTTCAAAGCAATGGCACTGAGCACCAGTGAGAACTTTGGGCTCCTCTTATTCATGATGTAACTTTTGAAGTGGCCAAGTTTGTCACCAGCACTAGGAAGCAAAAACTAAAAGAGGGAAGGGAGGGGGCCTGCTGGACCATTTTGCTATTAAGAAATTATTTCTGCCAGGAGAATGTTTCAGGTCCTTACACTAGGAATGTGTAGATCAGCTTATGAACAACCTGTGGATTTGGAAAAAATGTTATTTTCACACAAACATGCAGAGCGTTATTTCTTTTAAAGGCTGTAAGCGTGGCTTTCTGGATTTTCTTAATAGGAAAATAATCTTGAAAGGAAATAATGTTTTTGTTCAATATTCTTCTGCCTTATCCCTCTTTGGCTCAAATGCCACAGCTGCTGAAATGCAGCTCACAGAGAAGTGCGTAATGACTTGGAGGGATTGCAGGCTAATTTTAGTGCCTGCAGGCACATGGTGACCCATGGACTCCAGGCTTTTACTCTTATCTGTAATCCTTTGCAGAGCTCTCTCTGCCAAGTAGTATGTACAGTGTGTTGGTGATATGTGTGCAGTTATTAAAAAGGGGAAAATTATATTAAAAATTCATTTTTTGGAAGCAAGCACTACATTTTTCCCACCACGGACTCATCCAGAGGATAAGTTTGCTTATGGCTCCTATTGCCCATGTACCCAGTCCAAGACTTTCTGCGGTCAGGCTGAATGTCAGTATTTGAGTGTCTTGAGGACTTTGAGAAGAGTCAGTCCTTGGAAACACCTCACAAAGATCCTTCTTTCCACATGTGAGTGAACACTGTGTGGTGTGCAACACGGTAGCCTGCACCTGGAATATCCCAGCCAAATCTGAGTGAGGAATTGGTTAAAATTCATGCTGTTCTGTGTCACAAGGACATCATGTTGGATATCCCAGTTCTGCACTCACTCACTGGTGTAATTATAATTATTACATGGAACACACAGAGAGGTTATTAAATAGCTGTACTGTTTAAGTATGTACTAATTATATAAAGCACAATACAAGGACAGCACAGAATGTCTCCTAATAAGAGTAGCCTGCATCTCTGGCATCCATCTAAATTAAAAATCTTCTCAAAATAATAACCTTAAGTAACTATGCACTTCAGAGGCAGCTGTGAAAGAGTTAGAAAAAACTCAATCAACAAAATTATGTGTAAATGGCTCCATTTTTATTAGTGGTCTCCAATGTACACAAATTTCGGTGGTAAAGCAGCCACAATAAATGGATTACTACATTATCTCTATAATCTCTTTCCTTTCTGTCAAAACATTTCTCCAACCCTAAAGACTGGCTTATAAACTACAAAATCAACAAAAAACAACAGCAACAGAAAACCAAACAGAAAAAAATAAATCCCTGCTTAAAATTCCATCTCTTCGTTGTTTTTGCTGAAGATAAAAGGTGCACTCTGCACTGAGATATTTGAAAATGCTGTAGAGGGGAAAGCAAAAGGCCATTTTTACTAGGCACTCTTTGGTAAAAGCATTCCAGACAATTATGATGCCTGTAAATGTAATCTACTCCAAACATTGCTTGGATAAAAAAATACATGGTAAATAGAAATTCCCCCATCAGCTTCTCTTCTCGCTTTCTCAGTATAGGCTGCCATGCCTCCTCACAGGAAAAAAGGATCTGTACAAAAGAAATTCTCATTGATTCAACAGCAAGGATGGAACTTCAGCGGCTTGGACAAAGCTGCCACATGATAAGCTCTGTGGTCTGGGCAGGATGGGCAACTAGAAGGCTCATATCCCAGGAGGTGACTGTATGTCACAATGGAGGGGTTTGGATGTAGCCTGGGGACACATATGCTGCTATGAGAGGCAGAATATCATTGAAGGGGATAAATGCATGGTGGGCCAGAGAAATATTGAACTGAGATGAGAGAAGAAGAAAGATGTCTGCCAAACTCAGTAACGAAATTTAGCCTAATTTCAGTACACACTTAACTAAGTCAGAGGCTGGTCCTATAACATAATGTTGTGGAAGAGATGGCCTTTAGTAGATAAAGGCTTTCAAGACAAGCCAAACCACTCTGAAGCACTGAGAAGGACCCATGCTCAGCCACAGTAAAGGGACAGCATTTCTTTTTGTCTCTTATGCCTGAAATAAGAAATTCAACTTCAGAAGATCCAGGCCTGTCTCCCACCATGCAGGGGACGCATCAGCACAGCCATGGTTTGTGACAAGTAGCTATTTCATGGTTCCAAGAGAAACTCACTTTGGATGTCCCAGACATAGGGCTGTGATGTAGAAAAGCAGACACAGTTCAGTTCCCTGGGCACATGTATAATGGAAGATGTCATAATCATCTTTGAATAAATAAATGTCTTATGGCTCATTCTGCACCTAATGAGGGCATCCCAGCATCTCTGCCTGAAGAACATCTTTGCATACACTGAAGAACATTCATAGCTGTTTTCTCTACACCTGCCACTGCCAACTGAGGTCAAGGGCCTGAAGTTCTAAGTCAAAGCAGCCTGGGAAAAGCCAGGTAGGCTCCAGTCCTTGGTTGACCTGATATGTTGCATTTGCAAATGCTTTGTTCTTATTTATTTTCATAACACATCACTCCCTTGGAGCTGCCCATTATCCTGGAAAACAATGTGCCAAGAGTAAAACAAGGAAGAAGCTACTATTTAGTTCAGGAAAAGAGGACAGCAGAAGAAAGAGTACTAGTCATATTTCATAGAGGGGGTATGAAATGACAAGGGATAAAGAAAACCAAAGACACAGAAAATCTCCCATGGGGAATAGAGCCCACTTCTGCTATGTACCAATCTAGCATCTAGGACTGTATGTCTTGCAGTTAATGCTACAAAATACTCAGATTGGATGCACTCTGCACTGAACTGAGTCTTAGTCAAAAGACCATTTATTCTTGGAACACCCAGAGAAAATTTGATTCTTTTCTGTTTAAATTTTGGACAGTGACTTCAAAAGTCAAGCCACGAGCTTTGCATAGGAAAAGGATATCCTTTCTCTGCTCTTAGGGTTTCTTTAATTTGGATTGCTTTTTACAGAGTTTTCTGACATTGATTTATCAGTGTCATTGTTGCTCTGCAGTCAGTGGCTGGTATGTCTTAAAGCAATGAAATGCCACTCCAGAAACATGGATATTCCCCCTAAAGCCATTGGATGTCATCCAGAACACCCGGTGTGCAATGCCAAGTTAGTGTGTTTGAAAACTAGCTCACTGGAAAGCTTATCTGAGGCAATCCTGACTAGAAACTCTACTGAAAATACAATCAACAGAGATTGTATTTCCCCTATCCATGCCCTTAGTAACTTCTTTCACATTCAGACAAAACCGAGAATCAGGAAAAAAAAAAAAGGAGCAATAAAAAGGTCTACACGAGCTAAACATTCCCAACAAAGTTGCAGAGATCTGGTAGGTGCTGGGTATTTCCTATACCTCCAAAACTTGCCCACCCCACCTTTAACAAAATGCTGTCTCTCATCTACTATTGTCCTATGAGTGCTTTGTGCACTTGACTCCTGGTGGGTTCACCTGGACTTTGGCCTACAGTGATCTCTCTCTCAAGGTTGATCCATAAATAACATCAATATAGAAGTAAGGGTATGTCCTCCAAAGTTTGGGGTAAAGGACTGGGAGTGAGGTAGCATGACTGCTACTTGGCTTTGCCAAAGACTCATTATGTGGCCTCGGAGGGGGTGCCTTTAGTGCTGATCTCCACCTGTAAAATACAGATAATAACTCTTTCTGTATGGTACATCATAGGGTTGTTGTGATGCTTAATTAAAGCATTTAGAAAGTCTTTCAGCAGCATTAGTCTATAAATGTTAAATGAGGCTGTTATTCTCCTTCTCCCATGGTTACCATCAGTTGTTTTATTGATCTAGTCTATTGTAGACTCAGGAAAAGACTTGTTTATTGCAGTGAGAACTTAGAGTCCAAATATGTCTTTTCTCCTCACTACACACTACACTGAACTTGCTTCCACAGATGTTTTTAATCATCAAACATGATGACTTAAGTCTACAAAAAGCAGCAGGAAAATACTGGGTATTGTTCCCCAATAACTAAAAGCCTTTTTTTCTGATTTTTCTGTAGCAACTCACACATTCAGTTTACTAGGATCTATTGGGACTTTCATATAAAAGAACTTCAACAGAAAAAAAATATCTCTGCTCTTCAATTATGGCTGAATGAAAAACCAGTTGATATCAATAGGAGGCTTCCTGCTGTTACACAAGGTTTTAAATCAGATTATTAATGTACTGCAAGCTGATGGTACATAAAAATCTCCAATGATTTCATGGAGAGTTTTGCATGCAAAGAGATTGCAAAATCTGTCCTCAGCATTTAAATGCTTTTACAGCAATTGAATTGATGTCAGTATATAAAAAAAAATGATTAATAGCAAAAGATAATTTAGCTACAAGCGCTGTTAAACTTTCTTTCTCATTACTATGTATATGTATTCATGCTAAAAATCCAAACCATGTTGTAGTAGCTCCATGTAAAAGCAGAATTTCTAAGATGTCTAAGCATCTTGGTAGTCCAATTATTACTTACAGAATCCCTGAAAATCCTAAGTGCTTACATTATATTTTTAATTAGTTCACAAGTTAGGCAGCAGCTGATAACATAACATTTAACATTTCAGAGAAAGCTCAGCAATAAACAGGTGCTTTGCTACTGTGCTCCCTTCTTTTTCAATTACAGGGGGAGTAATGTTTTTACAAGGAATCAAACAAAGGTTAATTTGCAATTAGAATTTTATGATGGGAAGAGGCTCTGTTGCTGAGTTGTGTGACTCACAAGTCCATCGCTGAGACACAAAAAGGAAAGAGAGGTCAAAAAATACTCCGCAGATTTGTTCTGTCACTTGTCCATTGGACAGCAGCTCCCAGCTCAAATTATGTCCTATTAATGAGGAGACTGAGGATGAAAATTTATCTACATAGAATAGAGATTAGGATGAAAAGTGTTATTATCCCTTGAGAGCAATGGGAAACTGAAAGATTAGGGGGGTTGCCAAAAATTACAGCTGAAATAAGAAGAGAACTGCTCTCACTTGGTGTTTCATTATAAGATGAATTCTGATTGTGTGTTCTTTCTTCTATGGTGCTACATAAATCTTTGTAGTCTAGGTGGGGATTTGAATTCACAGGTGGCAGCTAATCTGCAGGAATAGTCCATGATCACTTACTGTGATGTACTGGAGGGAATGAGGAGAGGATGAGAACCTATATTCAGGTATCTGCTGGAGACCAGCTCTTGCCTGTCCATACCTGCAGGAGTCATACTGTTGTCTGCATGGCATCTGAATTGCTCTGCACATTTTGTTTGGATACTGAAGCGATACTTGGGTAGTTTCAGTGAAATAACACTGCAATAATGACTGATTCCCAGTCATTCCTGAAAATGAGATGTGTGCAGGGGAAAGAGAGAGATTCTCCTTAGAAAGGAAAAGTCTTAAATAAAACAGAGTGTAGAAAAGTCCCAGGAATTGTTTGCAATGGGATCCTGTGTCCTTGATTGACTTGACCTGCCCTTCCCTGATCACCATGATAAGAGGACACCTTGCTCACTATCAGCAGATAATGAAAGGTGATCTCTAACCCTGCTTAGAAAGGAAAATGGTCCTTGGTCCTCCTGACAGACAGCACATATATCCTTCTACTGCTAATGTCATGCCTGGAGATTGGCCTTATGGGTACATTTAATGCGCAGGATACTGCCATGGCTAATGAGTGTGAGGCTCCTGTCCTTTCCCCAACAACAGAAATCTGCATGTGAAATGGCAGAGCAGGTGTATTTGAGACTGTAGGTGAGTCCATGTTCTGCCACCCAAGGCTGGAACAAGGATTACAACTCTAACCAGCCACCAATTTCCTTATCCTAGAATAATAACTGATCAGATCTGTAAGACTTCCTTGCTGTTCAACTACATTTTTTTGAACAGAGGTTTAATTATAAATGCAAGGCACACATTTAACTTCAGTGCAGCAAAGGCAAATTTGGACACTGACTTCACTTTTTTTTTCTAAGTAGCTCTTGAAATGGCTGAACGAGAGTGATTTGCAGATTTTGGCAAAGCCAGTGCCAGGTATGGCCACACAATGGCAAGCAAAGCAATTATGAAAGATGAGGATATACAGTTTCAGTAATGAGAAGGTTTTGCCATGAAAAAGCAGTGTGCAGGTGCTCCAGATACCTTGCTCAATTGTTTGTGAATATTTCTGCATCCCCTAGGTCTCTTGATATTCATCATGAATCAGGAAAAAATAGTACAGGAAATATAAAAATTCAAATTTGTATAAGTTATCTGACTTTTAAGCCTGTAATAATCCTTTGTGTTTTACTGTTAAGCTGTCTGTAGCAACCACAAGGCTAAATTGTGCTTTAAAATGAAATATGGAAGTTGACTTCCAGTATAACAACTCCAAGAGCTAAGTATCTAAAAACAATCCCAATAACATCAGGTTAATTCTAAAACTGGTCTAAAATTATAGGAGTTGACACCTTCAGTCTGACAAACTGGTGCTTTCCAAGTCTTAAGCAAAAGGTGGGGAGGAAAAAAAAAAAGGAAAACCAGCCTGCACCCAGCTTGAAATTAACATCCATCTACCTTTTCCTCACACCCTCGCTCACCTGGAGAAGTGTACTCCGTTAAAGTAGGATACTTTATTATCCATGCATGCCTATTATTCTTTCTTCTGAACCCCTGGGTCTTTCCTAGGAGTTTAAAGATGGCAGAAAATGAATTCTGCTTGTATTCTTATTTCAGGAGCTGAGTAGGTATGATCAGCCTAGCGGCACACGACAAACTACCGAGTACCTTGTGAGTGACTGTGTGCATGCTGGACACTTGCATGCACTTCCCGAGCTAACACACCATGATGGAGTACGGTGAAGTGTGGTTAAGGCACCATCCAGCACTCCTGAGAAACGTGCACCATTCCAGAAGATGGTCCCAGAAGAGGAACAACAATAATCTCAGCTGAAGCTGAGGGGCAACTTCTCTTCAACTACCACAAGTCAAAGTCGTTTGCAGACACTCCCTGCTACCAAACTTGCGCTTTCACTTGTTGGGTTTCAAACTTCATGACAAGGTTTGGAGAAGTAGCCCTGGAGGAGCCCAAAGAGAATCAAGGAGTGGCCCAAATGCCAGGCACTCGTCAGCGGGAGGCACGATCATCCCTTGCTGTGATCGATGGCCCTGGCGCCGGGGCCAGGCAGTGCGGTCATCACCACACAGCACCTTAAATCAACCTGTCTTCCCTCACATTTAAAACTTCCCTTGATTAATGGTGCTGAAAACCTGATAAATGAGAATCAGCTAAGTTGTGCATACAGATATCTGGGCAGATTAAATAATTAATCATCCTGTAATTAATAAAGACAGATACTGGCTTTTTCTGAACTTTCCCTCCTCCTCTTTGCACACAGACTTTCAAAAGGTTTTTGACAAAAATAACTGCAGACACCAGCCACTAATCCTGCTTTGTGGGGGAGGGGGACCCTGCTGCTTTATTAATATGGCAAAATCTGTGCATACATTTGAGCAGTAATGAGATCTCCAGGGCAAAGTATGACATCTGCTCCAGAACTTCTAAAATACAGGTTAATTTACACCAACCAAACCTCTTTTGAAGCCAGGCAGTTTGATTTTCACTTGTAGACTTAATGTAGTAGCATCTGAAAAGCATCCAGCCCTCAAAGGCCTTGCCATTACATAGCTCCTGGTAAATGAGCCTATCAAAGCACTTTATAAATAATACAACCAAATAATCTGTTGGCAGAGGAGCAGCTGAGTCCTTGGGCATCATTGTGTGAGTGGTCACTTGCCCCTGAGGTGTCCACACCTATGGGGATGGACCAAATGCCCACAATATCACTGTTATTTCCACTAGGAAAATCAAGAAACTCAAGCACCTGAGGATTAGATAAGAAAAGACAAATGGAGGATCTAATAGAGATGGGAATTAAAAGGAAAGGTAAAACTTGAAGTCAGAATTGTCTTCTTTTGGGATAGAGCAGGCTACTTATTTCTACTTATTTCCCCTACTTTTCTCGTCACACATTGCATTTCCTGTTTCTTCTGTTGTTTGGTTGGTTTGGGGTTTTTTTGTTTTGTTTTTCAAGAAAGAGGGAAATAACCAAGGTATTATAACAAAATTATCACAGTAGTTAAAATTCTTTTGATAAATTTAGAAGTCTGATTGAAGCTACAAAATTTACAGAGTCAGGGACTGTTTGTAGATGACTGAACTGGGCCACTGGTTCAAGTGCTGTACAGAAATGCTTTCAGGTGGTGGTCCTTTCACCCCTTTGCACCTTCTTGTCATAGCATACTCATTTGGGACCCTGTAGTTTAGGTCCTCATGGAACTAGAAATGGTCCTTAGGTGAAACACAATGGAGGCCAAAGGATAACCTAGAAGCTGTCTAACATGAGTTCAGGCACTGGTGCTCAGCAGAACTTTTCACTTTCATTAAACCAATTTATCTTAAGTAGTTTATCCTTGGGAAGGTTAAGCAAGAACTCAATTACAACCTATTAGCACTTGCATGGGAGATTTGTACAGGACTCAGGCCTACAAGCAGAAGTAAGATTCATTATGGGCTCTAAGTTGAGGCTGAGCAAATTCAGACTGCAAATAAGGATTGACATCATTCTCCTCATTTCATTTTGTTTGTTATTTTTTTGTTGCTAAGAATGTTTGCTAATATCTGCAACAACCTACTAGGGGAATATAGTGGCTTATTGACCTGCTACAGACCTCCAAGCACCTCTTTCAGAAAATATATGGCATTTGCTTTTCAAAAGTTATGGACTTGATACAGAAATTACTAGATAATTTTCTGATGTAGAAGGATACTGGATCACAATGTTTTCTGGCCTTTAAAATCCACAAATTCACAAACTCGAATGAGCTAAAGTAAATGAAAAATACAGGCCACTGGGACAGAGAATGAGTCAGGTGCAGGCATGTCTTAAAACAAATAGATTTATACCCCCTTGTCTGAAGAGCCCTTCTGACAAATTATTTAATGAGATTATCCTAAATCTTTTTCACAGAAGTCAGCCTCAAACCTGGTTTCAGAGTTTACCTGCTGCAATAATCCAGACATAATTCCTGAAATGTGCTCGGGAATGCTGGGTCCAGTATAGGACACATCGAGGCTACAGAAGAGTGCAAATACCCCAATAGGCCCTGCTCATTGGGACTCTCTAGGAAAAGGTACTGTCTATCTTGCACACTTGCCAACCAGAAGTCCAAATTAAAAAACAAACAGAAAACCAAAACCCAATCAAACAAGAAAAAAACCAAACAAAAACCTCAAACCAAAATTAATGGAGCTTTATGGACACTATCAGGGATGCAGCAGGAAGTAATCAAGTACAAGATCACATTGCTTGTGTCACTGTTGCCATGACATTCAAAAAGCACTTAGTGTTATCATAGACTATGAATATTCTGTTGGCTGATTGATAGTCTGTGGCTTTTTTTTCTTGTAAGCAAATGCAATGACAATATTAAGCAATTACTGATAATGTCACCCAGCTGCTTTCCTACTGCCTGGGTGACAGGAATTCTGAACTGCAGGAAAAACAAATTTATTAAAGCATGGAGCAGTCCTCTCTGCTCGCTGGCATTGTGTTTGACCAGGGACAGCACAGCAGAAGGTTTCATTTAGAGCAAATGAAAGAAACACATCCTCAGTAAACTTTACTAGGGGAAGTACCATGGGGCTTATTTAGCTCTGATTAGATCAATGAGACTCTCTAAACACAGCAATTAAAAATACAATTGGTAGCAATGTAGCCTGCTTTAAGCATCTGCACGCCTGAGAAGTTTACACGGGAATAAACTTGTTAAAGTACATTTCCTGATTAGTAAATAATCAATATGCAAGGTACATGGTAGCTTCATATGGAGCAATGGTGAGGGCCAAATTTTCCTCAATTAAGTGTTGCACTAGCCCACTGCCAAGTCATTGCATTGGGCTTAATTTATGGGTGATTTACGAAATTGTGTCCATCTTTTCCGTTAATTATCCAGCAAGCACTGTATGTCCCAGTGTGCAGTGTGTTACTGTGAGCCAAGCAGAAGTTTGGGCTTGGATCAAAGACTGAATGTTGGCTCCTGATATTGTTGGGTGTGATGGAGTGAGTCACTGGAAGCATACTGGGAAGGTCTGCAACCGAGAGTTTGATGTGGGACTTGGGGTTGGTCTTTGGCTACACCTTGACCTGGATCTGATGGGCAGCACTAAAGTATCAGCACCTCACGTAACTACTTAAAAACTCCGAGGACTTGTAAGATACCTCTGTCATTTCATGCTTCAAAAAGAGGAAGTTTTAGCTGCACTTCTGTGCCAAGCTTTTATTACTTGTCCTGGAAAAGAGATGTCCAGGACACACTTCAGAGATGCAGAGAGGCCATCTCCTTCTCCCACCACTTATGCTGGTCCCTCCTTGCACGCATGAGATTCGCAAGGTTTAAGAACATCTGGTCCAAGGTGTACAGTGTCTCAGTCAGTTTTATGGCTTACAGTGGAGATTAAAGGCTCACTTGCTGTGAATTGTATGGCTAAAAGTGAAGTCAAAGCAGATATGGTAATTTACACAAGATAAAGAGTCAACCCTAAATTGACAGGGGTTTGTTGTAGTCTCTCTAAACCTTATAAAATCTAACGGAGATGAATATTTTGCTCATGGGGTTTTAAAGCATTTTACAGCAGGGTTTTTATTTTATATTATATTAATTTTTATAGGAGGTTTAAAGTAAACCTGTAGCAATAATAGCATTTTCTGTTAAATTTTACAACACTTTACCAATAAAAATTGGCATGTTGCTACGTGCAGAGAGAAAAATATTGGAGGTTGACAAATTAGAAAAAATGTGAGAGGTTTCACACAATAAAAGGCAGCAGCTTATCAGTTGGGTAAATCTCTGTGCCATGTAGAAGATAATTTTAAATGCTGTTTTTTGAATCCCAAACTGCACATGAATCAACAGCAAAATGCTATATTGAAAAAAAATTATCTATCTATCTCTCTTTAAAGGCAGATCTCATCTGAGAGATGAGTTCAGGATCATCAAGCAAGCATCTCTGGGACTTGGAGATTGTGTCCACATTTACCTACAAACTTCTAAGAAATTACTGAACAATTTCTGGAAAAGGGCAATGGGAATGATTATGATTTAGAAAACATGATCAGCGAAGAAAGGTTACATTATGTAGGTTTCTGTGGTCCAGAAAGAGAAGTCTAAGGGGTTGTGAAACAGATTGTCATGGAAAGGTGGAAGATAGGGCAGGGACTAATTACAAGAGAAGGACAATCTGGCTTACTCTTAGGGATAAATGAAGTGGGCTTTAGGAAAACCTCTTTAAGGGTAAGACTAGTTGAGCACAAGGAGAGGAGATGGTTACCTGGGTGTCAAACCTCCTGTGTTGGAAATACTGAGAACAGTTTGGACAGACTCCTACTGCAAACAGTGCAAATGTGCCTATTTTTTCTCCAAGCCTGAGAGCCTTCCAGCCCTAATTTTTTAATAAATTTTGCTATATGCTAAAAGAGTTTGGCATATTCTATTTCTTCAGCAGTTTACAAACAGACAGAGCTTCAGAATATTCTTTTGAAAGGTGTGTAGGTGGGCAGGTATTACAACCTCAATTTAGAAAACCACAGGAGAGAAAAACATAGTTTTAAGTAATTTCCCTAAGGCCAGGGAAGAAACAAGCATGTCATACAAGGTTCATCTTCAAGTGTTTCTGCATCCAGCAATCCTCAGAAGCTCACACCCACCTTTTCCTTCTCAGAGCATCTACCTTTCGGGGCTCACTTTTCATCTGGCTCTATTTTCATGCAGTTGCCTGGCAGCTCCCTTGCTTTTTTTCCTCCTGAGCATTTTGCTAGTCACCACGTCAATAATTGCACACCTTGAGTTTGTAGCTGCCTTATTACAGGTGAATACAGCTGCTAATCAGCTTCCAAACCCTACTACCAAAGCTCTGCTGAGCTGCATAAAGCACAGGAGTGATCCAAGGTTTTGTTCCAGCAGGCAAAAGGCTGCCCCTGATGACACCACCAAACCTTTAGTAACAAGAACTGGATCAGACTTGAGAATAGTTTGCTTTCTTGCCTGATAGATGGTCTAGTCAGCACACAGGAATGAATGTAAATGTATCAGTGCTCATTACTTGCCCAACCTGTTCCCCTAAACAAATCTCCAGAAAAAAACCCTCCTGGCCAGCTCAGAATACCAATTTCAGAAGGGAATAAGCAATCTTTTGGACTTCATCAACTTTCATATGGCATTGGAGTAAAGTGAGGGCTGGTGCTTTGTGAGTTTTTTGGTGAAGGAAATTGCTTGTTCTGAGGACACCACAAGCTCACTTAAAGATTTGAGAGCTCTGCCTGCCAAACACAGCAGCAGCATCACTTCAGATAGACAGCCATTGGATTTTTTTTCTTCGCTCTCTTCATTGTTTTTCAATTAATTTAGAAGGTATCCTTGGCCTTGAGGGAGTAGGAACAATCACATTAAGAACAGTACATATGTAATCCAATACTTCTCACTCTTTTCTGATTGACACTCACTTGCTCATTCACCAAAATACCCTTCCACTTTCTTCTGCCCTTCTACAGAAGGTATGGAATACACTCTGTATTTCTACAGAAGGTATGGAATTGTGCTGGGTATTAATTAATCTCATAATCAGCTGGCTGGAGGACCCTCTTATTACCACGGTTTCTTTTACATTAGAGTCAAGCCAGAAAACCCTTATGTCTTGTGCCTGAGGATTAATACCAAGCGAGGGCTGACTTCTCCATGGAATTGCCTCCTGTATTTGCATTAACACCAGTGCGGATCCTCCCGAGCGGTGCCACCGCTGCACACTGGCAGTCACAGCTAATTTGTACATATGCTGCCATTGGATGGGGGCCATGCAATTAAGAGGATGCCCTCGAGGCATTAACGTTCCTCATCTCGCAGTGAGTGCAGTGGGAGAGCGCAGCAGAAGTTTATAGGGTGTTATCCATGGGAGTGTGTTATTTCAACAGCATTTGTACGGATCTGTGAGGACGGTTTCAGAGCTGGGCAGGAAGCCAACACAAAGAGGTTTCTGAGGTCACAGCAGAAAATTCTTAAGTCCCTGTTTGCTGAAAGAAGATGATGAGGCAGCAGTGATGGTGTTGGACTGGAAACTTCGATTTCCCTTCTGACCTGTCCCCTCTGGGACCTGGACCCCAGGGCCTTACCAACACTCTTTAGGGTTTTTGTAACCCCTAGTCCCAGCAAAAGGCTCATCAGATAGATCCCTGTGAAGCCCTGACAACAAAGACCATATCAAGGTCTTCATCCCTCCTGGGGAGGAACCAACAGTATGGACATTAATGTTCTTCAGAGCCTCAGTACCAAACCAAAGGACCTACAAGCTCTGAAGGATCAGAGCCAAGAGCTTGCCATGACAGGTTCTTTCCACTGGAGAACTACTGAGGTACAGGGAGCCAGTGTCTGAGTTTCTTTGGGCAATCACAGAGCCCCTGGCCCTGGGGAATCCATCAACTGACTGCTCTGTGATACTACTGCAACCTTAACTTAGACTGAGAGAAAGTCTGAGGCTGACATGCTTTGACCAAGACATTCTGGAAGCAAGCAAACTGGAAAAGCTTTGACAGGAAAATTTTAAGCCAAATTTCTACCCTGTGTTGGTCTTAGAGACTCAGTGAGTCCCATTACTGTCTGGCAGAAAGATCTTGGCTTCATGGTCTATCCCAAGCTGTGTCCAGACGGTTCATCTCTAGGACTGCCTGGGAATGGTAAAAGTCTTTGCCTTTGCAAGTCTGGCATGGGCAGGACTGTGTTTATCCTCTTTATCAACATATTACAGGGAAGAAAGCACTTTATGCCACTCACAAAATATATAGAATAAATGAATTCAAAATGCTGCACTTTCAGCTGCACAGATTCTGAGAGAATGACATTCACCCCCACCATTAGTGCATTTGTCCCCCGGTGCTAAAATGATGTATACTGAGGCTTCAGCGCTGCTGGCTAATTTAGGAGTGTTGTCATCATCATAAAAGGAAGAAAATCGATTCAAATCACAAGCCCACAAACAAACCATGACCTTATTCAAATCAGGAAAAAAAAAAATGCAACAACAATCCCGACCTCTGACAGCTATGGTGGGATGTCAGAGGAGCCGAGAAGCCACGCAAGATGCACAGCATTGATTACTGTGTAATAATGATTTCCCTTCAGCCCGCAGACTCCACCATATCCTTCATTCTGCATTCCAGAGCACACCTCTGAGCATCTCTGGGGCTGGGAAGTAACACACACCAGACATCGCTGGGGGTTGCAGGTTAAGTACTGCACTTAGGTTTTATGGAGCAGAAGAGTAGATAAATTCTGTCAAATTAATGTAAATGCTCAGCAATAATTTTTGCCTCTGAGAGTCTTTAACCATTTTTTTAGGTTTTTGGAAATATTTCTGTGAAATATTTCTCATTCTGTGAATCAGCATGAATCTCTCCTCCTTTCTGAGGTTCAGTTTGGTTTGATTCTGGTTTTGTTTGTTGAATTTACCAGCTGATCTCTAGCAATTCTTAAGTTTTAAGGAATTCCTAATTCTTGGTCCTTATTCTGCCCTGTCTGGAGCGTCACATAGACAAAGGAGTGGCCACATTCCTGGCTCAATACAAACTGGGGCAGTTCCTTCAAGGTTGGTGGTATAACACAAGTTTGCATTGCTGACTCTCTGCCCTGTATTTCATTCCCTTTTGGTTTGGTCTTTTCTTGTCTGACACTAATTCTTTTTACAACCATAGGTAATAGACAACGTTGTCTTATTTCATCTCCCTGTTTGTATTATGGGTGATATCTCCCAGGGAAGATTAATGACTTAAGCTGATTTAATGGTGTATATACTTGTCACAGGGGAAAAAAAAAGAAAAAAAAAGAAGGTAAAGAAACTCTTCTTTTTCCATCCAGCTTGAAAAATGTTATAGTTTCTTGGGGTTTTTGTATTTTTTCCTCCATTGATATTTGTTGTTTTCCATCTTTTGATGGCCTCCCCAACAACTTTACCATCCTTCTGTGCATCTGTCATATCAATGTGAGTCATTCTCACCAATAACCCTGGGTCTCGGTTGCATGTGGGGGAAACTACAGTTCATCTCTACTGAGTTTCAGGAGTTTTGCCAGGAAAGACTTTGACCCATGCTATGTAGTTACCTACTTGTTCTGCCATCTTTCCCTTTTCTTCTTGCTCTATCCAGGAGAAAAGCCAGCTCAGTTAGCAAAAGAGGTTTGTGATGTCTGTGGGAGAGGTTTGAGATGTTTGGCTGATGCTTCCCCTTGCACTTGCAGAGGCACCAGGACACTGTTATCACCTGTTTAGGAGAATCTCCAAAAAAACCCCTCAAACACAAACATATGTGATAAAACTGTGGCCTAAGCAAAAAAAAAATAACCAAATAAAAACCCAAAAATATTTAGAACCTCTAAAGAACTGGTTGGAGGTTAAAGAAATGCCAAAACATATTTTTGTTTAATGTTTTCTCAACCTACCCAACAGACTACTTTAATAATAATAATATGGTGTTTACTAAATAGAAAATTTACACTCAACAAGAATGCAAAGATTGTCAGTAAATGCACAAGACTGATTTAGAGTAACTACTGGCATATGCGATCACATATTTCTAAAAATGAGTTGCTCACATCGTAAAAGTCACACCCATCTTATAAAGCTTTCTTTACTGCCCTGTCAAATGAGGGAAAATAATCAGATGCAGCTTTCATGTGGACAAAGACATTTATTCAGGGCAAAGATGGCACATAGACAGATGCAAATGGGAGGACACAAATTCCTCCCCACCCTCAGCACATGGTTTTCCCCAGTGCCGTATTTTCGTTCATGCATTCAAAAGCTGCCTGGCATTTTCATACAGTCAGTTCAGCCCTGCTCACACCTACTCCCACAGTTGTCTGTTTTGTTACTCCTGAAAAGGTGCAAGAAGGAATGATTAACTGCAGTCAGTTTATCTGGAATTCTTAGAGGGAATGAATAACATTAGGTTCAGTAAAAAACAGCCAGATGACAGTAGTCATATGCTTGTTGATATTATACACGTGGAAACTGCACTGGGTGAATATCAGGGTGAAAAATTAGAAAATGCCAGGCATGAGTGGATGCTTTTATGATGCAATTTTTAATTGCAGGATCATGTGCTCCCTTCACCCCAACCTCTGCACCCATGGTTTCCTTCTTCCTTGTGTAGGGTGGAGCTGCCTTAAGGATGAATCAGTGAAGGTG
This sequence comes from Platyrinchus mystaceus, assembly GCA_035041135.1. NCBI lineage: Eukaryota > Metazoa > Chordata > Aves > Passeriformes > Tyrannidae > Platyrinchus > Platyrinchus mystaceus. The sequence continues at coordinate 6,212,665 of JAWWLV010000045.1, forward strand.
TCTGCTTTCTAAAGGGCTCCTTGGCATTTGTGCCAGACAGAAGGTGCACAGGGAATGAGACTGAGGAGCACTGCAGAAGATGAAGCAGTCTTTGGGTGAAGGTGTTTAGTGATGAGTGATTCATGTATCCCAAACTTTTACTAGTGATCCCTGACATCTAAGTTTTATTTTTGGGTCTGTGAGTGACACCCCTGGCACACGACTTGAAGAAAGCCTGGGTTCTACCAGAAGCAAGTGGTGAGGAGCACAATGAACACAGAAAATGCTCTATGATGTTAAGGATACAGAAAAGCCAGAAATGGCCCAAAATGGAAAGAGACCTTTAACGATTCCTTCATGGCTCAATTCTGCATCAGTTAAATGGAAACAAACCCAGAGTCTGATTACAAGTTTTTATGAACTTTGATACTGTTGCAATTAGTGTTTCAGAAAAAATACACAAGAAAATGAATAGTTCTGTTTTCAGGGCAGTTTTCAGTAAATAAGACCTAGGGTTATTTGTTAAGAAATTAGGAGAATACAAAATAAGGAATAACTGCTCATTATCAGCACTGTCCATCTTATGCAGGAGACAAGAAGAAACCTGTGAAAAACCAGCATGGGACTTCATAATTAAATGAGACAGGGCTGCAGGGATGTCCCTTGCTCCAGCATTTCCTTACTTTGCATCTTGATGGTGTTCCCTCTTCACAAAGCAGCTTTACATGTGTATTCTACCACCCACATCCAGCTGGGACACAGGGTCTGGGATGAAGGGGGTTTCCAGGTCATGGACACAAATCCTTCACCTCTACCCCTGACTCGTGCTCTTCAGAATTTATCTGTTTAGTCCTGGTTGCGATTTCTTAAACTCCTTAGTCCAGTCCAAATGCTCTGTCCATATCCTCCCCTTCTCCTAGACTGTTTATTCCAGCTTTATTCCCTTCCACTTGTGCCTTTTTTTCCACACTGCTGTGGATGTCAGCAGGGATCCTGGGGATGCAACACAGGCTTCCTACCCCACACATTTGGAGTCGCCAATCTGATAGACATAAGGACAGATCCTGGCTTAAAACTCAGATGAGCTGTCTTCAGTTTGGATGTTTCTCAGGCATCCCTACCCAGGTCCCATCTCTACCTGTACATATGCTACCCAAATACCAGCAAGGGTGTGAGGATAAGCACTGAGGCACTGGTGCCATGGAGAGGCATTTGATGTTATGAAGACACATTTAATCTCCCATCTCAATTGATCTCTCTCTAAAGACCACAATACATAAAGGGAGGGTGTGTGCCAGCCATAATGAAGCTAAATATTGCCTTATTTGTGCCATATAATTCTTGTGCCTGATCACGGAATATTTGCTGAAAAGATTAGTCCTGTAAGTAATTACTCTTTATGGAAAAGAGTTTCAGTGGCACCAGATAATACTCTAATTCCCTCCATCCAAAATAATGTAATCTCTTCTAAATAAAATCCATTTTTCTGAAGGAAAATGAAATTCCACAGTATTATTCTGAACCTGGCCATGGAGAGATTCAGCTTTAAAAGAAGCAGTAATAATTTCACCTAACTTCATATTTCAACTCCTAAACTACTAGAATTAATTGAGCGTGTAATTAAGGAAGGGTTTTCTTACCAATATGATCATGCCTATAATTAAAATCTCACACAAATGTGTATGTGGAAGAATAGGACAGGGTAGAGCAGGGAAGAGACCAAAGTGTCTGACAGGTTTACATCAAAAGGCCTGAGCTCCTGTAGCTCTGAGCCAGAGGGAGGGGAGGAAGGGAAGACAGGACTGGCTGATAACTGACTTGATATATTGTTTTTGACCTCCTGTCTTCAAAGCCTCAAGTTGTTTGAGTGTTGCCTACCTAGTAGATTGCTTCTACCTTTAATGTTCCTTTTCCAGAGTCAAGCTTTGCAAATGTGCTACCGAGTCCTGGATGAGCAGAAGAGCGATGATATCTGCATGTTTTCAGAGGGACTGGAATGGCTTTGGCTGCTTCTTTGGGTTGTGCCTCATCAGTGCTATGGCCCAGGGCACCCCATGACATGTCATGAGAGCCACCTCGTTCCTCTGGTGTTTGTTGCATGGGAAACCCATGAACAAGATTTTGGTAAAAAAGGAGTGGTGCGTTTTTACTGATGATGTTTATACTGCTTTTACTCTTAAATCAGCCTTCAACAGCAGTGTTCAGCCTGTCATGTGTGACCCAAGCAAATGGCTCTGCCTGGGGACAGCTGCATTTGGGGAGATTTTCGTGTTCTGAGCATGGGGAGACGTTGGGTGCAGGGAAACTGCAACACAGCACCACCACAACAGCTGAGCTCCTGCACAAAAGGAATGAGGGCTTTCCCACCCCCCCAGAAAAAAACCCAAAACCAAAATGGGGACTTGGAGCTTGAAGAGAAGAAGGGATTGACTCCCTTAGCTGGTCTTCCATGTGTTATGGTACCCTGTAACTGTATTAGGGAGGGGAAAAACCCTCCCTTATAGGGTAAACAAACCAAGGACCAAGACATAAAGGAAAACCACAGGTGTGGATGAATGTTGCATGAAAGAAGCCACCCTGAGCAGGAAAACTGCTCTGTCATTTGTTTGATATCTGCTGTGGTAAGGCAAACAGGACTTTGTATGTTTGTTGACATTGTAATATGTTTATAAATTACATCAAAAAGACACCTGTATTTGTCCTCAGGTCTTCTCTGAACTGGAACAACCTACAGGGTCTGGGCTTTTTGTCTTGCTGGTTGAATACCAAATGGGGGCAGAATTCTGGTCTCATAGATTTGGTGGGGTTTATATTGCAATGTAGATAAAAGAGGAATGCAGGGGAAGTTAAAGCACATTAGGTATGTGTTCTCAGGAAGAAATCTCACATGCCCAGCTGCACACTTATTCTGCATTCATTTAAGTCCAGTAAAATATTATAAGAAATATCTGATCATTACTGAAGTGTGTGCTGAGGTGCTTAGAACTATACTGGTATCCACTGGTCATGGATCAGACATTTTGTAAGTGAATTATGCATTGTGAAAGTGCTTCATTGCATTCCATATAGTCCCAAACACAAGACACACAGTCTCTACCAACAACTGCCTTCAGAATGACCTAATATATCAGACAGACGTGCAGGAGAGCTGTTTTCCTCCATAGATAACTACCACATTGGCACTTTTGGACAGCCAACATTTTTGTTTCATAATCATCTTACTCATAACTTTCTCATTTTTCAGCTTTCCCATATTTACAGCACTTAAGACTTTGTGATCTCCCCCAGGGGATACAACCCATGATTCACAGCTAAAGAGTGGTCTGCTCTGTGACTTCTGCTTTTGAAAAGGGTGGTCAATTACCTCACCAACAGCTACCCATTAAGCAAAATACTTAATTAAATGACTAGGAAGTTGGGTGCTCACCAGTGTATTTTCTCTGCTCTTCCTAAAAAAGCCTGTAACCCCCCTGTAACACACTGAGCTAGCAAGTTTTATGCTCTTAATGCTGTCATCATGAGTTTTCCTTGATCCCTCCATTCCATTCCTTGTCCTACTGCATTTTAAACATTATTATTCATTATTAGTATGTTGTTATTGCTATGATTGCAGTCTTTACATAGCCTGCCCGTGTGCTTTTCTGTGAGGTCCCATGGAAGCCAAGGGAAGGTCCTTGGCCACTTTCAGGCAACGTCAGCCACAGGAAGGTTTGGGGGAACCGTGAGATGTTCCTGGGCACCTCTGCTACAGACTCGGTTTGCACAGGTTGGGTAAGATGTGGAGAACTGAGGCCAGGGTGAAGGATGGCTTCAGCTGGGACATGGTGTCTGGACAGTGGGAGGTGAGCAGGGCACTTGGGAGCAGTTCCTGTTTCTGTCTCCTGAAAGGATCCAGTGGCATTTGATACACACTATGAGAACTCTGGACACCAAGGCACGCTGTGATCATTCCAAGCTCCAACACAACAGGGTGGCAAAGGTTAACCGCACCTCCCAGCGATGTGGTCCTGATGCTCAGCTGGTGATGGCAGGAGCAGGATCATTCTGTCTGTTAAAGACAAAGCAATCCCAGCAGTGTGATCACCCTCATCCATCTCAAAGTCTGATAGTCATCATGGGGTTGCTCAGCAAGAGTTGAACCCACTTAACTTGGTGTGCACTCAAGGGTGCCTCGTGCTGGGATAGTGTAGCCCGGACTCGGTTGTGCTCCTGAGGATGCTGAGAATGGACAGCACCACTCGGCCATTGGATCACGGGTGAGATACCAGAATCTGCACTGCAATCCTTCCTCCTTAAAAAACTGAGGCAAAATGCCCCCATTTCCTTCCAGCCTTCAGTAGGGAACATGTGGGCACAGGGGTTGTCTTCTCATGATGTTTTTGGCCAGCACTAAGCACACAGGTCCCTGTGCTGGACTTTGACCTCCTGATGCTCTGCAGTGCAATTCTCATTAACAGTGCAGTGCTCAGCTCCTACCCAGGACACACAAGGATGCTTTCCCCTGTACAGTAAATAACCCACACCAGCTGAAACTGTGCACAAGTGCAGCGCCCAGTCAGGCATGGAGCTCACTGCTCTGCTGCAAAGCACAGCCGGGGAGGAAAAATAACCTTTTGGTTTTATGTTCAGTGATATATTGTCTTTAAATCTGAATGGGTTTAGGAAATGTTACAGAACAGAAAGGGCTCTGCTTTTCCAGAGGCATAATGTTATGGTAGAGTTATTCCAAAGCCAAATTCTGCTCTGAGTTATGCCCCTACATCCTCTCTCCCAGGTATTTATAAAATTATGATTAACAGTAGCAGACATAAGACTTCATTATTTCTTGAATTGCCCCTCTTTTTAACCATCTACGAGCTCAGAGAATTACATATGGCCTCATTAACCTCTGTGTCAAACTGATAATAAGGTAGGGAAGGGGTACTTACCCCTTCAGCTGCTTGACAGCCTGTTCAGGGGCCCTATGGAAGGGCTGCCAAGGAAGCACCAGCACTTCCCAGTCCATGCTATGGGCTTCATGTGGCTGTGTCATCTCGTGGGTGGTTCTCAGCTTCTCAGGAAGCTGAAAGATTTGGGTGCTCACTGCCCAGGAGAAGTTACTCCACCTGGGAGGTCTGAATCCCCCAAAATAAGTGGCTTTGGATATACCAGACTCTAAGTGTCATTAGCACCAGCATTTTCTATCTTGATGGGATATTCAAAATGGGATTGAAATACACAGTTGTATCAAAACAGGGATCTGCAACTCCATAGGAAGAATGTGCATGCTGTTGGAGGGATGGGAGTCACCTTTTGCCCCTTAGTCTTTTGCCATTCTTAAAAGCACCAGGAATGGTTTCACAACATAGGCAAAGGACTTACTCTGCCTCTGGCTGTCACACAGTGCAGGATTCTAACTTGAACTTCTACAGGACAGCTTGTGAGATTAAAGTTAAGAATCTGTTCAAATGTTTTTCTAGGTGCAGTCGCACACTATGACAAAAAAAATCTGATTATGTAAACTGCTTTTCAGTTGCCATCCAAGAGGGTGAAACATTACAGCAATCCCATCCATAGGGGTAACCCAGATTCCAGACTTTCCTTTCTCTGGGGTAGATTTCTCTCCTGATTTCCTCCCATGGCAATCTCAAAAGCCAGCTGTCACCAGCTTCTGCTATTTAGGTCTCAGAGGGGATATGGTACCTGCCAAAGTTTCTCTGCCACTGTGAACTTCCTGAAGTAAGGCACAAGGACAATTTAACCATTCTTTGCGAGAGATCTAGTGGTCAAAAACTAAGTGGCTTTGAAAGCAGAGCCAACAGGCTTTAACAAACAAACAGTAACACCATGGGAGTTCGCTAATCCCCAAAATCTACAATAAACAGATAAAGTTAATAAGATTCAATAAGAGAGAACAGCCCCATTAACGTTTAAATAGCACTATCTAAATACTACACACATTATTTACTAAGTTCCCTTGCTGAATTCGCTGTACACAGGAACACTCAAAATTCATTATCTTTGGATGCAAAGCTTAGTAAATTTGACGTCAATTAATCTCCATTTACCCTCTGTGTGTTTCTGAACAGACGAAAAGTTCATTGAAAAAAGTTCTTTCAGCCGCTCTGAAAGAGAAGCAGTGCTTTGATAAACAAAAAAGCGCCAAACACAGGCTTCTGAAAGGAAAAGAGAGCAATAGCCAGTTCTGCGTGGTTCGAGCCAGGTGCTCATTGCAAATTCAGTAGCATGCACTGGCAAGTGTCAGCAGTAGAGAAACTGAAATTACTGAAATTCTTATGCCAGTGTAATTTGCTGAAGGCGATGCACTGAGGGTTAAGGCAAATTGTGCATGTGTTGAGGATTATAAAACAAATTAAAATGGAGGCTAACAAAAGGAGTGCAATATTTATGCATTTCTTCATTCTTTTCACTTCGTGGTACTCCATTGACTTCACAGTCTCTTAAGGTGTCATGGGGACATTGCTATTGTGTACATTCATTTGCTCTTAAAAAGGGGGCTCAGACATACTAGGCTACAGAATTTCACTGATTCTACTAATATTTATAAGTATCTTCATTAACCCACCAAATATTTACAACCCATCATTACTTCTAGTCATGTGAAATTTAATCATCAACACAAAAAATGCAGTGAATTTCCCCTTCAACACATTCTACTTATCTGCTTCAATTTTGATATACCATCCTGTTTTACCATGTATTCCTACCCTTTCTCTTGAAATCCTACATTTGTACACCCTAGTTATAGAAAAGCAGAAATGTGTTAATCACCCATAGCTTGCTGCAGTGGAGGTTTGATACTCAATTTACTAAATATTTTGAACAGCTTCTATCTCCACTCTATGATCACCCAGCATGGCCCAGTAACCAAATGGTTTATTACTTTGTGGAATGGGAAACAAGTCCCATATGAAATATGCTCCTGATTTGGGTATATTCCCAGCCCTCTGCTGGCAAACCTTGCCATGGAGCTCATTGGAGAGGCGAGGACATGTGCCCATGTCTCTGTCCTGCATGCAGTGTCCAGTGTCTCAGATCCAGCACCATAAATTGGGGTTTTGAAGTCAAGATGTGCCCACCTGTCCCTCTGTCAGCTCTGATGTGGAGAGAGAACCTCTGTGAACAATAGGGATCAAAGATCTGACAGCAATCATATTTTCAGTTGCTACCAGGAGATTCACCCAAGCCCACCTGCAGGGATTTAGACATCGTAATTTCAGAAACCGTTGCGTGTTTGGCTATGAGAGGCAGATATATGTTGTCTTCACCTACTGGTGACAGACTGTGAGGAGCGTCTTCAGAGTCAGCCCTTCCTCCTACTCACCCATGGAAACAAAGAAAATTGTTTGGTTTTAATTTTTTGTCTAGATTTGAGCAGACTGAATAGAGCTGCTTGGGACACTAAAGATAAAAATGAGCTTTTATTTGAATTTCACTGTAACATAAGAGATGTTTTTACACAGGTTAAAGTCTTGGAGCTCCCAGATGTTCCAGGCTCACTCCAGGCAGCACTGCCAGAAATGACCATTAACCCACTGTCCTTCATGTCAGTGTACAAACCAAAGGACAAAATAACTTCTAACCAGCCTCCAACAGTCACAGCCTGAGTGTAAAAGAAGTGACAACAGATGGGATCAGACAGACGGGGGAATAGAGGGAAAAAAAAAGGCAATATTAGGGAGTGTGACAAGCAGGGGTCTCAGCACATCGGCAGCCTCATTGTTGTCAAGGTTTTTTCTTTTGTAGCCATCACATATTAAGGTTGCATTTGGAGAGTTAATAGGTTTTACACTTGATTTTCTGGCAGGGAGACACTGCCAGCTACGAAGCATCTTGGAAATGAGATTACTTTTCAAGTCTATTCAAGTGGTCTATGCATTGTTATTTGTCTCAAAGGTAAAGATGTAAGGGCTAAATGCTGACCTTTATTTCACAGAGTCTATTTGAATATCTCCTTCAGCTGCCACGGAACTACTCCAGATTAACAGCAACGTAACACGGACGTCAGAATCTGGATCTTCAGGAGAATCCCGTTTTATATCATTGCAGTAGATGGTTTAAAATCCCATTGCTTTGGCTAGAGAAGATTTTTCCCTACACAAAGGAAGTCAGGATCTCTTCCTTTTTCTGATGTTAGAGCAGACTGTGATCCAAAGGATCATGTCTATATTCTCAAGTAGTTTCTTCTGCAGGATCAATAATAAGCTGATAGTGGTAATTGAGATTACACTTTATGAATGGGGTTATTAGGATTTACGTTCTGGACGCAGCTACCAAGCAGATCAGATGAACAAACAGAATGGCCAGTCCTGGACCACTTCCCTTACTCTACTCTGTCATTTTTATAGCTGCACACATGCTGCAGGTGCTGATAGTACACACGCCTGCCTGTAATCCACACGTCAGCCTGGCAGCACACCAGCCCTGGGAGACACTGCCTCCAGCAGTCGTTTCAAGCCTGGTTAAAGGAGCAGAATGGAAACATCAACTAAAGTGATGAAAGTTACGTTTTCTAATAATGGAAATGAGATCTGTCGGGCAGCTGTTAGGAATTCTTTTTTTTTTTTCATTATCTGATTTTTAAAAAAATAATACTGAGAAATGCCTTAAAAACCCCTAACATTAGTGTACGTATTCCTCAGTAACAAGAGATATGAATGGCTGGGTCTATAATCCCTTATAAATCTTTCATTCTATAAACTGCCCATAGCATTGTTCTTGGTAATGGAGAGCTATATGAAGTTGGCAGGTCCTTTTTCAAATTCCCAACTTACTGGGCTACACAAAAAAGAACTGAATAAAAATGGAAAAAAAAATTACGCCCCTGGAGAATTGCAGTGAAGCCATTTGCTGGCAAATTATTTTCATTTAAATCACTTTTCTTGCTTTTAATATTGAAAATAGTTTCAATCATTGAAGAGCCTTTAATTTAAGGTAGTGGATGGCAGGGATGTAATTGAGGAGACCAGACTAGCTGATCTGCCTCAGCACAGTGGCTGGACCAGACAATTTCTTAGAATTTTTTCAAGCCTGGCGTTTTTATAAAACAACCCTGGTCAGATTGCACCTTCAAAACTGTTTGCCTTTAAGACATATGAAAGACACCTTGTTGCCAGTAAGAATTGTCTTTGAATCCCAGTTTTTTCCATCTTGAGATACAATACAAGAGGAGTGGATTGCATGCGTGATGGACTGAAATCAGAAGGATTTACCCAAGGCAGTTACCACATGGGATGGAGGCAGTGACTAAATAAAATACAATCAGGATTCAGTCTATCCCCCAGGACCACACAGAAATAATAGCATGGAAGGAAATTTTACAAACTAAACCATCACTATATCTCTCTCTGGCTTTTCCCTGGTGAAATTCAAGTTTCCTAATAATGAGGATTAATGTCAAACCTTTAAAGAGAGTTTGGAGCATGAGAAGGCAGCAGACAAGTGCAGCAATTCCTTAGCTTTGCACACTTACTCTCTTTTACAGCTTTCTAGTCTGGGTCCACACCAAGAGGTCTCCCACCCTGGCAGGGTGTTTGGGCACAAAATCACCCACTTTGCTGCTGAAAACACCGTACTGGGGTAGCCCACCAGCAGCATCCCTTCCCTGTGCCGCAGGTACGCTTTCCCCAACCAGCTCCCCTGGGAGCACACACAGACACACAGACACAATGAGAGCCTCCAACTGGAAATTCAAACGAAAATATGGCTGTCTACTCCAAAAAGCAAACTCATTTACAAAGGTCATCTCTGTCAAGGAAGAGTGATGTGTTACTCTCCTCTTGGAGGTGACTCCTGTCGCTCCTCTGCTGAGTTACGTTCATGAGCATAGTTTTGAAAGAGAAGAAAGAAAAAAAAAGATAGAGAAAAGAGACAAAAGCCTGGCAAGCCCCCTATTCACAGAGCTAGCCCTGCAACTCCCCTTCCCCTCCTCGGGTAAATTCAGCTTCAAAAGACATTAACATCTTTTCCTACCTTCGTTCTCATCGGAGACAGAAGCCCTTCCATTTTGGTCCGATCCTCATGCCAATCCTCGTCCCCAACTTAGTATCTCGTTCCTCTCTCAAGCATCCCACACGAAGAAGAGCATGTCAGGGACCGCCAGCGACACCTTTCACGGGAGCTCAGCCAGCTGCCAACCTGCCAACTTGCAATCCTCAGTCGCGTGGAGCACCGTTCCTGGAGAGACCTTCCTCCCTCTCCCTCCTCTCTCCCTCTCTGTGCATAATCTGCCCGCAGCTATGTTTGTACCATCGCGGCTGACAAACGATCCCTGCCTTACGTAATGCATTCAGCACAGGACAGGCGATCCCAGCCCAGCCGCGGGGACCCGGTCGGCGGCAGCGGTGGGAAGGAGTGGGACTTTGCCCTGCCTATTGTGCCGCTGGGTTTAATCTGGTAACGTCCCCGTGTGGGGCTGATGCTCCTCCGCTCTCTGTGTTAGCGAGGGAAGCACCGAGGAAACTTCGTCACCGTGAGAGATTGTGGATTCCCTGGGACTGACTTAAAAGGATGTAATCCTGATTCCAAGCTTCAGCCCAGGAGGCTTTCCCCGCTCGTGAAACGACAACAGTTGGAGCATTTTCTGCTGGGCGCGTTTGCTGTCAGTGAGTGACCAAACCCACGCTGAAAGGGAGTTCCTGTCAATTGTCAGCCAGGAATTCGGGGAGAGAAAGAAGGAAAGAAAGAAAAGAGGGCTAAACAAAAGGAATATAGTCCTGCAGAGTTGGTCAGCAAAAGATACTCCATGAATGCATTTCTATTAGCATTTTAATTCAGATCAGAGCATGCCTTAGTGAAAAATTCCCTAATTGCTCCCACTTCCCACATTTTGTTTTCCGTCATGGAGTGATGTTGGGACTGAATCTCTTTCAGAGAAAAATCCAACTGAAAAATGGGCTTTAGACCTACAAATACAGGTCTCCAGGACTGGACCAGACCAGTCCAAAGTAAAACCCTTTGAAACACTATCAAATGAGCACCAGCTGCCCATCACTGCTCCAAAGGTTGGCTACCCCCAAGGCTACCCCACTTCTTAAAACAGACACAAAAAAGACTCCCATTCCCCAGCCAAGGGGATGACCCTACACATACCAGTACCCAGTTGCTGTCCGAAAATGAAATTAAGTACCCTGTTACACCACCAGAACTTGATTTCCGGTGTTAGAAAATCACTGTCAGGCTGGTTGGAGCATACTGCAGGTGAGAATTTCTAACACCCTTTAACATCAGCTCTTCTTTTAGGCCCCAAAGCTACGTCCTCAGGGAGAGTCACCGTCTGATTCAGGCACTGAGCTAGATCTGGTTAAACTCCTGGCATTGCTATGTATTCCCTGGGTGACCATGGGGATTCATTTAGCTTTCACCATCTAAAACTCTGTTTCCTGATCCAAGCCAGCCACTGAGGCTCCTGCAAGACCAACAAGAGAGACAGGTTTTTTCCCAAAGTGATTCACCACAAATGCACCATGCCAAAGAGAATCCTGTCCTCTGCTCATCTATGGTTCCTCACCTCTACATAAACCTCTGCTCTTTCTCTACTTTCATGCTTTGGCTGCTCTGCCCACATGTATCCTTCATGCTCAACCTGGGCTCCTGGAGGCTACACCAAGGGGGTGAAGATGCAAAAGAATATGTTCATGGTGGTGTCGTGGTGGTTCATGGCATCCCAGGGTGCAAAGCAGAGACAGACACAACTCCCTGCAAGCCCCAGCAAAAGTGCTCCAGACAGTGACACAGATAAGGATGTTCAAGCCCATGCATCCCTTTTCCTCTCTAGCTCTTCCAATCCTTTTGGCCCTGTAGATCTTGCAGTTTTAGGCCATTTTTCTTATTATTCTTTATGGGGTAAAAACAGGGAGGGGAGGTGCCCCCTACAGTGATTAACATTCATGTCAGAGATAATTAACTGTTCTCAGCCAAATTCAGGTCCTTATCAAGTATGAACAAATCTGATCATATCACACTGAAGGCAGAGATAAGTTTTCCAGAGCTAGAGACACAGTACAGTGCTGGCAGGCTCATCCATTTCTTGCTGGATGTATACAAATATGTTTTGCTATTGGTATTTAACAGACTTTAGTAAGACTTTGAATAAATGGCAGCAGGAATTCCAAGCTCCAGTAAAACAAGGCTGTTGTGATTTTTCTGCTGTACAACGTAGTGTCAGACTCTGATGAGAAATTTACAAGTCTGTGCATCTGTGAAACATCCAAATCAATAGGAGAATTGGAGTCTCCAAAATGTCAAGAAGATCATAAAGAGAGAGGAGTATTTGGGTATTTGGAGATCTCAGGCCAGGTGATCAAGCTTTAATACAATATGATAATGTGGATGATGCACCCATGGTAGCGTATGAACACCCAGCTCTCCTAAAACTCAGTTCTGTCAGTTCTGCTTTGTACTAGGCTAAACCACAGTGCCTCATGAGGATTCCTGTCTTATCTTTGTTTACAAGCAAAAAAAAAAAAAAAAAAAAAAAAAAAAAAAAAAAAAAAAAAAAAAAAAAAAAGAAGCATATTTCTCCTAAAGCCCCAAAGAGTAATTCAGTCTGGGACCAGAAAAGCAAGCTGGTGCCTTTCTGGTTCAGCAGCACTCAAAGCCTCTCTGATCTGAATGGACTGGGAATTGTGCTGATACTGCATGAGTCAGAGCAGAGCCCAGATCAGCAGGATGAGCAGGAATAGGAAAGAGTATGGTGCTGTTTGAGCAGCACCCGTGGCCGTGGCTGTGAGCCAGCAGTGAGTCTGCCTATCCGGGGAGGGCAGGCTGTGACCCCCTGCTGCATCCCAAAGGATGCAACAGTGGATGGATGGGTATTGTGTATCACGTCATCCTCCTCTTGAGTTCTAGGCACCAGGCAGAACTTGACCTCTACTTCCATCTAGGCAGATACTCTGCTTTAGCCTATGCAACCACCAACCTGTCCTCCTCGTGCTACAGGAACAGGAAGGCCACTCTTGGCGTACTCCAGCCCGTTTGCAACCCCCTTCACATTCAGAGAAGTAATTTTACATCTGTGGAAGCCAGAGAAGTTTATCCTCACTTTAAAATGAGAGCTTTAGTTGCTGTAGCCAGGAGAGCAGTGCTACAATAGCGTGTGCCATGGTCTGACACTTTGTTCCTCTCCTGGGCTGCAACTCATGGCAATGCTCAAATTACCGCAGACTTGTTCTGCAGCCTCAGCTCCTGTGATTTTCAGATCAAAGGCACTTCAGAGGCTAAAGGAGCATGTGAACACTTGCAATCTCATTCTCTTTCTGTGGAAGGGAGCAGCATTTGACTCAGATTCTGGGCAGCTACACCCAGCATATCTCAGGTTCTCCATCTGCAGAAGAAGGGACCAACTTGTCTGGTTCGCACAGGTGTTGTAGAGGTTCACCCTGTCCTGGATTCAACCCACCACATCCTAGAAGATGGGAATATAATCACTCTTAGCTTCTTAACTAATCATGGAAGTGAGATACCTTGAAACCCCCTTATCTATTGTCATAATCTAAATGTCTGCTGGACTCTAGACAGCACACCAAGGTAGATGTCTACCTGGAGCCTAGTACATCCTACCTGGATTCAGCCTTGGAGATGAATCTCTTTCTAGACTCTGCTGACTATGTTGACAGACTTTCATTGACCAGAATGTGAGCAGAGATATCTCCTGATATTTAGCCAAGTAGATGTAAATGGCTGATTTTAAGTGCCTGACTCTGCAGCTGAATCTTGCCCTATGTAGCCAGTAGTAGGAAAAAATAGCCCAAAGAAGCCTTGTGTTCACTGTCAGGCTATTGATTGTGTGTCCTAAAAACAGCCAAACTCAGTGGTATGTAATTGAACCCTCAGCTTTCCTCTTGTTCACCCTTTGTGGGTGCATCTGAGATGAGATAAAACTTCTGTAAATTGAACCCTTCCTAACCTTTGGGGTGGGGATGCCAACACAGAGACAAATTGTGCTGCCTGTACTGCTCCTGAAAGACAGAGGGAATTTGGATTTGGACCCAGTCCCCATTGCTCTGTGATGCAAAAAAGCTGCCACCTCCTCCTGCCTTCCACCCCCAGACCTGTAGGTGACCGGGACAATAGATGCTGTGGCAGCCCAGCTGTCCCTGTGTGTGTGCCCCCGGCCGACCCCGCAACTGGTCATTTCATTCATGGAACAAAAGGTAGCATCGCCGTGTTGCCATGGCGACACCCCGCCATCCGAGTGGCTACAGCATCGTACAAGGGAGGGGAAAACATCCCAGTCACATACCGGGGCTGCGCTGAAACCTATCTTATATTTAGAACAGGCGGCGCGGGGAATACTAATGAATATTTAACACTCGGAGTGCCTTTCATGCTCGCTTTTTTTATTTTTGTTGCATACTTCCCATAAGCACAACATTTGCTTCCAAGTGGTATGAATATTATGGCTACTGTGCTTCTGTCATCGCTGCTTCTCAAGGTTTCCCCTGCTTTTCATGAAAGCAAACTTTTCATGGGTTACCTAAAAATGGACAAATGCTTATGCTTTACAAGACACAGTACCTTTTAGGGCTTTTTTTTTTTTTTTTTTTTTTTTTGACTCTCATTAAAAATAGCTGCTTTCAACAATTCTCTGTGCTGCAGAAAATAAATGAATCAATCAATCAATTATTCTAACTTCCTTTCATTCATTCAGGAAAAACACACACCTGAAAATGTCCTGAAATTCCCTTCTTCTGTCTCTTTTCCCTAAATGGTGAACGGTGAAAAAAAGGGGTCTAACCACCCAAATTATAAATAATTTTATGTGCCTCTTAATAGGATACACTTTAAAAAAGGCAAGAATGATGAGCACGGTGTTGAGTCCCACCCGGTACTGCCCAGACTGCACAGGTAGATTTGGAACCTCCTTGTGATGAGCAAGCTGACTTTTTTTGAGGGTGGCAAAGGGAAGCAAGACCAGCACTGCCTGGGGTGGCATGGGGCACAGGTGCCCACCCATGTGAGTGCAGCTCACAGCATTGCCAGCCTGGGGACTCCCATATCCAAGAGGTGCTGGGAGGGTGCAGCATGGCACAGACTGGGCTGTGCTGATGGCTGGGTACATCCTCTCTGGGATGACACTTTCTCTTCTGTCTCCTGTTTAGCTATGGATTATGCTATAGCAAGGCGAAAAAAAGTGATATATCAGACCTTGTTCTGAAGCAATCTCTTGGCACATATAAAGCTTTGTTCTCAGTAAGGCCAGGTTCTCAGAGCAAAATGCGCTCTTTTTACTAGCCAGCAGCAAGGTATTGGCTCTTTTTTGAGCCTAGCAGCCCTAAAAAAGCTACTGGGATCCTGAAAGCTTATCTATGTGCTTCCTGCTTGGTACCACGCCAAGACACCAAGGATACAGGCGCGATTCAGCTGGCAGCTTTGTCAGTGATGCAAGGGGAGGAACAGTGCTGTACTGGGTGTGTTGCTTTGGCAGCACTGACACACAGGAGCTGTGTTTATTTGTTGCTGGTTGTAGGGTGTATTTTCAAAATGGAAAATGGTTTTCCCCTCCAAGACTGCCAATGCAGTCCTCTGAGATCTGCTCTGTGGCTTCAGAGGGAGAGGGGCAGGCCTGTGGGGAGGTTAAGAGGGAACAGACTCGTGCTCTTTGCAAGCTGTTCCACTGATGCAGCATTTGCTTGAGTAAGCGCTGTTAAAATCATTTGCCAACTTACCCTTATATGGCACCAATTCTAGTAAGGGCTGGAAACACCAGTTTCTTTTCTGGAGTTCATCTTTAAGGCTCTAATGAACTGCTCTTTCCAGAACAGTTAGGCTTTTTTCACAGAAGGCAATACGATGAATATCAAAACTTGAGGTATTAATAAGACAGATTTAGCTGCCTTCCAGATTTGTAAGGCAGACATAGAAGAGTCCTATGTGAGGACCATAGGTCATTGTACAAGTCTGAGAGAGAAACTGAACTACAGCAAAGCCAGTTCAGCATCCTGCCCTGGCTGGCAGGGCCATCAGGGTCTGTCCATCCTCCTCCAACAACTGAAAGGCATTTATCTCTGTGACACATCAGTGATCTCAGCCATTGTTATCACCATTCCTGTTAAGCCAGTGCGACAGTTTAGGAAGGAAAAGCTGCCTCTCGACCACACAAATAAACCATCCCAGCAGAGATGGGGACTGCAGTGTTTGGAAAAGCTGATTCAGCCCAGTGTGTCCTGCCCAGGACCAGGCTTTGGTTTGGTGACCCGGGCAAGGCTTTGACCATGTTCATTTTTCTTGCCTCCACCCTGGCTCACCAGGAGGATCTATAGATGCTTTCAAGATCTACAGATGAAAAAAGGGAGCTGTAGAGATGGGGCTTACAAACTCAAATTGACAAATGCTGTGCAGAGTCTCTGCCCCAGCAGAGAAAATGGCCTCTGGCTGTCCTCTGGCTCCCAGCAGGTACAACTACAGGGCTGAGCATCCTGCTTAGTCTTCTGACAAAATGTGTACTGGAAATATGATGGGGTTTCCTTCCCTAAATAGCAACTGAGCTGTGTTTTCCTTTTGCTGCTAGGTATATTTGCTGTTCTGGACGTTAACAGTCAAAACACACACAAAGCCTTTTACTAGAGCATTAGGTCTATGCATGCATTTTCAACAGTCAGATGATTTATTCATCCACTTCAGTAAATGTTCAAACAGGGCATGATGTAGAAAGCAACAAACAACCGAGTGTGTTTGGTTTGCAAGAACAAATCAGCAGAAGAGGGTAACAGAAGCTGTTTTTCCAATGTAAAGGATTCCCCTGCCGTCCCTGTCAATACCTCTGTCAAATTAAACATCCTTTCCCAAAGCTACAACTCTGCTAAAGCACTGTTATTATGCTCTCAGTTAGAAACCTGATTATAGCCACTTCATGTCTGCAAAAACACAACCAATATGCTGTGAATGCTCATAAATGCACTTGATGCTTTGTGAACACATCTCTGTGTGTACTGGGAGAGGAGTCCAGCTCTTGCAGGGCAGACAAGGCATTAAGTAGCCATTTCTCTGAAGTGAAATGCCATTACACCTGTGCAAGTCCTGGACTGTGGTATTTTGGCCTGGGGAAGAGGAGACAAGTAGGGAATGAGTAGAAATGCTCCGGATAAAGCAGAAATAGAAGACGGGGGCAAGGGGAAGTACAAAGTACAAAAGAATAATAATAATCTGGGGTTGCACAAAAGCAGTCCTATAAAATATTAATTCATGCTGAGATTCCTTAATCTTCTTTAAAGGTTAGGTTAATTTTGAAGCAAATCAGAACCCCAAATGAAAAGAGCCACCAGAGACCATCTGTTCTCCAAAATGTATGTGCAGTTTTGATCGCTCTGAGGGTGAAGAGTGGTGGAGAATTTTGCAGCTGTCCAGCTCTCAGATGATATATCTGCATGTGAAAAACTCTGTAGGCAGGAGAATCACCTGGATGGCAGAGTCTGAGGTAGATCCTGCACACCCGTTATTTGATGGCTAGAGATTCCTTCACATGACGTAATCAGATGCCTGAAAACAGGACCCAGGGAAACTAGTGATAATGTTTTTCTCCATGATGATCCTACATTTTTTCATTTTACATATTTTCATGTTGGCTTGTTCAACTCCTAATGAATCGCACTCTTTAGAACTGCTTGTAAACGCAGACTTATCACTATCACTTAGATTTACCTTCTGGCATAAGAGACAGACACCCCTCCTCTTCCATCTCAGCTGGGGCTCCCATAGCTCCCCCAAATAGAACCTGCATTCAGCTGATGTCAGTAGCATGTTGCTTCCTTATGTTGTTGTGGATATTTCTAGCTGTGCATGTGCACCTGCTTCAGCAGCTGCCTGCAAGCCCCTCCTTGGATCACCATCCTCTTTGGGCTCCAAGCCTCCCTTTGACCACCCAGCTATTGGTCACTGCATGTCCCAGTTGGGGTGGTTTCTAACCATTGGCATTGAAAAGAAGATGAGAGCTGAAGTGACTCAGAGGTCGATTCAGCTCTATTAAACTCTTGGTCCTCTCAAACTCTTTCACCTCCCAGATTCACTTCCTCAGGGCAGGGTCTCTAAGTGTCTGGAGAGGTGTTAGCCCCTTTCAGGTGCTTCTCTCACTGCATGTACCACAGTCTCATAGATGTTATTTTGGGAATATTTCTGATCCTAGATCTCCCTGCTGTCTCATTTCGCCATCCTTACTGGGCTAATGGGACATTTATCCATCTCCCAGAATGTCAATAAAGATGTAAAATAATGATGCCAGCACAGCATCCCCAGCAAGGCACAGGAGAGCTTCTACATATAATGAATATATATCATCAGCCTGTTTTCAGCCTAAGCAACAATTCCCACTTACATCAAAGTCTCATCTGAATTAATATTTGATGCTGGATTTCATGCCACTATTAAATGTTGTTAAAATTCAGGGACCCCAATCTTTCTTTATCTGGAAACAACAACAAAACTCACTAAGACAAGGCAATCTTCAGAGGTGGGATTCATCTCAGCTAACTTCAAATATCTACAATAGTGTGCCTGGCTCCAACTGAGTTGGGTCATTATCATTTCTTCACAGTAAGTGGAATGAACTGACACTTTTAAGGCTCAGTTCCCTTGACCTGTGTTAGGAAAAAGTGACATGTGCCCTTGCTGCCTAACAGAAATGCATTTTTTTTGTTTCCCATGCCACAATCCCGGCAGAAGTAAGGAGCATCTCATTAAGGTTTCTGCTCATTATCCTAACACCCTGATTGCCCATCTCAAATATCTTGCATGCAATAAGAAAGGCAGTCACTGTGACGATGGAGTGAACTTTTTAATATAATGGTAAATGATCTACAATATAGGGCAAAAGTCAGAAATTGTGGTATGAAGAGATAGTGTAAAATTGTACCTTTTGCCTGAAATCTGCCTGATGTGCATGGTATTTGCAAAAGTGATTACCTTTGCAAAATTCAATAAGTTAAACAGTTAATTAACATGACACTAAAGTCTTAGCATCACCTGGATGTAATGACTGTTAGACGCCCAGTTTTCCTCCAAATTTCCTATAAGGTGTTTCCTCACCAGCTTTTTATCCACTGCTACATTTCTTTTGATATCACCACTTCTTAACTCTCCTTCCCTCTTTATCTTACTTTGCTTGTAAAAAACAATAAAAAGGCAGCATCACTGTGCAAACACACAACTAAAGGTCTGGGGAAGGATTCAATTTAGTCAAGGAAAGAAATCTGTTGCACGGGGCTTGTCTCCTATTGATCCAACGGAGGCTGATGCTTGTCTTCTATTAGTCCTTACAGAAGTTATGCAGGCATAACCCAGAGCATGTACTCTAATCTGTAACAGGTGAAAGTCTTCCACAGCTTCCAGAGGGATGAAGTTCAGCCTTACAAGTGCAGGATGGAGCTTTGATTCCCCCAAAGAGCTGTAGCCAGGACTGTTACAAACATTGATCTTCAAAGCATCAGCACGATCGATGCAGCCGGTTCTGCGGTGCAGTTATTGACACTGGGATAACTAAAAATAAATCCAATCACAGGCTGGTGACAATGGCATTTGTCCATAAGCACTGGCCTGACTTGTGCCTCAGGGTTCACATATGTGGAACAAGAGTACCTCCACGCCTCATGTCCTGGACAGACCCAGCAAATCCTTGCTGAGCATTTTGGGCAATGCTGAGATCCACTGGGTGCAGCAAGGTGGCTCTTACCCATGTGGAGCATCACATCTTGTGTATCTCCATGGGAAGAGGGACCCTATCTTCAGGGTGCAGAGGAAGGACCCAGGTCTACTCTGTTCTCTGCTTTGTAATCCCTTGAGGGCTTAGGGCAAGTTGTGTCTCAAACCCTTACGCACTCAGTTTTATCACTTGGAAAGTGGAGATAATCTATACCTCAGAGGAATATTGCATGGATAAGTCAATTAACCATGAAATCACAGATGGAAGATGCAAAAGAAATGCAAAGAATTAGTTCTGCAGATCAACCCTGCCAGGCACAAATACATTTTTAGGTCCTTTTTTTTCTCCCCTAACTAAAAATCACTCGCAAGCTGCTCCTTATAGTCCTGCTTAACCTGTTAATGGGGCATCTGCACCAATACAAGCTACACCTGTGGCTGAACGTGCAAAGGTGGGAGTGAGGTCACCTGAGCTCAGCACCCTTACCTGGGCAGCCCAGGTAGAGCCCATTGCTTGGCCTTTGCCTGGCAAACGCTGCATGTCCAAGGGAACAGCAACCTCTCCTCGTCCATGTCATAGGTGTAGATCTAAAGCAGTCAGAAAACCATATCAGGAGGCAGAAAGCTCACTGCTGCTGTTCAAAGGTGGGATGAGCTGAGGGGGACTTTTTGTAAGCTCCTCTTGGGCCCAAGGGTAAGATGAGGTGTGGGCAGTGTCTAGTGAAGAAGAGAGATGCTGCTCCTAGGTTAAGTCAACTGAGCACATAAATTATAGGAAATATTGCCAGCAATATGTTCTTAATATCAATGAAATATCAATAGCAATGGGTCTATTTTCAGGAAAAGTTACTGAACCACTTCTTGGCAGAAATGACCAAGAGTATTCTCTTCAGATGTGTACTGACTCCATTCCCTTTTGCACAGCAGTGATCTACAGCAAGGCCAGCACCTATATTGTGACATTTATTCCCACATAGTGTTGTCCCATTGCTATTATTAATCACTTTCTATTACATGCATCTGCCTTTGGAGAGCCCAATCTGCGGGTATGTTCCTATCCTTGCCTCCTTGTTCCCTGCAATTAATCTCTCTATCTCTTCCCTTGGAGCTACTCTTCCTCCAGCCATGGTCCTCTGAAGTCACCTTGCTGACATGCTCCTCAGAAGGTCTCCAGGACCTTGCTGTGTCTGGGCTTGAGGATACCACACTGCACCATGGCCTTTACCCTCCTCTTCAGGGTGTGTTTGGCTGCCAGAGCTGACCAGTATTGAGTTGCTACAGTTTCACCTCAAGGCGTTTTTTAATCCTGCAAGACCTCACATAGATTGGGAAATCTATTAAAGGATGTGTTGTTGTTGGGTTTTTTGTTTGTTTGGGTTTTTTAAATGCTGTTTAAAAACATCTTTAACATCTTGTAATTTGAAAAAAAAATGTACAGAATATATATATTTTCTCTAAATCTGTGTCCCACAGATAATTAAGTGGTCTTCATTTTAAAAGGTTACTTAGAAACATAATTTGATTTATTATCCACTGGTGAAAACCATCTGGGGGGTATAATTGTCTCACCCGAGGAAAACTCATCCTGCAGCACTGCAGCCAGTAATCCCCAGTGTCAGACATGCAGACTAGGGTTTCATGTGATGATTTATCTAGGAGCTCCTGTCCTTCCTCAGCCTGTCCAAACCCAAATCCATTTCCCAGTCCTCAAAGTTGGTGTGCCTGTCTGTCTGGGAGATGTTGGATTAGAAAAACCACCTCACCTTAGAGAAAAACAAACATGCGAGGAAAGAAAAAAATCAGAAGTGAATAAATTATGTTTATGTTATCTGCCCCTATGAAGAGCAGTAAGTTACAGCAGAAAGAGCCCAATAGCCATGAGAAGGGATAGGCTTTCATCTGCTGGTAGAGAAAGTCTAACACACGACTCCTGTTTCTGCTTGAAATGTCATTTTCCAGAAGTAACTTAATGTATTTTGTTCTTTGCTTGGTTGTGGGGTTTTTAAAATCAGTTTTTCTGATATAAGCAAAGTCCTTAGGCACACTTGGGCTAGCAAAATAACACTTTTTCTGGTGATCTATTTTGTTAAAAAACTTCAGTAAACTACATTACACAAAGGCCTCTTTTGCCTTGGGCTGCCCAACCCAGGAGGGTTGGGCTGTAGATCAAACCTTTACCAATAATCCTTTAAGAATGCGGAATAGGCTATTGTGCAGATCAGCTGCTTTGCTGAGTTTCACATAGAAAAGAAAAATGTTTTACAGTCCTTATTGTAGCCTCAGGTATCTAAAATTTCAGTATCACTTCATCTTCTAAAATACAAGGGTCAAATATGGCATTTGCTAGATTTTGAAAGAGCCCGCAGTGGTTGTACACTCAGTGGATATTTCATAAATATGGTTGCAATAAGAAAATAGGAAAATACTTCAAAGTGAGCAGCATGCAGACTGGCTTTATACCTACTCATCTGTCTTAGTTTGTTGGCAGCATTTCCAGTTGATGTGAATAGCCCCCTCTTGTCCAAAGGACATTAGCTTAGACCCGATGGTGACATTTCCAGAGCAAATGTTCATTCTTTCTGCAAAAATACCATTATTTCCTTGTCACACACATTTTGTTGCAAAGACAGGAGAGTGATTGTGGTCCAGAGAAGAGAACACCCTCTTGTTTTCATGATGCCAGGTTTCTCACAGCTCTGTCTGGGATCTGCTGGATTTAGAGCAGTGGGACAAGGACATACTGGCGCCCAGGTCAGCACTCCTATAGCAGGGCTGGCTGAGCTGGCTGTGTGATGTCTTCTCACTCGCTCTGGTTTCAGTGCTGCCTGTTCAGGTAAACCATTGACGACACTGCAGCTCAGGCAACTCTGCAAAAGGGAACTTGTTTTGCATGCTGTAACTATTGGTAGGAAATGCAAATGTGAGCACCTTTGCAAATCTAATCCTCCCTCCTGAACACATTGCTTCCTGCTTCTTGCCATACCCCTTTTCCCTTCTCTCACTTTCCCAGAACTGCAAGCTGGAAAATGTCTGGACCAAGCCTGTGTATGGGCACCACTTTATCATATCTCAAGATTTAGCATGCTTGACCCTTTCTGGACAACAAAACCCTTGGTCCTGTCTTCCCAGGGGCCAGGTTTTGAAACACTTCCTTGCACTGAAAGGTGCAAACTTGAGCCAAATCGCCACATACCACATGCTGAAATCTTTTGGAGAGATCTGTGCCTCCCATTGCAGTTGCTCAGTGTCCAGGAGAGCTGCAAGTCTGACACTAATTTTCAGGCATTTCCAGCTTGGTTTTCTAAGCACTTTCTTGTAACACTGAACACTGTTTAGTTTTAGAGCAAAGAGCCTTTCAGTGAAGCATCCAATCCTCCAAAGCGGTTTTGCTCCTCCTTTCTCTTCTGTTGTGTTGGTACTTCCATCATGCCAGTAAGTGTGAACTAAAATCATGGTTCCCTCATGTCTGTCATGAGGAGGGTTTCTTTACACAAAAAAGGCTTAGCAGGACAGGAAAAAAAAGTAGTTAATCAACAGTCTAATGTCTCAAAAGCTGTTTGCAAGAAGCCAAATGATCAGATACATATATTAATCCTAATTGTGCATCACCATCACTTGAAAAGCACCTATGGCCCAAATCTGCAAATTTCAGCTCTCTTCTGTTCCCTTGTCTCCTGTGGATAAAAAAGCTTTGGCTGGAAATATGTGTTAGAGCAAACTGGAAAAAAAAAAGCCCACCCTTCAAAAGAAACATGTCATTAGTGTGTGATCGTGGCAGAACTTTCGTTATTTAAAAGCAACACCTTTTTGCCCATATTTTTTGACAATCGCATTTAAAAAAACCCCAACAAATTAAAACCTGCATATTTTCCTACATACGGGTATTGTTGAAACTGTCACACCTAATAAGAGCACGAAAAGACAGATGAAAGCACTGTGCTCATTTCTGAGCAGCTGGGAACGGCACTGAGAAAAGCACAGCAATTGAGATTAAGAGAGAGCCTTCACAGCACAAGATAACCCAGCTGCTTGGAAAATCAAATCTATTGAACATACAGATTTCATGCAACAAAACAATGCCTTGCTGATAAAGGAAAATAACAATGCTCACGCAGAGTTCTACAGTCTTCGATTCAATTTGGAGATAAATGGGCAGTCCTATATTTTTCCTCTTTAGAAAAAGTCAGAGTTAGCTTTCTAATTGTGTCTATTCATTGCCTCTTTTTGCCAACTCTGAAAAATCAACTCAGAGGTTTTCATTTGATATATAACATACCCCACAATTTACTGGAAAGGGCACCTGCATGGGGAATTAGGACATGCAGGTCTCCTTCCATGGTCTCCTCCTAAAGCCTCACACTGGCTTTAGGCACCACCTTCAGCTCTCCTTCTGCTCAGTCTTCCAATGTTAAAGAGACGTCAGTGCCTTTGTGAAATGTTTTGACATCTCCAGAAGAAAAGTGTTATACCACTATCCCAGCATTTCCATGCTCCTAGCTGATTCATACTGAGAAGACAGGAAGAGTAGGTTCTACAAAGCTGATCAGAAAATGTTCTTCCCTCTGATGTAAGCTATGTACATCATAGGACACAAAGTTTCCTCTGAAAAACGCTATCTGGGCCCAAATATTTTAGCTTTTTGAAAAAACTGGATATTTTCTCATAGGAAGTGATACTTGTTCATGGTCTCAAAATCTTTAGCTGAAATCTGCTTTGCCACTGAGAAATGGTTCTGTGTGTTCATTTTTTTGATCAGCTGTGGAATAGCAAGCTCCTCTATTGGGATTTCAAGTTTTGATTGCCATCCAAATATAACATTGTACCTACCATGAATTTTTGGTCCAGGTATAAAGAGTTGACTGTTCCCACCCCTTCTCCATTCTCTTTTTTTGCACTATGAAAACTGTGAATGTAAAAACAATTTTCCAACACCAAGAGCCAGCCTTCCTTCCCAGACTCAAGAAATACATCAAAAACTAGAAAAGACATCATAAACCCCAGCTCTTTCTTTCCTTTAAGACACTGTATTTTCAGTAACCTTTAATAACTTATGAATGCATATAATATTAACTTAGAAAAGTAATACTTCTGAAGTCTTTGTTGGATATAAAAGAAATATAATAGTCTTAATTCCTCTAAATGAAGCCTTTTATTTATCCATGACAAGATGGCTAATATGTTCCCTCTGATAGCCTTTTGTTACGTGTTTGGCATTATAATAACTAACTAGTCATTCCCGCTCTGGTTTTTTGTTCTGGCCAGTTTTTTTAATCAATGACACAATACTTTACCTTTCACCAAATGCCTCTGGTTTCCTTGAGAGCCTTTGTAATAAAATTAATCAAAGAGTTTTCAAAGGCCATGGAAATCATTATTGACCAGTTTTCTTTCAGCTCACTATTGTATTGGTGCTGAAGATGTCAGACAGCTTGGAGGAAGGATATCATATTCCCTGGAACAGGCTGTTTAAGTTACCAGTAGAGTTCCCTGCAAAAAGCTACTGAAGGTGCCACAGTTGGAGTTCCTTCCTACTCCTGCTTAGACCAGCAATAATATATATTACAACTTGTAGCCCTGAAATTACCCTCTTGGGATGAATTCCTAGCACCACAAGCCCTTTCTTGAGAGGATATAATTAACAGTGTTTTGATTCTCCCTCCCTTCTTCCAGGCAAATCTGGAGTCCAGCCCTTACATCTTTGCCTTGGTATCCTCCAGCCCTTGTAAAAACGATGTGAGTTTTGGCCTTAATAACAAGCCATGTAAAATCTACATAATTGACCCCTTTTCTGGAAATATTTCAAAGCTTTCTCTTTAATCTTTGAATATGCATGTGCAGAAGGAATGCCCTCATTTCAGCAGACCCCTGTTGCATACAGCAGCCTTCTTGCTGCCATACAGAAAGAACAACTAGGGAGTTGTAAGAAACGGGGGTTTTGCCTCCCAGATGCCCTACTTTTCCTTTCTGTGTGATTTTATGCAAAGGAGCTCAATCTCTTTACTTCTGTGCCAGGCATCCCTGGCATTACTGCACATAATATAATCCACATAACCATGGGATATGAGGGGGATGGGGTCCCATGTTGAGGCCCATAGGCCACTGGTGATCTCTGGGGATTGCATGAATGGTCCAAAGTAATTTTATAGCAGCACCCAGGGCAGAAACCTTCCTATGGCTATCTGCCTGGACAGAGAGATATCCCAAGCAAGTCTCAAAGGTGAATTGGATCCTTGATCCAAAGGTCTGGAATCTGCTCATCAAGAAATGGGATGTGTTAAGGCACTTCTACCTTCATTCAAGGAATGAGCTGGCAACAGAATAATTTTCCATTGTGTCTCATCTGAATGATTTCAGTGCTACTAACTCTCATGAGTTGTGAGCAACTCAAAGTCCACTTAGTCCATGGCATATCTCCATTTATCCTGAGGGGACCTGAGGGTGTGAATCTGAAACAGTGGGGGAGAGGGGGTTTGGTTTTGTGTTTGGATTTTTTCTTTAATTACTTATAAAAATTGCAACCTCATTGTGAGGTTCTTTTCTGTGCCTGAACTTTATCCTCTTTCCCTCTAACATTTCAGGATCATTCTGATGTCCACCTCTTCTCAAACACTGGACCATGTTTCACTCATCCCTGTTCATCTGTTCTGGATGAACATCCCTGTTCATCTTCGACTCTGGTCCTCTACCAATCCATCTGAAATTTTTTTTATTCTTCATTCAATTGCAAAGCCTGTGGTTCTTATCTGCCAACAGGTCTGAAAAATAGGATGCTGAAAACAGATTGTGATTTCATATCTGTGACTGAAACCTGCCTTACATAGCTCCAGAAAGGGACTTACTTATTTTTCCATCCTTTGGATTCAGTCAGTCCTTCCACTTGTTAAGACACAGCTACTCCAAGTCAATATTACTCATGTGTTTATTCAAAATCAATACTGCTTATTACAGCTTCTGCAATTGTGTCTCACTATCGCTGTCACCTAGTTAGATCACAACCATCCTGGCAGACTCCCAGCTTGGTGTGAAGTTGCAAGATTGAGGAAAAGATAAAGTCAGACAGAGACAGAGACAGAGACCTGTTGACTGGGGGTGTCACATAAGACAGATTGCCAAGAACTCCCTTGTCTGCTTCTCATTCCCTGCACTCAGACACATATGACCGAATGAGAGACAGTCACGATCTCCGAAATCTTTGTGCTACTCTCAGTTTCTGCTTTCTCTCCTGAAAAACAGAAAGGCACAAAGATAATCAAAGGGCTGGAATACTTCTCCTGTGAAGACAGGCTGAGAGAGTCGGGGCTGCTCAGCCTGGAGAAGAGAAGGCTTCAGGGAGAACTTATAGCACCTATAGTAGCTAAAGGGGCTACAAGAGAGCTGGAGAGGGACTGCCAACAAGGACCTGTAGTGATAGGACAAGGAGGAATGGCTTTAAAGTGAAAGAAGATAGATTTAGATTGGATATTAGGAAGAAATTCTTTACTGTGAGGGTGGTGAGATGCTGGAACAGGTTGCCCAGGGAAGCTCTGAATGCCCCATCTCTGGAAGCCAGTTTGGATGGGGCTTTGAGCAACCTGGTCAAGTGGAAGGTGTCCCTGGCCACAGCAGGAAGGTTGGAATGCAATGATATTTCAGGTCCCTTCCAACGCAGACCATCCTTTGGTTCTATGATTCTAAGTGGAAATTCGCACCTAGTTCAGGGGTCACATAGAAGATCTGCCACTGCTCAGGCAAAATCACCATCTAAACACTGTGCAATATTTTTATACCTTGATGCTGCCCCTGCAAGCTTCCATTGACTTTAGTGAGGCCATAAAATGCCCATAGTGTGCATGCAATACGTAACAACTCCTCTTTCAGCCCACGCACCATGAGTGCTGCTTTCCCTTTTGTTTTCTCCACGGACTAAGAAAGCCTTCACTGAGACCCGTGGAATCCCAGCCTCCTCTGGATACAGCTGGAGAAGAACCAAGACCAAATTCACAGCAACAGCAGTGGTGAGAGGAAAGGCAAAGTGAACGTTAGGAAATTTAAGGGAAAGGGTTGAGAATGAAACGCAGACTTCATTATTCCACTGTAGAAATCTCTGTGCACCCTTATTTTGAAGATTCTGTGCTGTTCTGATAACTTCATCTTGAAAAAATAGAGAAAAGAGAGAAAAAGATGAGAGACAGAGATGATCAAAGGTTTAGAAGGACTTCCACAAAACAGAGGAAATGGAATAGAGAGCTTTTGGGCTTGGAAAAGTGATAAAGAGAAGCTAAAGATAATGGTTTGTAAAATCACAAATAGTGCAACCAGGAGGAATAGAAAAATAGTACTGGTTTGTTTCTCATAACACAGGAACTTGTAGGCATGCAACAATATCACTGAGCATTATTTTAAAACGAACCTAAGAGCGTGCTTTTCTTATGGTATGTCATTAAACTGAAACCTATTGCAAAAAGATACCATGGATTTAAGTGATTCAAAAGGAAACATAAAAGAAAAAAATTTAGAGTGGTTAAGTCCTTTCATAGCTGTTAAACACAAGGGTCCACATGGAACTTTTAGCTTAGGAAGAAAATTTATTCACTGTTGGGAAGCAGTGTGATCCATATCCTTGTTCCTCCCTGTAACCACCCATATTGTACACCGGGGCTTTTCGGCCCTGCCCCACAGTTATGGGGTACCTCATACACGTGCACATGGTACAGACCCTATCCTATGAGGGTAACACAACTGCACAGCACAGTTGTCTGTGTCTGTGATGAAAAAATCAAGTCTGGCATAAAAAGGCAGCCCTTGTGTCACAAACAGAGCCACTGTTCCCCTGTATAAGCGGAGGTCTTAGCTCACAGGAGGCCCACGAAATAAATGTTTTGTGTCATTGTTTCCAGTGAAGACCCCTGCCCCTTGTGTCTGCAAAAGGCAGAAGCAAATACCTTTATTTGTAACCTCTCAGACTTTGAGACTCATTTTTCATTGATTACCTTAAAAAACAGGGGCTATTTATACACATTACGGTCTATAACTGTCAGCCTTGTGACAAATCACCCGCCCAGTGCCTTGTCAATGATGTGGAAAATAGTGGCCATATAAACAGATCAAATGAAGTGGAAGTTAGACAGAACAATGATGTCAGGCCATAGCCTTTGACATCTAAAGGCCAGAGGTCAAATCTGTCTGCACTGAGGAGTGAAAACGACTTGAGGAGTTCACCCTGGTACGCAGGGAGGGTTGAGCCAGCATCCTTTCTTGGGACAAGTGCAGATTTTGTAGAGGTTAGCCTGGGGTGCCTGTGAAGTTTTGCACTGATTGGAGAAGCTCTAGTTATAGAAGACTCCAGTGGTGTCACCAGACAACCTGACCAGGAAGAAGGTAAGTACTAGTAGGAAAAGTGAATGTCTGGTATAATTCATATAGGACTAATAAGAGGCTTGTAGGGAAAAGATGCTCCTGTGTGAGGCATGTTTCAATCAAGGGGCATTCAATCTGGCAGCACTCAGAACTGCAACCAGAAGAATCTCCTTTGCTGTTTGTTTTTCAGCAGTTTGGGTTTATGCAATTATTGTGATGCACTGGCTAATGAGTAATCTTAGGCCAAGTCACTTCATTACAACTTCACCTGTGTTTGTCTGTAGAACAAAACATCCTTGATTATTGGGGGAGAAATAGGTTATTTTCAGACCCACAAAAACACCGGCTTTTCCGTCCCACCCGGGGGACCATCCCTCTTATTTATTTTTATTGACCCACTCTGCTTTTCTCATTTGAGTTACAATTTGACAATTGCCACTAACTGCATCTTTAACAGTTTCTCCTGCCTGCTTTCAACACATGAAAGCTAAATACAGGGACAAGAAATACATTAAAATCCATTGCGCTTTTAAATCCCGGCAGGCTTTTTTGTTTGTTTGTTTGTTTGTTTTGTTTTGGTGCAAGCCTATCAGCCATTGATCATAACATTTTCAACTACATTACCTCTTGCAATTGATAAAAACATATTTACTTGCGTGCTGTGCAGGGCTTGCTGTACAAGAGGGGAGAAGGCAGGAAAGGCAACACAGCCCTCTTCCACCCCTCCTACTGCCTGTATGGACACTTCCACTGCCACTGCTTCCCTGGGACAGCACTGAGCCTTGGCTTTATTCTGTATTGGATGAAGCATCAGGGGTGCAAAGGACCTCTGTATTCCCCAGTTCTGAACAACCCAAGGGAGCTCAGAAAAACCTGCACTTTGTCAGAGCAGCCAAAGAATAAGAAATGCCTTTTTTTTTTTTTTTTTCAATTCCAGCCTCTAAGGGGGTAAAGCACTTGTCCTTCTGCTTGACAGCAGACCACCTGTTCTGCTTCCCACAGTGAATAATCAGTCGCACGCGATGTGCTTTCCCTGTCTGGGATTAATTCTCTCGCGGTCACGTGAGCTCAGGCTCAGCAGTCAGGTACAGCTGCCACCTCACCCAGGTTGTCATCGCTGCTTATCAGGCAGGAAGTTCACAGACTCTGATGGTGACCCAGGGGCTCCCAGCAAACTATATTTTTCAGGGATGGTGGAGTTGATCTGCAGTGCCAACACAGAGCAGTGTTAAGCCATCTGGCTCTACAGGTGCTGTGGGGCAGAGAGGAGCCCCTCGCAGCACCCTGTGCAAACACCTGAGGGTTTAACTGGGTGAGAGACCCACCTACCTCATGGGACCCTGACTGACCTCCCAGCCCCTCACCTCTGCCCCATAACAGCAGTGGGACAAAGAGGCAGGTCCCCACAG